>QGSO01000138.1:118602-718602 GCA_011037825.1 Carya cathayensis | reverse complement strand
GGTGGGCAAGTTCCTTGGCGTGGTTATGCTATTAGCTATCAGTTGTCTCCATTTTTCAGAGAAACCCAAGATTTTTAATACATCCAACTGAAAACTCCATTTGAGCCGGTCATAAGTTTTTGTCACATCCACCTTGATCTTGCTTGTGATTAGCTAGCAGTTGAGCTTCTATATTCATAATATCATCTTCCGCAGTCTGGACATGACAATCTACCTTGTTAAAAATTTCTTAATTCCAAGTTCGAAGCACCAGTTTTAACCGTTTTACTTTAGCAGCGAATTTGATAAGCCCTCCTCCATACATAGGTTGACTCCAGTTTCTCTTGTATGAGTTTATCAAAATTCTTGTGATGCACCACATCCACATGAATCTGAAAATTGGAGGACCATATTTATATTTGCCTCTTTGGCTTGAATAAGTAGGGAGCTACGGTCAGAGCATGTTCGTGCTAAAACTAAAGTGTAGATATGTGGAACTTTCGCGAGTAAGTTATGAGAAATTAACGTTCTATCCAGTTTGGCCCATATTCAAGCTATCCCCTCACGCCCATTACACCAAGTGTATTTGGAGCCTTTAAGGTTAGGTTTCAACAAATGACAGTTATAAATGAAGTTATTAAAGTCATCTGTAACCACTTGAGGCTTAGCTCGCCCTCTAATTTTCTCATCATTGCTTCTAATGGTGTTAAAATTGCCACAAATAATCTAGTTTGGATTCAACCCGAATACATTTTGATGTTCAGTCTAGAGTTTTCTTCTATCTAGATAACCACATCTAGCTTAAAAAAAAAGAGGCCATAAGAGACAAAGTGCCCGTAGTAATAACCCCCGTAAGGGACTGTTGATGGATCAAAACAAGAGAAAAAGTATATCTCATCCTTCCATAGAACCCAAATCTTACCTAGTTGATCTTCATTAGCTGAAACACACTACATATTCAATTCCTTGGCTTTCTTATTGACTTTACTAAAAGCAATGAAAGGCTTAAAGATGGCAATAATATGAAGCTGACACTTCCTAACCAATTTGTTAAGTTTACCAACAGTGGGCATATTCGCTATCCCACAAATATTCCAAACTAGGATTGTTTGAGTCATTTGGAGTCAGTGAAATAAGTCTCGCCAACCAGGGACATTTTTCTTTTTGCCTTTTTTTCTTACAGCTTGAACTTGCCTTTCAGAGTCCAATTTATACCCCTTGTTAGTAGTGACTATGGCTTGCAATACTTCTTCCTCATCATCAAGATCCATTAGTGCATTGAAAGAGTTTGAGATTGGCGTCTGATTCAACCTCATTATGTGGTATACTTGCATTGTAAGCCACGACATTTTTTTTCTCTCACCATCTTAGAAGGATTTCTATCATTTGTCTCTTTTGAAGGAATGAAACTTTGAGTTCTTTCATTTATGTCCATGGCCTCTAAACCCGGATTTGCTAATCCTACTTCTCCACTTGGGTTTCCTTCCATAATTACCAGTGCTATGTCTCTGGCCTTTGACTTGTCTCCTGCTGGGTCTTCTTTTCCGCTACCTGTATACTTAGAGCATCAGCATTGGCATATGCATTTGCATATGCAAAGCCATTTTTACATAATATTCACATAAATTCATCTACATTGGATTCTTCATCTCCAAAATTTTAGCTAACTGTGAACAGTATTCTTACAACTTTACATACTCACTGTTTTGTCTCCAAATGATAATTTATTAATTGTTTCTCTCTCCTCCCACAATCTCTCCCTGAAACAAAATGATATTAGGCAAACAAAATGATATTTTATTATTATTTTGCTTTAAATATGTATAAGCCAATGTGGAAATTTTGTTGAAATGACAAAGTGGATATGCAAAAGAGTTAATTTTGCATATGCATATCCATATATCAATGTGGATGCTCTAAGGCCCTAACGTTTTGTGCTGTAGAGGATGACTCTCAAATGTGCCTACAAAATATGTTTTTAGTGCAATTATACCTTTTTATTTTAAGAATTTTTAAACATCTTTAAAAAAATAAAAATAAAAAATACACAAATGCACAAATGCACTAGTAATTACTTTCTTAATTATTAACAAAAATAAATAAAATATAAGAGGGGCATATTAAATCATTTAATTTTCTTTTTTTTTTATTATTTTTTTATCATCATCTTCTAATTAATGTGCTATTAAATTATTAAAAAAATATTAATTACCGTTAAATCATTTAATATATGAATAGAAGAACAATGATGAAGAGAATTTTGAATAACACTTTTATTTTCTTTGATTTGGTTATTTTATTTTAATAAAAGTTGACTATGCTTATTTTAATTACTTTTATATTAAAAAAAATTGTACAGCTGGCAGAGTTGTAGGATTCGGCAGAGCAAAAGAGACTGCACCAAATCCTACTTCCACACCCACGTCTCTTACTCCCACCCACCTAATCTCTTCCAGAGAATGGCATCTCCATCGGATCACAAGGCCACCATAATTGACGGTAAAGCCGTCGCCCAAACCATCCGCAATGAGATCGCCGCAGAAGTCCACCATCTCTCTCAGAAATACGGCAAGGTACGAGCCAAACCCATTATTTTTGTTGATTAAATTTGGTCAGTAAGGGCTTGCTTGGTTGTCCGCTGTTTAGAATTGGAAAATTTTGATTAAATATTCTTTAATCTTCAAACGGATGTGTGAAATGCCTTTTTTGCTATTGCAAGTTATGAAGCATAAGGTATTTCTTCTATGCTTTGGACAGTTTTGAAGACAACAGTATAAATTTGTCTTGGGGAGAGCTGAGAGAGTGTACTCGTAATGTTTTTACTAGGGCGAGGTTCTGTTCTGTTCTGTTGTTCTGACGTAGTGATTCTGCGTTTTATCGGAGATTGTGAACTGGGATTTATGGTACTTTTTCTTACTTGGTCCGCCCAGGTCCCGGGGCTGGCTGTAGTGATTGTGGGCAACAGGAAGGATTCTCAGAGCTATGTGACTATGAAGAGAAAGGCATGTGCCGAAGTTGGGATCAAGTCCTTTGACATAGACCTTCCTGAACAAGTATCTGAAGCTGAGGTCGTCTGCAAGGTTCATGAATTAAATGCAAATCCTGATGTCCATGGTTGGTCAGTTTTATTTTATTTATAGAAACGTATCCAAATTTGATGCTACGTCATCTTTTACATTTTGAACTTGTATTAATTGGTACTGAGTTGGTTCAAGTTATATATACTTTCCATAAATCAGAGTCGAACCCATTTGGCTGGAAGATGTAGACTTTTTGAATAATAGGTATTGAAAACATATCGAATCCACAGCCCAAGTAGATTTACCAGAACTTGTGAAGTTTCAAATCGTTCTTGTATGAGTATGTTGGATGTTAATGCACACTAGTCTTGCATGTTATTCTTAAACCCTGGCTTCGTACATTAACAGGTATATTGGTTCAGCTCCCATTGCCGAAGCATATAAATGAAGAGAGAGTTCTGACTGAAATCAGCATTGAGAAGGATGTAGATGGATTTCATCCACTTAACATTGGCAAGCTCGCAATGAAAGGCAGAGAACCCTTGTTCCTTCCTTGCACCCCCAAGGCAATACATTTAATTTGAAAAGTTAAATATATGTTCACAACTAACTATATTTTTCTAAATGCTCTAAGGAGAAAGAAAATCTTGTCTTTCAGTTACCATACGCATAAATGTGTGCTAAGAAGACCCTCTATGTTGTACATATAAACTCCCCGAGGTTCTAAGTGGCAGTTTTACATTTCAAACAGGGGTGCATTGAACTTCTATCTCGGAGTGGTGTAGCTATAAAGGGTAAGAAAGCAGTCGTGGTAGGCCGAAGTAACATTGTTGGACTGCCAGTTTCCCTGCTGCTGCTAAAAGCAGATGCAACCGTTACCATTGTCCATTCACATTCTCATGATCCTGAAAGTACCATTCGTGAAGCAGACATCATTATTGCAGCAGCAGGACAGGCAATGATGGTAACTGGATACAGTTCATATATTTTATTCCTTTGTTTACAATAGCTCCATCCTGTTTATGTGCTTACTTCAAGTTGGTTCTTGCTAAAATATACCTTAGAGCAAGGAAGTTGGCCGTAAGACTCATAAATCTCATAGAGTCATATACACATCAAGCTTGTTCTTGTATTCTTAACAGTTATAAAATAATAAAATTCTAGACATCAATGGAAACAAGATGGAATGTGAACTACAATCTACAGATCAGAGGATGAAAAAATGAATGACTCGTGATTACCTTTAAAACCCCTTTTTTGGTGAGGAAGATAAATATGTTATTAATGTTGAAAAAGTGTTTTACCACAGCACACAAGAAATATACAGGAGTTCCATCTAAGGTCAAAAGGAGACTTTAGGACTTCTTTTTGACATGTAAAATGTGAGAAATAGAATTAAGAATTCCTCCATGGAGACTAATTGCATTTTCTAAGATCTCATATAATTAGTTCGTTGTCTTAATATCAATTTGCCCATGGAAAGAAAAAACATGGTTTTTATGTAACCATTACTTGTATGAAAGACTCTAATTGCTTTGTTACTTGTATATGAATTCAATGAAGTAAAGTTATGAATTTAATTACCTTATATTCAGATCAAGGGCAGTTGGATCAAGCCCGGTGCAGCAGTTATTGATGTTGGCACAAATGCTATTGATGACAAAAGTAAGAAGTCTGGTTATAGGCTGGTTGGAGATGTCGATTTCCATGAAGCATGCAAGGTAGCTGGATGTATAACTCCTGTTCCTGGCGGTGTGGGCCCAATGACTGTTGCCATGCTACTCAAGAATACTTTGGAAGGTGCTAAACGTGCGCTTGAATCTTAGAGCCGGCCAATGACTTTGATTCCCTTCACTGTGAGATTTTGGGTATGAGATGCAGTTTCTAAAGACATTTTATGCATCATCCAATGGATATATGTTCTCCTCGTTACAACCATAATGTTACATTTACCTTATGTTTTTATGAATTTCAACAACAATGGCAATGTGATGGTTTGGTTTTGACTGATTATGATCAAGGCACCACATTCTTTATAGCTATCTTAACC
This sequence comes from Carya cathayensis, assembly GCA_011037825.1. Lineage (NCBI taxonomy): Eukaryota > Viridiplantae > Streptophyta > Magnoliopsida > Fagales > Juglandaceae > Carya > Carya cathayensis. The sequence goes on along the minus strand of QGSO01000138.1, from coordinate 713,553 downwards.
GAAATGTAATCTATTACTTGGTGTATTCGATGTGCATTTCCTCTAGATCCCCCAAAGAAACAGACATGTAAAGGCTCAAGAAACAGATATGCAAGACCACCCTACCCATTGTATCTTTCACTCTCCTCGCTAAACAATCAATTCCTCTGAAAGAGCCATTTGATTTGCCCTTATCCGTTTTTCCGCTTTTCTTTGAAATATATCTTGAGCAAAGCGCAAACCAGAGCATTTTGTTTGAAATGTGATCTTGAGCCTTTTTAAAAGTCTGATAGAAACTCTAGTTGTGAGCATGATGAGTTGGAGAGTGGATTAGAATGATAGAGGAAAGTGAGCTTTTTATGCTTGAATGATCCCAATTGGGTTTTTGCCCCCCAGCAATATGCAATTATATTTGAAAAAAGTTAGGTTTTTTCCCCTCATCAATATGCAATATGCAATGTTGAGGATCTCAACATTATACTGTTTCTAGAAGGTCGGGTTCGGAGAAAGGGAAAGCAGGAACACGTGGATATATATTTTTATTTGTTCTTCATTTGAAATGAACAGTAGGGAAACTTTTTGATGACCAGAAACTTCAAAGACTTTACCGACGCAACATGTCTATAATTTGATTCAATTCTAAACCCATATAACTTGCCCACATGCATTACACGAATCAGATAAATCGTTTGAATTTTATTTTATTTTTCAGCTGCTCTGAAAGTGAGGCTCAAGTTCATGTTGCGTGTACCTCTACAGCTCTCTACTGTCGATAACTTGGTCGTGTATCGCAGACTAATGTGTACCTAGAATGGTCTAAAATGTTTGGAAATAAAGACAATTTGCTCTGGTTTTTCCATAGCAGTATTATGAGACAGGAAACCATTTCCTCAAGCCCGATGGACAAGCAAGCTAGAAACATAAAGAGTTCCTTGCATCACCAAGCTGTATAATTTCTTTTAGAGAAATACTTTAGACACAAAGAGATTACACAAAAATAAACTTACAAATTGATATGGTTTGATATGGTACGTCGGGTTGTAAAGCTGATTATTTATTGATTATATAATGTTGATTGATAAGTTTACTTGGGTAAACTATAAATGTTGTTAAATCGGTCCTTTTAAAGCTGCTTAAAAAATATTTTACCATTTATTTAAAGGGTCTCCAATGCCGATATTGCATTATAAATTTCAAACAGAAAACTCCAGAAAAGGAGAAATAGATGTTGGTTGTGTTGACAGCGTGGTCCAACCCAACAGTCGTTCATATTCCCCATATCCTTCAACATATCACAACACTCTTCCTATTCCCCATGTTCGGATTCTGCCTATGGGAGTGAGCTGATTTTTCCCAGAGTATATTGAATAAAAAATATGATCCCCAGGTGTTGTTTATGGAGAACAGCTCGCTGCTTGAAACTTGTAGGCTCTTGAAGTGTGAATAATAACGAATATTCTCATCGAACAGTACTCATTCGCCACCACATATTCTGGATCCTGGCTTGTAATTATTTGGGTTACATTCTATTTCATCCCTAATGTTGATGTCAATTTCGGTATATCTGCCATCTTCGCGTTTCCTGCAAACAAAATGAACTTCGGTGGCCCAAGGAGTCGCCTCCGATTTTTAAGTGAGTTGATCTTTTTTGTAGATGCGTGTGTTTTCGAAAGAAAATGATAACCCTTTAGGTTTTCCTCCCGTTTTCTATATATTGCTCGGGGTGTTGGCGTAGCCTTCACTTCTTTTGGTAGTTTGACACCAGCATGCCCTCTAAGGAGGCACATCACTGTATTGAATGCAGTAACCTCTCTTGGGCCTCTAACCATCACAGCCTAACATGTGCATGTGCCTTGAGAGGGCACTTCAATGCATTTAATGCTATAACCCTTCCTTTTCTTTTCTTTTTTCTAATCAAGCTTTCATATATAAAAACTTAAGCAACAGGAGGGTCTTTGCCACTATCAATAAGTACAATACTAGAAGGTAAAATAGATACTGGAATGCGACCAATAACACCATTCGTTGCTGCCCATTGCGCCACAAAATGCACAAATCGATTTTGAGATCGATTAATTTTCTTAAAATACCATCCTTGAGGTCGATGCAGAGAAGGAGTGATGTCGTCCAGAATGGGAGATATTTGCCAGTGAGTAGAGGCGCCTTGAATGGATGATATCACATTAGTAGAATCTCCTTCGAAAGATACATTTGAATATTGAAGATTTTTTGCTCTATTAAGAGCAAGTTTTGCTGCATATGCTTTAGCTACCACTGGGATTGTCGTGCCAATTTCTTCTGCCCATATATCTAAAACGTTTCCTTATGAGTTGCGAGTTATCGCTGAGGCCCATGAGGAAGAAGTTCTTACTGCAGTATCAAAGGAGATACTTATGCTGTTGGGTTTAGGGAGTTCCCAGAGTTGGATATTTTGTTGGAAACTTTTCATTTCCCAGGCCTTTAAGTTCTCTTGATAGGAGAAATTCAATTGTTCTTTCGCTTTCTGCATCTGTAGAACTGTTTGATTATGAACTATATCATTTCTCATCCGCCAAGTAAAATCCATGATCAGAGTAGCGAAGATTTGAAAAGGGTGAACATCTTGGCTAGTTAGACCCAACTTCTGAGTTGGATTGAGTATGATAATAATCCATTCCTGAATTGAATTAATTGCCAGAGAGGAAAGATTTAAGGGCCATCTACTTTGTCTCCACAATATTCTTGAAATGAGGCATTCAATATAGAGGTGGAGCAAAGTTTCCTCTTGCTCGTTTCATAAAGGGCAGGTGGTGTTTGGCATGGATGATAAAAATCTCTTCAAAATTCCTTTTGTGGGTAGAATATTCCAGAAGATTTTCCACATAAGGAGCTTGTGTCAATCATGAATTTTCAATTTCCAAATCTTCTCTAAAGCAGTAGAATTAGAGCTTGAGTTGCTTACTTGGTTGTCGTTGTCACTTTTTGCTGCCAGATGATAAGCTGTTTTGACTGTAAATTTCTCATTGTGGTTTTTGACCCATATTCGGCAATCTTCTATCAATCTTGCACTGGAAATTGGTATCTTTAGGATTTCTTTCATGCCTTCATGATTGAAGAAAAGATTCATTTTTTGCAAGTTCCAGAATCGAGAAGCTTGGATGATGAAATCTGATACTTTTAGAGATGATGATAACTCCATAAGAGGGCTTTTGGATGTGGTCTAAATTTTTTAATGGAAGGTATCCATGGATCTAACCAAGCTTTTACTAATGTTCCATTAGAAATTTGGTAGCACATACCTTGTTCAAGAAGGTTACGAGTTTGTAGCAAATTCTTCCAGAAAATGGAGTCCCTTGCCTTTGGAGTTACCTGCTAGAAGGTGTCTGCCTTCAGATATTTTTTTGAAATGAGCGAGTGCCATATACTAGCATTTGCTTGGCTTATTTCCCAACCCGTCTTGGCTAGTAGAGCCATATTCATATTTTCCATCAGTCTCAATCCCAAACCGCCTTCATTTTTTGGTTGACAGATTGACTTCCACAATTTTAGATAGAGTTTGTGCTTCTGGTCCTTTTTTGTGCCCCACCAGAAATTTTTGAAACTAGTGTTTAGTGACTTACACACAGATTTTGGTAGAAGATGAGTCGACATTTGATACGTGGGGATGGTACTAGCCACTGTTCGAATAAGCATCGTTCTTCCAGCTTGCGAAAGTAATTTTGATCTCCAACCCTCTAACTTTGAATTTATTTTTTCCAACATTTCGTTGTAGCTCTCTTTCTTGGATCATCCATAGAAGGTTTGAATGCCCAAATATTTCATTTTGGAATTTGTTTCTTTGTATTCCAATTTTTGAATGATAGCCCTTCTTACTTGTTGATTCGTGTTGCTTGTGATGTAGATGGAGGACTTTTCTTTGTTGATTCTTTGGCCTGACCATTCTTGATACTTGTCTAGATTTTCAATGATATTCCTTGCAACATTTTCTTCAGCTATACCAAAAATGATAAGATCATCGGCAAAGAGAAGATGTGAGATCGGTGGACAATTCTTGCTCAGTTTGACGCCTTTCATTCTTCCCATTGTCTCTGATTTGGCTATCAATCTTGATAATACCTCTGTGCATAGAGTAAAAAGGAAATGTGATATTGGATCACCTTGTCTGAGTCCTCTTTCTGCTTTAAAAAACCCCCCGTGGAGATCCATTTATGAGAACAGAAAAGGTTACTGTTGTTATGCACTCTCTAATGAGATTGATCCACTGATTACTATAGCCTAGCTCTTTCATAACTGGAATAAGAAGTCCCATTCTATGAAGTCGAAAGCTTTCTCCATGTCTAGTTTAATTGCCATTTGACCCTTTTTCCCTTTTAGTTTTTTGAGATAATGGAACAGCTCGTGAGCTATAATTGAGTTCTCATTTATATTTCGACCTGTAACGAAAGCCGTTTGAAGGGGGAAATGATACTGGGGAGAGTTTTTTTCAATCGATTGGCCAGAATCTTGGTAATGAGTTTGTAGATTACATTAGTCAAACTGATCGGGCAGTAGTTTTTTGGTGAGCTCGGATTTGGCACTTTTGGGATCAAGGCAATATTTGTGTGGTTTATTTGTCTCAAAAGCTTTCCACTTGTAAAGAAATTTTGTATTGCTGCAATGACTTCCTTTTTGACAATATACCAGTAATGCTTGTAAAAGAGAGCTGTCATTCCATCTGGACCTGGGGCTTTATAGTTTGGAATTTGTTTGAGCGCCTCATAAATTTCCACTTCCTCTGGCACTTTGGTTAAACAAGCATTTTCTTGATCTGATATTTGTCGTTGAAATAAATTTTCTAGCTCATTTGCAATAGTAGGCTTCGTTAACGTATAGATCGACCTGAAATGATCTATAAAGGTTAATTCAATTACATCTTGATCCATAGTCCAGTTACCTGGGCCAATCTTGATTGATTCGATTCCATTGCTTCTTCTTCGGATTGTTGTTGAAAGATGATAGAACTTTGTGTTAAGGTCCGATATAGTCAGCCAGTTGATGCGTGATTTTTGGCGCCATAAGGATTCTTCATATCGCAATTGATCTTGCAGTTGGGTATTCAATTGATTTTCTTTCTGAAGGCTTCTTGGAATCGGTTGAGCACTTTGGAGATGAGTGATTTCTGCTTCTATTTGCTTGATATTTTCTTGAATTCTTCCAAAATGTACCTTATTCCATAGCTTGAGCGCTTCTTTCGTGTATTTGATTTTGCTACACAGAATGAAGGATGGATTTCCTTGAATCTCCTTATCCCATGCTTCTTGGATAATTGCACCACTGATTGGTTCTTTGATCCAGAATTCTTCAAATCTGAAAAAAGATGCTATTTTTTGTGCCCTTACTGTATTCAATAATAGGGGATGATGATCTGAAGCCCCTGAGACAAGATGTTGGATGGTAGCGTCAGGAAATAGCATTCTCCATTTAGCATTTGCTATTCCTCTATCAATTCTTTCTCTAATGAGAGTTTTTCCTTGTCGATTATTCGTCCAGGTAAAATTTGATCCCGAGAACCCCATATCTATAAGACCATGTTTATTCATCAAATTTTTCAGTCCACCTATTGAGCTAGATGTTACAGGACGGCCCCCAAATTTTTCTGATTGATTAATTAAATCATTGAAATCCCCTATGCAAATCCAAGCACCTGAATGGGAATTCTGAATTGTGTCCAAAGAGTTCCAGAAATTTGCTTTTTGTTGCCATTGAGCCGGAGCATAAATAAAGGTAGCTAACCAAGGATAGCGAAGAGGCTCAGAATAAACTAAAATAGAGATAGCATTAGAATTAACATGCACCGGTTCAATATCTAAACTCGGTCTCCACATCAACAAAAGACCGCCATTCTTACCCAAGGCGAGGTAGTTCACAAAATTTTGGAAACCTAAAGTAGATACTATATTATGGGTGCGTATATCAGGCACCATGGTTTCTGACAAAAAAATAATATCCGGGTTATATTTCCTAATATTGGCTCTAATACTTCTGATTGCCTTGGGACGAGCCAGTCCCCGGAAATTCCAGATCAAAGTCTTCATGAGTCTAGAGAGGGCTCAGAAGCCCCCACCTTTTCTCCAGATATATTTTTCACAGCCAGAGCCAATTTTGATGAAGCTCTAGTATACGGCTTGTTCTTGATGCAGTCTTTTTTCTTTCTGATTTTCCCACCAGTTTTCTTTTGCATTGACAGTAGCATTTGAGCTAAATCACTTTCCTCCTTACTGATATTTGTTTCCTCAATCTGTTCCATTTTTTAAGCTTTGAGGATTTTCTGGGCTTTGCCTTGAATAAGCTATTCTTCTTCACTGGTTGACGACTTGGTTCTTTTCAGAGTGCTAGAGTTGAGAGCTTGTTTTCCCACATGAGTATCCGGAGGTTCTTCATTCTGGGTTATGGTCGTGGGCCATTTAGTAGAACTTAGAAAATTAAAGGGGTTTACTTGGGTAAAGTTGAACACCTTTAAAATTGGATCCGGTTTATTTTCTTCTCGGACGTTTGGCACTTGAATGGTTCGGTCCATCTTTGACTTCATTTCAGACTGAGAGATATTTGGACCTTTTGCATGGGCTAAAGTTGGACTTTTTGCATGGGCTGATGTTTGCGTGATGAAGGGCCAGGCCCGTTGTGAATTATGGGCATTTAAGGTCATGACAGAAGCGTGTAGCTTCTTCCACGTTTCTGCCCATTCTTCCAGATTCAAAGTAGAGGGATAGGTGAAACTTTGCATCGCCGATTCTATCAAATTGTTGTAGAGGAGTTGCTGTTCTGTCAGTGATTGAGCTTGATTCGATGGATTGACTGATGAGCGGTTGTTTGATGTGGAAGAATTAACTCCATGTTTAAAGATGAACCGGTTGGTTGGTGGAGGGGCTTTATGATCTACAGTGTACTGAGTTGGAACAGATAACTGCGAGCTAGGAGTGCCCCCGAAGCTGTCGAAGCCACCGTGAGTGGAGCCGCTTGCAATTTTCATACCCTTCTGATGGTGAATGCTGCCGTGAGTGCCACCGAAGCTTTCAAGGCCATCATAATGGTCCTTTTTCCTCAAATTGCTTTCCCAGGTAAAACTTTCCTTTTGAATCAGAAAATTTTCATGCTTTTCTTTGTTCGGCTTAGGTACAAATTCTTCAATATTTGTAGAATGAATTCCGATTGGATCTCTGCTTGTTAAAAGATCCTTTGGGGATGAAACCCTAGTAGGGATCCGAAAGGCTTTTGAGTACTGTTCCATCTGTAATAAACTATCTGATGTGATCTGGGGCTGATTCAGTTCGTTGATCATAATCCCTTTTCCTTTATCAATTTGACCTGGCATCACACTTAGAACTGGTGTTGTGTTTGGTTTCATTCCATCTGTTGGGTAGCTTTTTCTGAGTTGAAATAATCCATCGGCCCTTTAAAGATAACTGAGGAAGGGAATACTTTAAAGCTATTTATCTCTACAATGGCGTTTGATCTTGAGCTTTCAAGGAAGATTCTATGTTTCAGATTGGATGGAAGATGAGGAATTTCCTAGTCCTTGATTTGGTGGAATAACAATTCCTTGATTTAGATATTCGGCTCTGAGCCAAGGACCATAGTGGAGTGGATCTGGTAAAACTTTTAAGTATTGACAAAAAACCTGAGAATGGCCCAATCTACCACATGCATAGCAAAAATCATTGAGTCTCTCATATTTGAATGACACCCAAGTATCAATATTATACTCCCTTTGGAACGAGAAACCTTGTTTGAGAGGTTTATTGATGTCGATTTCAACCTTAATTCTAACAAATTTTTTGCATTTAATACCAAAAGTTGGATCAACATCAATATCCAATAGGGTTCCCAGTGCTTCACCAATTTTTTGTGCATTCATGACAGTTGTGTAGTCAAGAGTGAGTCCATGAACTTGAATGTGAAAAGCTGTTGAGTTTAGACTTATCTCCTGCCAAGTTGAGCCCACTGGCCAGTCTTTGAGAATCAGTAGATGGCCCTTAAAGTTCCAAGGAGCTTGGTTCCATATTCTTTGCTTGTCTCTTGCTGTTTGAAATGTGAAGAGAAATTTGTTGACCTCTAGATCTTCAATGTAAAATTTCTTGATAAAGCTCCACGCGGCTTTGAAAGTTGCATGAAGTGAAGTTTTGTTTAGTGGTCTTGTTGCTACAATTCTTCCTACTAAAACCAGTTCTGATGTTTCTTGTGCAGCATTTCCATCTGGAGTAAGGTTTAGATCCCCCTAAGAAAGTGATTCAGTTTGTTGTATATCCATTTTAAACGTTGGATGGAGGATTGACAATCGAACACCAGGAAGCAATAGCTTCAGTAAACTGTTTCTAAGTTGGAAGTTGGAAGATGGACACGCGATCTCCGAAGGAAAACTCTCACCTGTTTTGTTTCTAAGAGCAGAGAGAGTAGATTAAATGTGCTATAACCCTTCCTAAGTATGGGTATGGGGTGGCTATTCCGATCTAACTTAATCATTAACTAAGTCAATAGGAATGCATTGGCCCATCTCGACAGAGTTGGTTCTAATGGACTGTACTCTATTGAGACATGGGCGGCTAGCCTTGTCGACACGTAGGGTTTTCTTTGGTGGGTCATTCTTAACCATAGGAGGATAGGGCCTCCAAGCCGGCAAGCTATTATCTAATTGTGCGTAGTTTCCCTAACAGTTATCGAGTAGTCAAGGCGTCGGACCACATTGCACCTATCATGGGATGGTGGGACACCTGACTAGATATTGTTTCCATGACCAATGCCAAACAAAAATGACATGGAGGAACGGGAGGTTAAGGCACTTTGCGGTAAAATGCAAGCCCTACCCGGAGGACCAACCAGGGAGCAGCACAAAAAGGTCTCAGGATGCGGCAAGAACAAAAAATTGAGTAGGAAAAAGGCCTAGAGAAGAGGACACTCTCCCCACTATAGTCCTAACAGGCCGAACCCGCCACTCGACGAAATCATGACCATGGTAGGGGCATTCGCTGGAAGTGGCATAACAATGCCAGCCAAAAACGCTTACACCAGAAGGGCATGATACAAAGAGGTGTTCATTGTCCATCTCCTCCCACGCCTAGTCGAGAACGTCAGCTAGACACACTAAGTACACTAACGAGATAGACTATTAGGTATGGCGGGGGAGAGCGCAAGTTGACGGAACATCCCCTCAAGCTGGAAGGGTCGCAGTGAACCCATGCTCCACCCTGGATCACAGAGGAGCCTCATGGAACAGCACTTTCTATGAGCGGCCTCTTCCCTTTGGGTTCGGCAAGATGATGACAAGCCTCTTTGGCCCCCGGATAGAAAGCCCTTCGAGTCAAACATCGCAGGACCAGCAATGCACGAATGATCCCCTAGCACCAAGAATCAGTCAATGTTCTCCCTGGTGAGGATCACCTCAGAATCCATGACCGTCTGATTACCACAAACCCATGTGTAGACTAGATCCACACATTTTTGCTCCCTTGTGGTAGGGGATATGTAAAGGCTTGACCTTCAAGAACACGACTCCAAGAAGCCCTTACGGGAAACTCCTGATAATCAACCTCTTTGGCAAGAAACTCCCACTTGGTCCCAAAGGAGAAGAAGAACTTTCAGTCTCAGTTTTCACATGGGAGAAGCATGGCTCCAACTGGGCAACCCTAAAGTCCATCCTCGAGCGAAAGCTACACTAGTTTCTATTGTACTGCCTAATTTCATGGGTACAAAAGAACTAGCAGGGGGTAAGATATGGATCCCCTCATGGCTTCCAAGACCTGTGTCCAAACGACGCAACAGGACAACATGATTCTCTAGGAGTTGGGCAGCAATTGAGCTGAAACCCAATCTAGAACATGCCAACGTACAGTCTGACCCACTTGGTGGCCCCTTGAGGTCAACAACCCGATTATACGAGTTGGGGTAGTACCAACTCCATGGATTCAAGGGTACTGTAGTGATTCGCTAGAGTGGTGGTCGAGGAGTGATTGTGGCTTTCGAGAACCTTCAGCCTCGAAGAACTACCGCCAAAAGTCTCAGTGGAGGGACCACTCACCTATGAAGGCCTAAGAGAGTTGTTGGGAGCCATTCGAACGAAAACATGAGTTTGTGAGTATAAAGGAACTAGGACAGGGTTGGAGCAAAAGCACTGAGGGAATAAGAGAAAGAAGAAACTCGCACAAGTAGAAGTACAAAAGGGACAAGAGAAAAAGAAACATGCACATGAAGAAAAATATAAAGGGGAAGGATGGGGCAACAGTTATCGGAAGAGGGAACGGCAAAAGGTGTAGTGGGCAAAGAGTGAATGAAGGGATGTCGCATGTCACCCAAGAAGGGCATGCCAAGGTGAGTCCTAGGGGTGTAACCGGTCTACTTCGGTCTGATTTTAGACATATTTTAGAACCAAACCGGTATACACCGGTTTTGAAATTTGAAGAACTAATACCGCATCGATTACATTCCTAAACCAGTAGTTCCAATTTTACCGTTTCCAATCCGGTTTAATCCTCTTTTCTCGATTTTTAGGCATTTGGGGCCTTGGGCTATTTTACTATATATCATATATATATAGTCTATATATATCTAGATATAATATATATATATAGTATACTATGATATATATAAATATCATAATATATGATGATATAGTGATATATTATAGTATATTATAATATATAGCGATATAGTAATAGTATAACTACTAATACTATAGACTATAGTGATAATATATAGTTATTTATATACAGTGGATTACTGATAGTATACTTAATATTAATACTAATATATACTATTAGTAATCCACGCCCATTATATATAGTATTAGTATGCTATACTAATACCATATATATACTATATAGTGATATAATGATATCGTAATATGTATATAGTTCTCTACTAATATTATATGTTAGTGATACTATAGTAATAGTTAATATAGTATAATTACTATTACTATAGTATCATACAGTGATATGGTATTAGTATAACTATTAATACAATACTGATTTATATAGTTATTTATAAATCTATAAATCAGTGTTAGTGTCTACCATATTTATATATATACGGTAGTATCATATAATACTATAAATCAGTGTAAGTGTCTACCGTATTTGATATACACTATTATTAGTATATACATATAATAGTATCATATAGTGATATAGTTGTTAATTATGTATGTTAGTGTCTACCGTATTTATATATTTGATATATATGCTAGTGTTAACATGCTTGGTTACATATATGTTATTGATAATAAAATGATTATATTAATTTTATGTTATAAAATTAAAATTTTTAATGATAATGTTATATCAAATTTTATATTAAGATTTATAAGATTAATTTTATGTTATATTTTTTTATAAGAAAATGTTCATATATTGCATCAAGAATTACAAAAGATTCTTATCAGCCTAAATAATTTGGGCGATAGAATTATGTTTGAGCTGTAAAATTGCATATTTTAGCTATTTAAAACCAATAGATTTCAATTGCTTCGTGACATTATTATTGGTTTTAGATGGAAAAATAGTTAATAAGCATAAATTCGAGTTGTGATTTTTAATTGATTAATATCATGTTTATGCTTAATTTTATAATTATGCTTTAATTGGACAATAGTTCCTCACATATTTAATATATTTTTAATAATCTATTTTCTTTTTAATTTATTTTGAGTGTATTTTTATTTCTTTATTTTCAGCTTAAATAAAATTCACGAGATCATCAAAAGCGCATGCTCAAAGCCGAAAGACAAAATGTAGATTTGGGCGAAAAGGAATCACGAAGAAAGGTTCGGCGAAATTCTTCTTCTCGTGGACAGCAGGACACATTAGGAGAGTGATTTAAGGAGAGTGGAACCGAAAGAAAAATAAACATAGTGGAACGAAAAGTGAAAACAAGAGGAAAAAGAGCTTCACGGCGGGGACTTCGACTAGCAATTTTTCGGCAATTACAGAACCTTCTGATTGGATGTATTGTATGCTATTTCTTGTCATCTTTCAGGGCCGAGATGGACAGAAAATGAAGCAGAAACAAAAGAGGTTGTTGGACGCGTTCAGAGGCAAGATTTACGGAAGAAAGAAAAGAAAAAAAATAGAAGAGAGGTGAGGAGTGTTTTACGGAGGAGTTTACGGAAAAAATAAATAAATAAATAAATAAAAGAGGAACCAGGGCTGGACGTGGAGGCTTCTTGCAATGAAGCCAAAAGTTTCCGAAAGCAGAAGAAGAGATATACGGAGCCGAAAGCAGAAGAAGAAATTGACGAAACTTACGGAAGAAATAAAAACAGAAAAGAAAAAAAAATAGAAGAGAACGTGGGGGAATTGGTGCATGAATTGGCTGGAGGTATAGCTGGACGAAAGTCTATAAAAGGAGGAGAGGACGTGATGTTGGTGGGGCCTGGACGTTGGGAGAGAAAAACTTACGGAAAAAAAAAATAATAGAAGAGAAAAAGAGAGAGCTTACGTTCAGGTAAGGGAGGTTCGGGAAGTTTCTGAGAGGTCTTCCGCTAGCTTTAAAACTCTTTTACGTTCAGAGGGAAACGAGGGAGAAAAAAATAAGGATTGAGGTTGAAGTGAGTTCATGTTTGCTCTGTTTTTGGGAGGAAAAACAGAGACTTTTGATGGTTTCGGACTGGGCTGGAAGAGCAGAAGCAGAGAATTGTTTTCTCTGGTCTTTCACGGACAGAAACGAAGTTGAGGAGGAAAGGGAAGGCTGGTTCATTTTATTTTATTTTTTTTCGTTGATGTTAGAGTGCAGTGACCAAACTTCCTCTCTTTCGGCTGGTTCATTTCATTTTATTTTTGCTTTCTATTATGCTTTCGTTTCTGAAGAGATAGACTCTACTTGTTGGAGATTTTGATTTATTTTATCTTCTGCAGTTCTATCTGTTGTAGTCGGCTGATTTGTGAGTTTTATTTCATTTTGGTTTTGAGAACCGTTCGGCGTCTTTTAACTTTAGTTCTTTGGTTCAGCATTTTTTTGTTTCCGTTCTCTTTTCTTTTCAGTTGTCATTCGACTAGCTGAGTTTTTTTTTACGTCTGGGAAGTTTCGGATTTAAGAGATAGACCATTGGACGGCTTGCTTGTATTTTTTTTGGGAGTTCAGTTTTATTTGGGAAGGAGACGTTTTATGTTTCATGTTTTTAGACGTTCGTTTGGTGGCATCATTTCCGTTCTTTTCGGTTTTCGTTGGACGTTAGCTTCGCTCGGTTTTAGATTTTAATTTTTCATTTTAAGCAGTTTGTTTAGTTCGTTCTTAGCTCTTAGTGGTTCCAAACTATTGCACTTCGGCTAGTTTTTTTTTTTTTAGTGTTAACTTATGTGTTTTATCTTGGTTTGTTTACGGAGGATATTTATTTAATTTTTATAAATCTTGTGTTAAACATGGTTGGCTAAATTTTCATACTAAGGTTAGAGGTGAAGTCTAATAATTTGAAAATTATTTTCGGATCGACGACAAATTTATTTTGTGAGTTTAATCGATTGAATGATTTTATTATTGGATAATTTGATTATCTATATATTTTTCTTGATTTATTGTGATTTCCGAATACAGTAAATGCTTGAGAAATCCCTGTGATAGTCAAATAGATTTTTAAATGTTTTAATCATCGATCGCTCATGCTCAATCATTAGTAATTATTTTCTTGATCTTAAATGCTAAATCTTCCAATTAAACGGAATCGTTATTCTAGTTTAATTGAAGTAATTCAATCGGAAACAATATTTTAAATTATTAAACGGATCCTCAAAACCTTAGTCTTTTTCCGTATCAACACAGCTTATCATTTTAGTATTTTATTTTTATTTGTTTGAGAGAATTTTTCACATAAGTCAATCCATGTGGATACGATCATGTAATGTACTACAACACCTGTATACTTGCAGGTAAAACTGCACTAAATTTTGGTTCATTAATTTGAGTTAAAGTTTAGGCGCAACAAATTAGGTACATAATCCCCCATACGACTAAATCCTTAACATTCCAAGCTAGTCTAGCAAGTTTGTGAGCAACTCTATTACCCATGCGATTAACAAATTGACAAGAACAAACATCAAAATAAGACATCAGTCTTTTAACCTCTGTCAAGAATGTGAAAAATTGAATAATTTTTATTTCAGTCACTTGTCGATTACAATGATACATTGCTAGTTAAATAGATACAAGAAGCTAGACTAAGTATGGAAATAAACAAATGTAAGGAAATAATTTACAAATCAATGACTATTCCTAAAATAATGACGATGATCCCTTGACTGATTTCGTGTAAATTAGAATCCTGTGAATGAGCTTATTTGATTGTGTCAATACTCCCCCTTAAGTTGGCGCATGAAAATCCGTAATGCCCAACTTGCGTAAGAAATGATGGAAAAGTTCTCGGCCTAATGCTTTAGTGAAGATGTCTGCAATTTGGTCATGTGATGACGTATGTACTGTAGTGAGAAGACCAAACTGGATCTTATCTCGAATAATGTGACAATCAATCTCAATATGCTTGGTGCATTCATGGAACACAGGATTATGGGCAATGTGCAGAGCAGATTGATTATCACAATGTAAGCTGAGAGGTTCAGGATGAGGAGTACCAAAATCAATGAGGAGTTGTTTCAACCAGTTAAGCTCACAAGTGGTGACAGCCATGGCACGATATTCAACTTCAGTGGAAGAGCGAGCGACGGTCGTTTGTTTTTTTGTGCACCATGAAATAGGACTTGTGCCAAGCTAAATGAAATAGCCGATGGTAGAGCAATGAGTAGTGGGACAGCTGGCCCAATCTGAATCAGCATAGGCAGTAACATGTAAAGTGTTAGAAGATGGAAAGAAAATGCCTTCGCCTAGGCTACCTTTAATGTATCGAAGAACGCGCGTGGCTGCTTGTATGTGAGGAAGGCGAGGAGCATGCATAAACTGATTAAGGATGTTCACTGCGAAGACAATATCAGAACGAGTGGTGGTTAGGTACATAAGGCATCCCACGAGTTGTCGATAAGCACTAGGGTCGGGAAGAAGTGCGCCATCTTGATTTGTGAGCTTCAAGTTTTGTTCCATAGTAAAGGGAGCGGTCCGAGCACCAAGTTGGCCACTATCATTCAAAATATCAAAGGCATATTTTCATTGATTAAGGAAGATGCCTTTTTGTGAACGAGCAACTTCAAGAGCAAGAAAATATTTGAGGGGCCGAGATCCTTGGTTTTGAAATTGGTGGAGAGAACACGTTTGAAGACTTCAATTTGGGAGAGATCATTGCTAGCAACCTGAATATCATCAACATAGACAAGCACAATGGTGATACTTGTGGTTTTGACCAAGGTGAATAAAGAGTGGTCTGCTTGAGATTGAGTAAAACTTGCATCAAGAAGCATAGTGGTTAGTTTAAAAAACCAGTTGTGGGATGCTTGTTTGAGGCCATAGAGGGATTTGAGGATGCAGCAGACACAAGTCTCCCCTTTAGGACAATAACCAGGAGATGGTGTCATGTATACTTTTTCATCAAGATCACCGTGTAAGAAAGCATTGTTGACGTCAAGTTAGTGAATGATCCATTGCTGAGTGGTGGCTACAGTTAACAAACACCAAACAAGTCATTTTTGCAACAAGTGCAAAAGTCTCATAATAATCGAGACCTTCAACTTGAGTGTAGCCTTTTGCAACCAGGGGAGCTTTATATCTTTCAATTGAACCATCTGCTTTGAGCTTGGTTTTAAAGACCCATTTGCAACCAATTGGTTTTTTACCAAGAGAGAGTGGTTCAAGTGTCCAGGTGGAATTGGTTTCAAGGGCACGAAGCTCATTAGACATTGTTTCACGCCAATGGGAATGGTGAAGGGCAGTGGAATAACAAGAAGGTTCAACAGAAGTGGTGAGAGCATGTAAAAATGTAAGATGAGAAGGTAAAAAATGAGAATATGAAAGAAAAGTAGATAAAGGGTGAGCAATACATGAGGTTGATGCAGTGAGTGATGATGTCGTGGGCCCTGCGTTTAGAGTTGGACAAACATAATCCTGGAGGTGGACTGGTCGAGTAGTAGTGCGATGAGGACGAAGATAAGTAGAGAGAGAGAGGGAGGGTCCGGAGTGTTAGCAGGGGAAGGAGGGGATGGGGTTGGTAGGATAGGTTCAGGGACGAGTAGGGGAAGGATATGGAAAGATGGGTGGGAAATATTAAGAAGATCTTGAAAGAGAAATATGTCTTTATGAAAAGTGACATCTCGAGAGAAGAAGATTGTATGTGTGTCAAGATTGTAGAGTTTGTATGTTTTTTGGTTATTGGGATAGCCAAGAAATATACATTTAGAGGCACGGGAAGAGAATTTATCTTGATGAGCCCAGAGGGTTTGGGCGTAATATAAACAACCAAACACATGAAGGTGACTATAGTTTGAAACGGTGTTGAAGAGAAGTGCAAAAGGAGATTTATTCTGAAGAATGCGACTCGGTGTACGATTAATGTGATACACCGCAGTGAGTACGCATTCTCCCCAAAATTCGAGGGGTAATGTGCTTGGAAGCGAAGGCTACGAGCAATATTCAGGAGGTGTTTGTGTTTGGACTCCGCAATGCCATTTTGTTGTGGAGTTTCAATGCAAGTATGTTCATGAATAATGCCGTGAGTATGAAGAAGGTTTGAAATTTGTGCGAAAGAAATTTTTGTCCATTATCAATGTGAATTTTGTTTACGGTGGTATTGAACTAATTTTGGACAAGGGCAAAGAAATGCATGAGAATTGTATATTCCTCATATTTATAACGCATAAGATATATCCAAGTGGTGCGTGAGAAAAACTAAAGTGAGAAAATAATGTGAACCACAAATGGAAGGAGTATGGTAATCACCCTGTTGCCCAGATGACTAACACAAGAGGGGGGGTGAATTGAGTTGTATTTAAAAAAAATAACAATTATAAATCAAATATACAATATAAAATATAAACAAAATATGAACAGCAATAAATATAAAGAGTAAGGGTAAGAGAGAAGCAAACTCAGTATGTTAACGAGGTTCGGCCCCACTGCCTACGTCCTCGCCTCAAGCTACCCCTTGAGGATCCCCGAATTCACTATTCAATCTCCTTCAGGTGGAGATAGAAACCTATTACACCTTTGAACAACACCGCTACAAAGGATCCGTGTAGAACACCCTCTACACTTGCAATCACCTTACACGTGGTGATTCAACGATTCCCTGTGTAGAACACTTTCTACACGCACAAGGGTTGTACACACCCTTTTACTGATACAAGAATTGATAGTGGGTAGGATATCAGAAAACACTCCTCAATGAGTGAAATAAGAACAATACAGCACAACCTATATCTCTCAAAATGAAAAAGGATTAAGGCTCAATGCTTAGAGAAGAGAGAATGAAAGCTTTGAATGAGAGTTGTATGCTCTTGGTGTTGTGAATGTGAAGCTCTCAAATGATCTATTTATAGGCATATGAGACTTCATATTCAAATTTAAAAAGATTCACATGTCAAAGACATCATCATTCATTTTTCAAAAATTTCAAACCTAATCTTTTTACTTTTTGCATGTGACAAAATGAGCACACTTTACTGCATATGAGACTTCATATTCAAATTTAAAAAGATTCACATGTCAAAAATATCATCATTTATTTTTTAAAATATTCAAACAAAGGCATCTTCCTTTTGCATAAGTCAAGAAAAGTATCAATCACTTTTTCAAAAAATTCAAACCTAATCTTTTACTTTTTGCATATGACAAAAGGAGCACACTTTACTTTTCAAAATTTTCAAACAAAGGCATCTTCCTTTTGCATAAGTCAAGAAAAGCATCAATCACTTTTGAAAATATTCAAATAAAACATGCACATGTGAAAGATGACAATCAATCATCTTTAATATTTTCAAAGTTCAAACCTTTAATCATGGCATGCACATGTGAAAGATGACAATCAATTATCTTTCAAAATTTTCAAATTTAATTTTCAAAATATTCATGCACATGTGGAAAATGTATTTTAATGCTTTATGATAAAATATTAATTTTTGAGCCTTAATCCTAATTTCGAATTTTAAGAGATTTACAATATTTCTCTATAATTTTAATGTGAACTTGTTTCCTTCTTGCTCATGCTTGGTTCCTTGATGTGCTTGACTCCATTGTGTGGACAAATTGAGCTTGAGACTCCTTCATTCTTTGAATTCATTTGTTATCATCAAAATCCATGTGTAAATATATAATTACACAAAACTTGAAACCTTAGGTTCAACACACCCCAAATTTCACAAAATATTCTACTGAAAGCAAAAGAACTTTTATTATCATTAGAGGAAAAGGGCAAACATGTGTGCTTAGAACGAGCACAAATATCACAATCCGAAACAATATGAGAATTATTAAATATTTGGGGAATTAGAAGATGGGAAGGATGACCTAGGCGATGGTGCCACAAGTCTTTATTAGCAATGGATTGCATGGAGAGAGCCAGAACATTGTTGGGCCGGTACACATAAAGCCCATTGCAAAAATCACCCGCTCCAATTAGCCCCGTCGACTGTGGGTCCTGAAATGAAAAAATTTTAGAGGAAAAAGAAACAATGCAATTTGTGTTAGTGGTAAGCTGAGGGATAGAGATTAAAATGAAAGTCATGGATAAAATAGACATTTGAAAGAGTAAGGGAGGGGGAGAGGTGCAATTGCCGATACCCTTAATAGAGAGGGTATGACCATTTAGCAATCTCACGGAGAGGGAAGAGGGAGGGGTCTGCAAATCAAAGAACACACGCTGGTCGTGGTGCATGTGGGTGTTAGTGCTGCTGTCCACAACCCAATTGCGGTGGCTATCGAAGGAGGAGGAAGTAGAAGTGGCTTTACCGACGAAGTTGGAGGAAGGAGGTGTCAGAGTGAGCAAGTCCAGCAATTTTTGGTAGAGCTTTGGCATCAGTCCTAGTACTGGTGACGTGTTTGAGGAGAAAGATGCCTAATTTGCTATCAGAGCCAAGCCAGGCAGTGGTTTGCTGAAAAGAGAGAGGTGTGGCTTGGAACGAGGATCGAGGCCAGGTGGGTACCCGATAACTCTCCAGCATCGGTCACAGGTGTGGCCCGTTTTGCCACATTTAATGCAACGAAGGTTGCTTCTGGTGTTGTCGGAGTTGGTTGCAGCAAAGGCCATGGATTCTGCCTGTAGTGGTAAGATGTGAAGGAGGCACTGCTGCTCTTTCTAAAACAAGATAGAAAAAACCTTAGTGATGGGGGGAAGGGATTCCATAGCTAGGATTTGGGTTCTGAGTTGGGTAAAGGACTTATTTAGGCCAAGAAGAAACTGGGAGACACGTTCATTATCGGCTTGTTTTTGCAAATCCTTGAGGTCATTGTAGTTTTGAAGATGGCTGAGTTTATCCCATATTTGTTTGATATGGTTGTAAAATATTCATGGATGAAGTTGGTGTTTTGTTGCAGAGAGGAAAGCTCACGCTTGAGGTGATAGAGACGAGCATTATTGCTGTGGCTGAAGCAGGATTGGAGGTCAAGCCAAACTTCTCATGGGTTTGTGTGGTATTCAAGGGAGTTGGCTAGAGATGGACTGATGGAGTTTAAAATCGAGGTAAGGACCATGTCCTAGGTTTGTTTCCACTGTTTGTATTCAAGAGAGCTAAGATCAGGGGCGGGGAGAGAGCCATCGACAAAACTGAGCTTGTTCTTGGCATTGAGTGCTTGGGTCATGTCTTTTTGCCATTTTGGAAAATTATCTCATGTGAGGAAGCTATAAACAAGAATTAAATTAGCAGAATCAGAGGGATGGATGGTATATGGAGAGAGGACAGTGGAGGTGGAAGAAGAGTACATGGAGGTCTCGGGTAGGGTAGGGATCATGTTTAGGCTGATACCATGTCAAGAATGTAAAAAACTGAATAATTTTTATTTTAGTCACTTGTCGATTACAATGATACATTGCTAGTTAAATAGATACAAGAAGCTAGACTAAGTATGGAAAGAAACAAATGTAAGGAAAGAATTTACAAATCAATGACTATTCCTAAAACAATGACGATGATTCCTTGGCTGATTTCGTGCAAATTAGAATCCTATGAATAAGCTGATTTAATTGTGTCAATAACCTCCATAACCAAATTTCCTAATCTTGAAAAAGAAACAGCTAGTTCTTGTTGTAACTCATCAACTAATAGCTTGCAATCTGACTCTAATAACATATTAGTAATATTAAATATTATATTAATTAGTAATTTAGTATATAATATAAATTTATTTTATATATAATTATATATAAAATTATATAAATGATAAAAAATCATATAAAAATTATTTTATATAATATGAAAAATTAAAATTTATATCTATATATGAATCGGTTCAATCCAGTGTTAAAAGAAAAAATAGGAACCAGAACGATTATTACCGGTTTTAAGAAAAATGAAACCAAATTTCAAATTGAATTGGTTTTGAACCGGACCAAACCCACGCTAGCACAAAACAACATATGGGCAAATTTCGTGCGACACAATAAATCATTGTCAAAAGAAAGGACGTACCAATTGCCAACGTCATAAGGAGGAGCCAAAGATGAAAAAGGGGTAGCCAAGGTGACAAGGAGGAAAACAGATTAAATTCCCACCGACACACATGCGTCAAAAATTTGCGGGGTAACCGCTTTGTGAGGAAAGCCAACAATATTTGTTAAAAGGAGGTGGAGCAAATCAAAGGGAGCATGTTTCATGTAGTTTGCAAAGTGATGCATAATTAGATTGATAGCATGCAAGGCTTACACAACTTACAAGTGAGCACAAATCATTAGATGTGATAGATTCAATAGCAAAAAACACATTAGCAGGGTGCATAGCTTGGTGAAGGCTCGAAAGTAGTGCATTGGCCTCATGTATCCAAAATGGAAAAACAATTAGGAAACACAGCTAGGCTTTGTGAGGAGGAAAGCAAGAGAGGCCGGTAAGGAGGGAGAAAGAAGGTCCCTCAATTTAGATTGGTTGTGGAGAGGAGAGGGTTCTACTTTCGTAGATCATGGAGGCACTTTAATTAAGAGTATATACCATAAAAAAAATTATATTTCATGTCATTTTTTTCTTGACTTAAGAATGCGGTTTTGTATCATATTTGCAATTAAAAATTTAATCAAGATGCGGCATGCATTAAAACGGTCAAAGGGATTTATCGGAGCTTATCGAACCCCACCGATGCTCAAGTTAGTAATGATCAAAAGATCAGAAAAACCCAATAAAAAGAATATTTCCATTACACCCTTCAATTATTTTTCATCGAATAGAATTGTCACTGAAGCCTGTGAATTGTGATAGTTTATATGCACTCCACCCTCAGTTTTTGGGTCAAACTAAAATAGCATATTGTGTAATATCGTGATTTCTTGGCCAAAATATCCAGCATAATATTAACTTTATAATTACAAAGAAAAGCCTTCGACTGAAAAGACTGTAAATAGTACAAAATGCTTGCATGCATTGAATTGAACCAATCAACTTATTTTTTTATGGTAATATTTTTATATCATTTTCTTGGTAGGTTTTGAAAAGGGCGCCAGACCTTGGACTTGGAGGATCCAGCTAGCTTTCTTTACATCAATCCAGCCAAATCTTGAACTCAATTGGAAGAATCACACATCACATGTACAAGCTGCTGATCATGATGGTTGCATGGATCATACCTCCACGGCCATTAGTCAACTAAATTATTGCCTCTAGCTTCCGCATTAATAGATACTCCGATCCATTCAAAAAAGGGTTTCAATTGCATGGAATCTTGGTGACAATGTCCGATTCTATTGTAACTTGAACATTGTTTTTGGGTAAATTATTTTCATAATGGTTGTTTCAATTAGGATGATGGCGCACTATTCTGATTGATCAGAATAATGGATCGGGATTTCTTATAATTTTCTGACAAACATTTTCAACAGTTCAAAGAAATTGTATCGCAATGGACCGGACTTTGCTACCCAACTGTCTAAATCACGCACCGCACACTTGTTTTATTTTATTTTTTAATTTTTATTAAACTAATTGAATTCTTATACTCAACATCCCTACAACACATACTTATTAAGAGAAAAAATAAAAAGATAAAAATTTAAAATAAATATATAATGTAAGAATGATAAGTAAAATTTTTCTTTCGTAATATTTACAATTGATGGATAAAAAGATATAGCACTTGATTGTATTTGTTTTATCTTATTTTCGGAAAAGGTTGCACAACTTATTTTTACTATCCCTTGATCACCATTTTATTGTCACCGTGTTTTGCATTGTTGTTCTTTCACCCTAGCAATTATGCTATAATTGTAATTTGCGAATTGAGAAGTCTTTCGAGAAATCTTTTATTTCTAAAGATATCTTATGAAAATAAATTCAAAAACTGATGTGGCTTAATGTAGTACGTTAGATTATAAAATTATTTTTATTATAAAATAAATCGTATGCATTATATGAAGGCATGTGAATTTATGGGTTTACTTCTGTGCGATCTCTTCGTAACTATAACAATACTATAGTCTTTAAAGTTTCTCTCTCACTATTCTTCTTCCCTTTTCCATTTCAATTTTTGTTGCATTCCAAACTCTGTTAGAGCAAGAAATGAAACCCATAAATTGATCCTTACATTTAAAATATGCATTTATGACTTGAATTTGATCACAAAATCCCATTTAAAATTTCCAAAATAATATCAACACTAATATTGCGTATAAACCAAATTGATTCAACCGGAATGCCCTCACATACTGTGGTATTTGTAGTAGAGGCTCTTAACAGTTCTCTCTCTAAGAGCATTGTTAATGGATTATGTATATGTAAAAGACATTTTTTACGAATGTAAGATGAATTTAGATTTTGACTATTCCTTTCATATTAGTTTTCATGTTGAAATAGCTATTTTTTCATTATATAACAATAAAATAATATAAGATGAATATGACTTTGACTATTCACATCAAATTTTCACATTAAATTATCTATTTATTCATTATCTAGTAATGAGTAATTAATAATTAAAAAAATTAAATATTTTATTTTATCATAGTTTACTATTCTACCTATTATATGTTAATTAGTAATCATATTTTAATTAAATTATGGGTTAAAAAATTATATTTTTCAATTATATGTACTCCATTTTCCAATCCAACCATGTTCATTTCCTACCAAACATTCTGAAAATATCCAGAGGAGAGAGGGAGAGTTTATACAAAAAACAAAAAAACAAAGATTTGCTCCCGGTACAATAACAACCAATTTGATTTTATTTTTACATTTACTATCGCCAAAAGCTAAATAATTTGATATTGACTAATCTGTTGCAAGCCACTTTTATCTCTAACAGTTAAAAAGTTACTTTATTTTTTAATATGGCTAATCCATTAACAATGTTCTAAGGCTGGTTTGGTTACACAAAATCAAATTATCTCATCTCATCTCATATAATTATTACAACTTTTTCAAATTCTAAAACAAAACTAATATTAAAAAACTATATTGGAATAATATTTTATTTAACTTTCAATAAAACGTCTCATCTCATCTGACCTGCATAATCAAACTAAATTTTTCTATTCAAACAACCGTTAAGGTGACCACTCTCTTGGTCCTTTGTAACAGTATATCGACTATTCTGTATTTGGTCTTGATATTGTAGAATCATGGTAGGAGTCCCAACCTCTTACCTTTAATATCCTGAAATGTTATATAATTGAGAAATGATATTTGCAGTCGTGGTTGTGCAAGCGGTGTGCAGTCGCTTTGAAAAAAGTGAATTAACATGGGACCCACTTGAAAAAAAAAAACTAACTTTTTAATCGTAGACCCCACTCTTTTTCAAAACGATTGCGCGGCGTTTGCACATTCCACGATTGTATGTAGCATTGCTCTATATAATTATTACTATTTGCCTATAAATTATAAATAAATTAAAAACAAGTTTCTAGTTGCCACCCGTTCTTGTCCCAAGTATTATATATAGAGACACATGCACACACAGCAGTAGAGAAGGATATATAGTTAGGCAGAGAAGGCAAACAACATTCAGCAACGATAACATGACAACAATGGCCAAGTCTTCCTATGTTCTTCTGATCACCTTTTCCTTCTCCATCACAGCTCTCATCATCTCAGCCTCCACCACCACCTTTGCGGACAAGGCAAGCATTGATAACCGCTTAAGCTGGGTGCCGGAGCACAGCTGCCAAGGTTCCATCGCCGAGTGCATGGCTGCAGACTATGAACACGACATGGATACAGAGATCAACAGGCGTATCTTGGCCACCACCCAGACCATAAGCTATGGAGCTCTGCAAAGGGACACTGTGCCATGCTCTCAAAGGGGTGCATCCTACTACAACTGTCAGTCAGGTGCCGAGGCTAACCCCTACAGTCGTGGTTGCAGTGCAATCACCCGTTGCCGCAGCTAAAAGTAGCGCTATTGTATCTTGTTTTTCATTTCTAGAAATGTTGTTCATCTCTTAAATGTGTAACGTGAGTAAACTAATTAAGAAGTATTGGGATTTAGTTGTAGGATCCGGTGATCTCTCTTTTGTGTTTGGTGCTGTCTTATTTTATTTTGCCATTTTTTTTTTTTTTTTTGTTATTTGCAATTGAAAGGTGATTACATCTTCTTCTATTGGTTGATGTTCTCTTCTTTTCGTCGATGATCTCAAACTTTGACCTCCTTGGAAAGTGTAATTGTCGGACCACTTGGTTCTTTCAAACTCAGTTCCCAACTTCCCATCACGTAAAGAGTTCTCTTTTTGTTTTCCTTTTTTGTCCCTGGAGGGGACAAATGATTTGAGTAAAATGATACCAAGTTATAAATTTTCCATGCAAAGAAATCTGGAAAATCAAATACCAACTGGAAATCTTTCAGGAAACCTACAGGTTATGATCCTAACTTCTAAGTTTCTTTGCATGTAATTCTCAGATATATAAATTATTCTGGGGAACTTCGTCTGAGTAGGAGGTGAAGATACATCTATTAGACATTATGACACTTTTCATGGAGAATCCCTCATTTGTGAAGCAGGAAGATTAGGCTGAACATGCAGAATTGCACCGGTGCAATAGTTTCAATCATAGAGGCTCAAGATTTCTCACTAATTTGTCAAAACAAAGTTGTGTTTGGAGGATGTCAAAATTATGATTCTCAGGGTCTGGTACCTGGACATGCTCACAAGT
Organism: Carya cathayensis; assembly: GCA_011037825.1. NCBI lineage: Eukaryota > Viridiplantae > Streptophyta > Magnoliopsida > Fagales > Juglandaceae > Carya > Carya cathayensis. Next base: position 688,414 of record QGSO01000138.1, on the reverse strand, counting down.
AAAACAGAATCAATTGTCAAACTCTTTGCAGACACTGAAAATGGCACATATCAAATTCCAATGGAATGAAATTTCTCATATTTTTCTGATCCAAATACCTTTTATGGGATAGACCCAGCATGTGAACCCTACTGTATTACACGTTGCCCGTGGACAATGTGAACTTTAACATATAATGCCGTGGGTTTCACATGCTGGGTCTATTTGTACAAAGTTCTTGGTTAGAAAATTATAAGAAATCTTGCTCCAATTTGAATCTAAAACAATGCCAAGTTGGGCCAGGGTGAGGAACAGGGCAATTTGCATAGTCCACAAAAATAGACTCTAATATCAATGACTTTCCTCTAAGTATTACACAATCAAATTCAAAGGGGTTAAAAACAACCAATTCCAGCACTGGAACAAGTGAAGGAAAACAACACAATAATTACAATAGCAAACGTGGGATACTCATTCCATATAACAGAAGTTTCTTCATTTCTCAAAACTAATTGCAGACAAAGAAAGTGGCATTAACTCATCACTCAAATGTAAAATATGCGCTTTCTTAACTCTACCCAGAACCTTCCTCTTTATTCACTTCATCTGGCTTTGGCTTGGATGGGGTCGCAGGAGATGGAGAGCCCTCCACTCCCATCTCTGCTCTTAGGTCATTGATGCTTTGCTCCAACTCAGTTATCCGGCTTCCCATATCATCAAGTGAGAAGCGGTTAAGGAAACATAAACCTCTTCCACTTTTACCAATTATGCAGAAAAAACAATTACATCTTCTCTGAGGATATTGATATGCCAAACAAAACAAGATTCCCAACCTATTTAATCTAATTCTGTTAAAAACACAATAGCCAAAACCCAAAACCAGGAACAGGAGACAGTTTCCAATTCATTCTCCTAATGTTCTAGCTTTGGGGACCATCAAACCTCTTCACACACCCCCCCACCCAACCGCGGGCACACGGGGGGCTTCATTCTCATATTTTCTCGATGCCCAGGTCTGCCTGTTTCCCATTAATGAAATGCCCAGAGCAGGAATAATATACAACTTTCCTTTATCCTATAAGAGGACCGCCAATTCTAAACATACAGCAGACTTACATTCAACTTAATTCATAGCTTAGTGTTCCTGTCCTAGAGAAGTTATAAATAGCAAATGTTCAAAGGATATTCTTCGTAACAATTGACTCAGACATTTGTTGAAACCTTGATTGCTGCATAAAAAACACTTGTCAGTTACAGCAGAATATTTGCAGAAGATAAGCTCTATATTGTAGCTTACCATCTGTTGGAGAAGATTTTGCACCTGAAAATTTAATGAAAAAAATATATCAATAAAGGTTTTACAAGAAACCCCACAAAAACTATTACCAACAATGACAATAGGAAATTCCTACATTCTCACACCAAGCAACTCAAATATATATCTGTGCCTGAATTATGATCTATCTTCAAGGAATGATAGAGTGAAAAAAGTATTGAAGGAATGCTGTGAAACTTACAAAAGCCGTCATATCTGCAGTGTTTTGCTTTGGATCTTCTGCATCATGTCCATCCTGACAAAAAGATTATAAATTCAGAGCACAATGCAACTATAACACGATGCAAAATAAATAAAATATACAGAAGGAGAAAACATTAGCTACCGCAATGAAAACTTGGATGACCAAACATGAAAATCATAACAATTGACAAAATCGCCCAATGCAACTGATCAACTATAAAGATTAGCAAAATGGAAAAGGCAAAGCAGTAGATTCAAAATTTCCCAGCATCACCAAATATAGAGAATGGTTATTAAAAATGCACACAGACACATACTAGTTTCCAGTCATCCAAGCCCTAAATGAATTGATTTGGTCCATGGCAGCCCTAATTTCTCAATCAGCAACAGCCATACCTCTACCCATAAATGAACAGACGTACATACAACCATTACAAAACCCTACATTAAGCAAAAAACGTAAATCAATAGGTTCAAGAAGAATGGATCCACGACGCTCGAAAAGCACATTTCGCAACACATCGGTCTTCAAATTCTTGAAACCCCGACGGCTCCAATATCAAAATCTACAGTATGCGTCAGTTTTTATGCCAGAACAGAATATGATGCAAACACCATACGCTTACGGAGTGGAGATTCAGCAAACAGGAAAGAAAAAAAATTTACCATTGTCTTCTCTCTCCGATTGTCCGTACAATGGCTAAAATTCGAAATCCAAAAGCGAGGCTGTGAGCCAAGAGAAATGGTCGCCTGTCTACTTAAATCCCCTGCGTAGGCCGTTTGTCTTTTCAATTTTTCTTTTTATTTTTTTATTTTTTTTTTTGTTTTGGTCATTACGATTGCACGAAAAAATTAAATGTATTTTCAATTACGCACTAAACATATTGAAGTTAAAAATTAAATAAAATATTATTAAAATAAAATTTTTTATATTATTTTTATTTAAAAATTTAAAAATATTAAATTATTTATTATATTTTATATAAAAATTAAAAAAAAAAACTTATAATAATTATATTAGATAAGATGAAATAGTTTCATCTCTATAACTAAATTGAGCTATTTACAAGGATACCATTTTATGATTTTTTTAAAAAATATAAGATATATTATTAAAAAAATAATTCTTAATATAAATTTTATATTTATCTTATTTTTTTAAAATAATGTACATTCTAAAATCTTACAAATCAAATATTATCAGGTGAATGATATATTCTAAATACCTACTTATAAAAACTAATACATATGTGATACATAATTTCTCTTATTATGTTATTAATGACTGCCAAAAATTAAATGATGATACTAGTTTTTCTAACAGAATTATTTATAAATANAGGCCGTTTGTCTTTTCAATTTTTCTTTTTATTTTTTTATTTTTTTTTTTGTTTTGGTCATTACGATTGCACGAAAAAATTAAATGTATTTTCAATTACGCACTAAACATATTGAAGTTAAAAATTAAATAAAATATTATTAAAATAAAATTTTTTATATTATTTTTATTTAAAAATTTAAAAGTATTAAATTATTTATTATATTTTTTGTAAAAATTAGAAAAAAAACTTATAATAATTATATTAGATAAGATGAAATAGTTTCATCTCTGCAACTAAATTGGGCTATTTACAAGGATACCACTTTATGATGTTTTTAAAAAAATATAAGATATATTATTAAAAAAATAATTCTTAATGTAAATTTAATATTTATCTAATTTTTTTAAAATAATACACATTTTAAAATCTTACAAATCAAATATTATCACCTGAATGATATATTCTAAATGCCTACTTAAAAAACCTAATACATATGTGATACATAATTTCTCTTATTATGTTATTAATGACTACCAAAAATTAAATGATGATACTAGTTTTTCTAACAGAATTATTTATAAATATGCTTATTATTTATAAATTTGTTTTTCTAGTTATTATTATTTATAAATTTGTTTTTCTAGTTATTATTAATTACTACCAAAAGTGAAGCAAGAATAAAAAATAAAATAAAATGATATATTAATTGATAATATATTTTTTTGGATCATGATGTTTGGAGAATTGTTAGGGTCTATAATTAGAGCATTCGCATCGGAATAATCAAATGCATACTTAAAGCCACTTTTTGGATTTTAGACCTCAAAACAGCCTGCATTGAATTAGGCAAAAACAGATTTTGTAACTTTTAACTACAGTAATTGAATAGAAATGATCAAATTTGATATATACTGTACAAAGATCAAATGTCTATTTTATTAATTTATATAACTCTCTCTCTCTCTCCCATCTTAACCCAGACATTGAATTAATAATTATTTTATTAATTATTTTATTAAATAATTAAAAAGTTAAATATTTTTTAATTAAAATTAAATTCATGATAAAATCAAATAAATTAAAAATATTCAAATTAAATATTTTTTTAGGTTAATATTATTTTATTACTATATAATAAATAAATGAATAATTTAATATAGAGATTTGATGTTAATGGAATAGTTAAAATTAAATTCATCTCATATTATTTTATTATTATATAATAAAAAATAGCTATTCCAATATGGAGATTTATATAAATAGAATGGCCAATATCTAAATTCATGTCACATTCATCAAAACTGTCCTTTACATATACATAATCCAATAACAATGCTCTTAGCCAATTATTTTACAAATAGTTGTTCAACGAGCAGGGAATTTCGCGCAGGGCATGTGTAAGAACAAATTTTCAATATCACGTCAATTACAACTAAAGAAATTTTTTTTAAAAAAAAAAAAAAAAGGAAATGACCATTTGCCCATCACAAACAGAACTTAGAACTGGGAAGGCTGAAAGGCAAAACACGACCAGAAATAAACAACAACCCATTTCCTGCCCGCAAAAGAACTACAACCCATTTCCTTGCCATTTACATTATCCCTCATTCACCTTCGTCATGGACCCCGAAAAATGTTGTTGTGTTTCGAAATGTAAGCTTCACCGAGGAATTTCTCTTGAGAAATCTGCACCCCATTTTTTTTTTTAAAGAAAAAGATCGCTGATAAGCAACTAAATTGAAAGCTTGCTTCACGTGGTTGGCAATGGCTTTACAGTTATTTTTAAAAACTTACAGAATGGAGGAAGCTGTAAGTGTGAAGTCCATCGATTTCTTAGGGCAATAATCCAAACAGAAGCTAAGCAATGTTAGCCCAATTGAAGCTTGGAATTCCTGCATCATGGCTTGTGAATCTTGAACCCAAACACTCTTGGAACATAGCTCAGTAATGCCTTTTAAGGCTTCAGGTGCCCATAAGTCATCAAGGAGAGGTGAGGAAATGTGGTTCCGAAATATGCTCCATCAATATCTTGATATTTGGATAGAGGGTAGTAGATATCTTCACATCTAGGGCAGTATGTCTTTACCGTGCTTGACCGAGGAATATGTGATTGACCAATTGGGAGTAGGGCTGTTCACCAGAGTATCGGATCGGGTATCTGAGTATACCTAAGTTAAAAATCCGGGCCAGATTTCGGCTTAGATATACCCGGGTGACGACTCGAGCCTGTACCCGGGTGAATCCGGATTTTAGGAATCCAAAAATCCAGGTACCGGATTGTACCCGTTTTATATATATATATATATAAATTGGTTAAAACTCGACTTTCAAAAACATACTTTTTTTTTAATAATAAAAGTCTATATTTATATGAAAATATTGAGAAGCATGATTCTCCTATATTTTAAAATATTAAAATAAGTGTTGAAAATCATAATTTTCGTAAAAGCCATATATTATATAAAAAGTTTTTCTAACTCATTAAAAAGCATAATACTAACTAACATTTTCCAGAATAATTAAAATATATAAAAATAAAATGCATGCAATCCACTACATATTACATTATTTTATTATTTACACATTACATTATAATACAAAATACAAAACTATAAGATATGAATTACAAAATAAATCCAGCAAGTAGCAACTTCGAGTGATCTGATTGAGAGAGATCCTATACAATTTGTATGCAAAGAAAGTCAGTAGTCTTTAGACGCTTTAATTGCATAGTATTAATTAGCTAATTTACTACTAATAAAATTACCACTCCTTGAAGGTGATGAGGTTGTTGTAATATGGGCATGATCTTCAATCCATCATGCCCATATTGCATATGGGTAATGAAGTGATAACAGATTATATTAGCACAAAAAATAGGACCAAACATGCTAAAACAGGATTAGATTTAAAAATTGGTTCAATCTACCTAGAAGAAGATAATTCTCTGGCCTAGAGTGAAACCAACTCAAGAATTGTGAATCCATGATTTATTGTTTACCCATAAAAATAACAAGCAGGTTATGTCAAGCAAGAAAAAGTAATTTCACCAACACATTACACCAAACATATGGTGTATGTTATATATGTACTGCTCTTATTTGTAATACAAATCCTCAAAGAACCACCAAAGAAAGTGTACTGAATACGTGAATTCCTAAAGAAACTTTGAAATTGGAAATCATATGAATATGAGCATTCGGCAAATATATATTTGTAAGGTATAAAATTTATATTCAAATACTCTCCTTAATAGTGCTTACTTTGTAATTTATAACAAATAAATTACATCACATATTACTTGTACCAACATTAGAGACTGATCAAAAAGTGCTTATTTTGTAATTTATAACAAATTAAATTATATCACATATATTACTTGTATCAACATTAGAAACCTATCAAAAAGTGCTTATTTTGTAATTTCCCATCCAATTAAAAAGTATTCTTACCTCCAAGGTAGTTCACTAGACTTTGTTACACCTACTGATGAAACAAGAACAATTCTCCAGTGAAGAAGGCAGTGCAGATACAAGATTTCTCACACCCTCCCAATCTTCAATTAAAAACATAGAGTCAAAAGCGCTGAAATCATACATTGATGTGTAAGTGTGTGGGTGTTCGTGCATGCAAACATGCATTCATGTGTATGCATATAACTTCAATTTAAAGGAACAAGAATGATGTACTCTAACTAATACATTAGAGAATTTCAGATTGTGTTATCAATGTTGTTACTTGCAGATTCTGGTTTCCTGGATGCTAAAATTAATAACAAATAAAGAATATAAGCTTGACCTACTCTTTCTGGTGTATTATCCCTATCCCACCGTCTTGAAGGAAAGGCTGTTGTTCCTGTATAGCAAATTACATGTGTGACTCCCTGAAAGACAAGGTTTTAACAACAAAAGTTATGTATTAGAAAATGACACAATCTTTTATTAAGACAAGAACACCTTCATCTCCTTTTCAGAAAGTAAACAAAACAAAATAAAGGAAAGCGGAATTGGGTAATGAAAAAGATTACCTCAAATATAGATGGATCTAAATCCTCTGGGTTTCGAGTATCCCCTTTAAACACCTATCAAGTTGAAGAGCTCTATGATTACAAAATCCAACATCGCGAGGGAAAATAACAACTATATGGTAGAAAACTTTGTTTCACACCATAATATTATGCACAAAAATTAAAGATAATATTTGCATTATTCATAGCTTCATAATAAGTCAGAAGAATGCTACTTCCAATGTCTCTACATCTTGTTCACCAAACAAGGTGATTGCTTTCTCAAGTTCTCGTAGTAATAGCCGAGATTTGATATTCCGGCTGAGCAATGATGCCACTACCAATTGCCCTGGAAGTATAGAAAAGCACTAAACTTGGAAACCTCCTCAAAGAAATAAAAAAAGTCGGTGTTGCACAGAAAAATCTTGGAGGAAGCTTTAAGAATAATAATAACACAAACCAAGCACACAAACATATAAATGGGTAGATAAGTACATAGACATCAATGTTATTTCATGAACAACAGAGGAAAAGAGCAAGACTAAAGATTACCAATGCAGCTGGAGCCGCCCACGTCGAGAACGAGCTTGGAAGATGAAGAAGGAGTGGTTCTGGAATCATGGGTAGGTACTGAACTTGGGGATTGGATGAGTTCCTCCTTGAAGCGTTAAGTGTCGGTGATCCTCTTCTAGAGCTCAAAATGTTCTTAGAAGAAGCAACTAGGGAGTAAAAACTTGACGGTGGAAGAGTAAATAAGGAATTCGTTGAGGGGGTCTCGAGAATACCTCAACTGGGAATGGGGAAACGGGAACTGGGGAGGGAGACGTAGAGCATTGCACTTTGCAAAGCAGAGCACAGAGAGAGAGAAGAGAGAGAGAGAGAAGTCTGGGGAAGACGAATTTGGGGGGGGGGGGGGGGCTAGGGCTACATTAAGCCCTTTTTCATTTTATAAAACCCGAGTACCGGGTTTTAAATCCGAGATCCGGATTTAAAATCCGGCACCCGATTGATATGGTTTTCTAAATCCGGGTTTCGGCCTGGATTTGAACTGGGCTGAAAACCGGAACCGGATTCCGGGCAGGGCTGGGTAAAACCCGGCCCGTATGAACAGTCCTAACTGGGAGGCAAGGTTGTCCACAGCAATAAACTCTTGGGATCTCCCAAAGTCATAGTTTTTGTACTTTTCTAACATAGCAGTCATTCCTTTGCTTGTCAATATATATCTGGAATGAATCAGACCATAGAGCGTCTCAACTACCGATTCAACTAACTCATTCTGTTCCTCCGTAAACATATCACCATGAGACAATTCACCATCCAAAATCAAATCAAGTCCATAATCGTAATAAGGAACTTGACTACTTAATCCACATAGGTTAAAATCTGCACCCACTTGAATCACAAACTGGTCGAATTAAATGCTCTGCAATCATGCACAAACAAATCAACACCCTCGTGATCACAAAAAAGTATGATGCTTTCTATTCAATTAATTCTCATTCAATGTATAGATAAACAAGAAATTAATGGTATGGTAATTGGAAGATCGATGCACACCCAGAGGATCAAAAAGAAGAAAGAGAAAAGCACAAAGAAGCTGACAACGAAAGCCACAAAGTAGCAACAGCAAGTGAGGCCATGGGGGTTCCCATCATCATCGTTAAGAAGGCCTTCTTCTTCAATGGCACCGAACTCCTTCCAGGCCTTCCAACCCTTCCTTTGGGAGTTTGGGCCCATCAAACGCATCCAGTAATATTCAAAAACCCATCTCAGGTCACGGAGGAGGGAAGGAGATGGCGGAGGTTAGGTTTCAGAAACCCATCTCGGGTTTGGCTTCAGCGATGGAGGAGGGAGATGGAAGATTCGTGAGATGGAGAATAATGGAGGAGGGAGTCTGCCAAAAATAGAAGAGTGAGTCTGAAAATGGAGGAGGATAAATTAGTTTGCCTGATTTAACTCTTACTTTGGATGATCCTAACATTCTTAAAGTTTTGACTTTGAATAATTTGATATCTAGGTATGATATGGAAGAAGATAGCAAATATCTTGACTAGTTTATCATATTTATTATAGGTTATTAAAAACTAATTTAAATCCTAAAACTATTTTAAAAACTTAAGGAAATAAAACTTTATTAATTCAGAGTTCTACTCCTAATGCTAATATTCAAGTTGTTCTTCAGTTTTGGTTAAGACATTGATTATTTTATCCAAATGTTTGCAACATGAATCATTACAACAAATCTTAATATTGGGAGAATCAGATGATTTAATTTCTGAGCGATACTCATAATCACTAGAACTGAATTCATTAATGTCAGATGATGCAGAAGATTTTATTTCTAAGAGACGAAACAAATCCTCTTTATTATTATCATTAATGTTTAACTGATTAAGCTTGTTTTAAAATTTATTGGGCTTTTTGGTACATTTATTAGTAAAATATCTAGACTTACCACAATTAAAATATTTTCCTTTTGAAGGATTTTGAATATATATATGTGACGCCCCAAATTCCGCTTGGGATTGAACGGACATTTGAAGCGTCGGGACATGCAACACAAGGTTACCTGCCCCCGTTCATGACATATAAGATGCAATGTTCCTAACATGCATCTAGCATTATGCAATATTCGCAGCGGATAATTTTTTTCTTTAGCAATACTATGCACCAAACTAAAAATATCCCAAATACTTGAAACATATTTCATACATAAAGGCATACTAAATAGCCGTGATCACCACACTAGTCCAAAATGGTTGTGATCAAAAGAATACTTGAGATACAACTCCAAAAGTACAAGTAGTAACCTAAGTTAAATACTATGCCATCATCAACATCGCACCGTGGCCTAGTCGACCGTGTTCAGTTGGTCAGATTCCAATTCTTCTTCGGGTCCTGTAACAAGATCTACCATTCGGGGGGAATGGTAGTTGGGACTACCACAGTGAGATTTGATTACAAATCTCAGTAAGTTAACATAAAACTCACACACAGGTTAAAGATGCATGCATGGCAGTAAAAGCATAAATGCATAAGTATAGTCGTACATAAGCATAGCATAACTTGACATATAGCATGACATAACCAGAACTTAAACGTGAACTGAACTTGACTTAACATGGCATGAACTTAAGCTTAAAACATAACATGAACAAACAACATAACATGAACGTGAAACATAACATGGACTTGAAATATAGCATGAACGTAAACATGCATAACATAAATAAGAACTTGAAAATAACATAAACTTGAACATAACATGACATAAACGTGAACTTGAGACATAATGTGAACGTGAACATAACATAATATGAACGTGAACTTGGAACATAACATGAACATGAACATAACATGTATGTGAGCATAACATAACATGAACTTGATCTGCAACTTGACTTATCATGTATTTGATCTGAAACTGGACTTAACATAAACTTGGAATATTATTCAATTGTCTTGATTAATAACGTGCGTTAATACGTACTCCACAGTTGTTGTGGCCCCACGTATTCAAGTAACATAAAATATAATACGTACTCCACAGTTGTTGTGGCCCCACGTATTCTACGTGTCACAATTGCTGTGTCTCACGTAGTGTATGCTCCACAGTTGTTGTGGCCCCATACTTCATGCTCCACAGTTGTTGTGGCCCCATGAATACACATAACATAAAATATAATACGTACTCCACAGTTGTTGTGGCCCCACGCATTATACGTAACATAAAATATAATACGTACTCCACAGTTGTTGTGGCCCCACGCATTATAAGTAACATAAAATATAATACGTACTCCACAGTTGTTGTGGCCCCACGCATTATAAGTAACATAAAATATAATACGTACTCCACAGTTGTTGTGGCCCCACGTATTATACGTAACATAACATGTCTTATTTTCTTAATGCATGAGATATTATTTAATATCATATACTTTTCTAACATGGCGTATGCTTGTAAATGGCACAATATGATTTAATCATAAACATTTAATGGCATACATGTATCATATGGCATACTTAATATGGCATACTTATAACATACAACATTGTATGACAGAAAAGATTGTGTAACAGATAAATATTCATGAGAGATTAAATCATACGTAACAGATAAACATGTAATGACATAGCATGACATGGCATATACGATAACATACATACATAAATTGTAGTTCCCTTACCCATCACACATACACAATAAACTGATAGTAAGTTAGAGGCTAACTTACCTCGATCGTCGCGTTCTATGAGAATAGAGCGCGAAACACGAGGAACTGCACAACAGCTGGAAGAGGAACACTCAAGTCCTTAAGATTTTCAATTCTGAACTCATTGCCATATTGTGAGCACTTGCAACACACGGGCAACTTGAGGTTTCACTATACTCGGAAGAGATAAATTGACTTCAGAAAGCCTTTGCACTAAATCAAGTTCATTAAAAATTATCAATAACAACCAAACAAACAACTCCTTTCTCAATCCATATACTCTTAGCCATAGTCAACCACAAGATGACACCGTCACCCCGGACTATAATCCATATCATCACTGCTTCGGGACACTGTCATACAGTTTCCCAACACTACACCATACGCTCCACACTTCTCTGCTACGCCATCCAACCCTTCGTGACACGCCATCCGGTGTATCACGACCTAGTACAGAGTACACTCACGTGAACTCTCTTCCATTCACACTACAACACACATCGCTACGATACACGCCTCACGGTGCATCGCTCGACGCGTACTTCCTTCGCTACAACACTCATCAACACGATGCACATCACACGATGCATCGCCATACAACACGGAGTACACTACATGCGTACTCCCTTCCTTCTACGACACACATCACTACAGCGCACGTGCGCGGCGCAGTCGCTGCATTACACAGAATACGCTACACGCGTACTCTCTTCACACTACACGCCGTATCACAACTACGGCATCCATCTCACGCCCATACTTCACAGCACAGTCCACAAAACTACAAAATCAAGCCCAACACTTCACAACCACACTTCGCTTCACAACTACGCAGCGAACTCCACAAACACTAACTACACAGTCTACAGCCAACCAAATCAACTATGTTAAACATAAATAACTAAAGATAGAGGGTTATACCATCGACGGGATAACCCGTGCGTCGCTCGCTGCTCGTCACGAACATGCGTCGGAGGAGCGTACGTGGCGGTAACACCGCGTACGGTGGCTGTCCACCACATAAAGTGGTAGTTTGGGTTTGAGAAAAGCTAGGCGTGGCCTTGGAAGGCTCATGGTCGCCTTGTGGTGGTCAAAGGTGGCGGAGCACGGCGGCATCACGCCGTGAACAGTAAAACCGAACGGTGGGAGGAAAACGCGAGGTAGCGAAATGCCATAGAACTTCATGGCAAGCTAGGGAAAGGTAGATGAACATGTGGTGGAGCTGTGGTGGCGAGGTGGTGGTCGGACGGTGGCTGACGGCGGCGGATCGGCCGTTTGAAGCCATTTTCGGCCTTGGAGAGTGAGAGAGAGTGAGAGCTCTACAAAGCTCCGTTGGCCATGAAATTTCTTGGAGAGGTTCATGAGGATGAGAGGAACAAGATGGTGGTGGTGAAACACCACGGGTGGCCGTGTACGGCGGCGCACGGTGGTGCAACCGAACGGGTGTTTTGAGAAACCCATATGAGAAAGAGTGAGAGTTAGGGAAAAAGAAAGACATGGGGAGGAAGCCCTTGATGTGGTGAATCCAATGGTGGTGCTTGGTGGCTGATTTGGCCGTGTATGGTGGTCCAAAATGGTGAAAAACCTTAAAGACCCATTTGTTTGGAGGCGAGAGTGGTGGCTAACGGTGGCTCGGATGGAGGTGAAACTTGGTGGGGATGTTCACCGGTGAGAGGGGAAGAAATCTGGGTGGGTGGTGTAGGCCACGCCGCCGGCGAGCGGCGGTTCTGGGCGGAGAAAGAAATCGGCAACAGGGGAGAAAACAGGGCAGGGGCAGCAACTTCCGGGGGCTCGTGGCGGCTAACGGCTGGTCCGATGGCTCTGAAAATTGGTGGGTATGAACTCTGGTGGAAGGGGAAGAGAATGGCAGGGGTGGTGTACGACACCTCCACCGGACGGCGGAGAAACGGCCGGCCGAATGGGCGGCGACGGTAAGGAGGAAAACAGCAGGGCAGCAACTTCCGGGGGCTCGTGGCGGCTAACGGCTGGTCCGATGGCTCTGAAAATTGGTGGGGATGAACTTTGGTGGGATGGGAAGAGAATGGCGGGGGTGGTGTACGACACCTCCACCGGACGGCGGAGAAACGGGCGGTCAAAGGGGCGGCGACGGTAAGGAGAAATGGGGAAGGGAAGAGCATGGGGAGAGAGAGAAAGAGAGGAAAGAGAGAGAAGAAAAAGGAAAAAGGAAAAAGTGAAGGGAAAAGGGTAGGGGCCTAGGTAATTAACTTCAATCCTACGTTTCGGGATCCTCAAATAAACCAACGATGAGTTAAAACACTGATTTGAAAACGCGTAAGTGTTTTATTTTAAATAAAACACTACGAGTAATTAAGGTAGAATATCATTTTATAAACTAAAGTTTATAAAATAATATTTCCTCATCATTATTTAAAATGATAAAGTACCGTTAATTAATCGAAGAGGATAAAATCATTTAAATTAATAAAACACTTAATTACAACACTGAGAGGAATTAAGATAAATATTATTTTAAAACTAAGGTTTATAAAATAATATTTCTTCATCATTATATAAAATGATAAAGTATCTATTAATTACTCAAAGAGGATAAAACCATTTAATTTAAATAAGAGTTTTCAACGTAAAAATAAACCTCTTAATATCTTAAAACAACTAAAATATTTAATCTAAATAATTATCCACAATTATAATATTTTCAGAGCTCATTAAATTATTATAATTGTGCTACTTTAAAAAAACAAGCTTATCTAATACTTTGAAATTCGGTGGATAAGATCCGGAAATACGCCATCGAGGTACAACGCTTAGGATAATTCTGTTCATGATTTTACAGTTGTCGGTGAAGAACAAAGTAACGTGATTTACGGAAAAAGATAAATTATGCACGTGATTTCGGGTGAGGGTAGAGACGAGAGAGATAGCGATTGCTGTCGGGAAAGAATCCAAAACTGATTGTCATGCTGTCAATATGTGCGAAAAAGAAAGAGAAGGGTGAGGAGATAAGACTAAATTTTAGCGGCTGTTATAATATATATATATCTTACAAAAGCCTACCTTATAAAATAAGTTGTTATCAATCAAGCACTTTTTAGTGTAGAGTAGTACAAACATATAATATTATTATTCTCAAAAATAAAAACAAACAAACATAAGCTAATAATATATATATATATATATATATAGAGAGAGAGAGAGAGAGAGAGAGAGAGAGGTTCACTTTAGGAAATATTTTCATAGGTGTCACACAAAACATTAGTGTGATATTCATAAACTAATCAGGGACACAATTCATCCGAGTGTCTTTCACTGTTTATAGATAACGTTTGTGTGAGTGTTCTTTCATGAACATATCTTCACTCTAACAAATAAGAGAAATGTTTTAGCCACAAATGGATTACATAAAAGTATACATATATAATGACGTGTCTTGATATCATACATTATGGAGGGATCAAATATTTCAAGCCCAGCCCAAGGTGTGGGGTCTCATTAGAAGGGGGAAAGAGAGAGAGAGAGAGAGAGAGAGAGAGAATGAAGGAGGAATCAAAAGACTAAGAAAAGAAAATGTGTCAAGGGGAAAAAAAGATGTGACATAAAACAGAAGAGATGTAACGTAAAGAAAGAAAAGGGACAGAGGACAAAAGGAAGAAACCAGACCACTTTAGGGGAGTTTCTTCCAAATGACTTTTTGGCTAGACTACGGCTTCAGCTTCTTCAACCTCACGACAAGGACTCCAAACAGCATATCTCCCAAAAGATAAATCGTCGATCTCCATTATACAATGAGGATGAAAAACTATGAGAGAGTGGAAAACAAGCATATCATATAGGATTTCTCCTCCCCAAACACCCTGTGGACGTAGGCATTATGCCAAACCATCTAAATCTAAATGTTTCCCTCTCTTTTAGTTTCCCTACATATATTTTCCATGTATTTACGGATGCCGCACAACTACATCGGACCACCGTGGGGGGTTCCAAACCACACCAATCGAGGCCTGAATCACTATTGCAACCCGAGAATAACCATTTCTCCCATTTTGCCTTGTTGTGCTAATTTTAGGCATTACCAATGTTGCCTACGATTCTTAAGGTCAATTCGCTCTGAAATGAGGTCTTAAAAATCTTCAAGATAAAATATGTGATCAAGGTAGTCCATAGAAATCTGTAGAAAAATAAATTTCAGGAGTAGGTCCCTGGTTTTCTGTTTCACTTCCATTAAGCGATAAATATTTCCAAGCGCAAGACTAAGTGGGAGATAGGCTCGACCCTGTAAGGTGCAAGCTCAGAGCTTAGCTTTTATGCGCGCAAGGATGATCGGTCAGTCGAGTGACTTGCTTGCATATTCGGGTGCCTAGGAGGCTAGGCGATCCCTGACATTTCCTGCCTGTTGTTATGAACGTTGTGATAAGCCGGGAAATTGAAAGACTGGACCTACCTCTTTGGCATGACAAAGGTCGAGCAGTTCGTAAAACTGGACTCGCCTCTTTGACTCTCGTAGAGGTGAGGGAGGCCGAGCAGTTTGTAAGACTGGACTCACCTTGTTAACCCTCGTAGATGTGAGGGAGACCGAGCAGTTCCTAAGACTAAACTCGCCTCATTGGCACTCATAGACAAGAGGGAGACTGAGCAGTTCATAAGACTGGACTTGCCTATTGGCATTCATGATGAAGGTAAGTAGTTAGGCAGTTCGTCTGTATGAACATCTGTCATTGTCGAAAAGCTTATATTCATCCGACGTTTTAGTTTTCGAAGGTATTGGTGAGTTTTTATTTTCCAATTAGAATTGTTGTTAACATTTCCATTAGGGGTGTAACCGATACCGAAACCGTAACTTCCGATTTTTCTAGTTTTTATCCGGTCCGGTTCGGTTTTTTTGATTTTATGGATTATCTATGTTTGTAGTAATATAATGTTTACATATACTAAACTATTAGTCTATTTATATTATATTATAAGTACATTATTTTATAATAATTAGTATATACTAGTATAGCATTGAATTTAACAATAATCTATATAAGTTCTAGATTTTTTATATGAGTATATACAAACAAATGTGTAAAAATTTATTTACAAAAAATATATATATTATAATTTATTATGCCAAAAATGTATTTATCCTTAATATATATACACGAAGGTAAATTTATATTACTAACTTTATATTCATGTTTATGTTTTAGATTAAAATTTTACGTTATATTAATTTATATTATAAGATTAACATTTATATGTTATATAAAATTTTATATTTAAAATTATAAGATTAATTTAATGTTATATCACATGTTATATTAATTTTATGTTATAAAATTAATAGACTTGAATAATAATATTAGAATTTTATGTTATTTTAATTAGTAATTTAACATATAATATATATATATAATATAATATAAACAATTATAAATATATATACCAATCCAATTCGGTTTAAACCGGTTTGAACCGATACCGCACCAGTTTAGGACTGGTTTCCATTTTTAAGAACCGGTATCACACCGGACCGCTTACAAACCGAACAACCCCACCAATTCGGTTCAATCGGTTTTTTGATTTTTTTACACCCCTAATTTCCATTATGCCGTCAGTGTTAGAGTTTGTTTGTGATAATCCATGCAAAGTGGTCAGGGAGCCCGTAGACCCCCTGAGCCCACCTTTGGTGGTTGTTGAGTCCATCAACTCGTTCCCAAATGTAACCCATGCTTGGTGGTTATAGAGCTCAAAGGCACATTAACTCCGAAGGCTTGTTCTCGTAGGTAACCCACTGGCAGTGATTATGGCACGAGTGCAAACACCCAGCGTTTGATGGTAGAGACGTCACCCGGGAGTAACATCAGGCAGTGCATAAGATTGAGCCCACATTCCGTCATGAGAGGGGCTGAGCAGCTTGGAGACTAGACTCACCTCTTTAGCCTCACGAGAGAGTTACGTAGTTGGGCAGTTCGTAAGATTGGACCCACACTTCACCGTGACAGAGGTCAAGCAGTTCATAAGACTAGACTCGCATCGTTAACCCTCGTAGACATGAATGAGGTCAAGCAGTTCGTAAGCCTAAACTCACCTTGTTGCTATGATAGAGGTTAAGCAGTTTGTAAGACGGAATTCACCTTGTTGACCCTCATAGACATGGGGGAGGTGAGTAGTCAAGGTGTTTGACCATGCTACAGAAGCCAAACCGGTTAGCGTAGATAATGTCTAATCATAAGTGTGAGATTTGTGTACCTGAATTGTCCCTTTGGAGTGTGACGAAGGTTTGAGGCATGTCAGCAAAGCCCATGAGCAGTCATGTTTCGGTGATGATTGAGGTTTGGGGTGCCCGTATGCATGTTAATGCCAAGAAATTGATTCCGATGGAGACATATTGGGATGTTCGAGCGATGCCTGAGTGGGGTTAAGCAGCCAATGTTTTGCGCCACAAGAATCAATTATTTTAGTGAAAATGGAATTCACATAAATTTTAGAAAGAGACAAATCGGGGTGTTTTAGCTGCTGTAGCCAATTTTTGCTTGACTGAAATTGCTCGCTGCAAGTTGTTTCTTCTCTTCCTCTCTCTTCTTTTCTCCTTTTGTTTTTTTATTCTTCTATTTTTTTGTTGAGGTTGTTTGCTACTAGGAGAGTTGTCTACCTTCGAACACTTCAATAGTAGAGGAAGCCATGGGGCTGAGGAACTTGTGGGTCGAGCAAGCTGCGATGGCCGAAGGCTTCGTTTCTGAGTAACCCTATTGTTGAGGGGCTATTGGCCGAGAAACCTATGTGGTTGAGGGACTTTCATAGTTGGGTGCTGCAAGCAGAGCACCCGTGGCCAAGTAACCTACTTTGGCCAGGGAGAGTGGTGGCCCAGGAACTCCAAGCTCAAGTTGAGATGCATGCGTGTGAGGTGCATGTTGGATTGCATTGTGGAGATGTGTTGGCCATTTGCATGGCGTCGGCTACTTGCTTGCATATAGCCGAGATGCTCAGCGGGATACATGGCGGGGTGATGAGGGGTTGGTCTGGATGGTGCTACTACCCTCTTGCACATGGTCGTGATGCAGTTCGTTATGCTCATGCAAGGCAGGACGAGATGGGTGCATGCCGGGACTAGTGGCTTGGCCGCGACATGTACGTGGCCAGGATGAGTGGCTTGGGGCAGGATGGACGCCTGTCTTCATGGCCGTGGAGTTACACGAGTTGTGGAGCACCCTCGCCACCAACAAAGATTGTCGACAGCCCTGGTGGTGACCGCCGATGGGGATAAGGGGCTCACTTGAGCTTTTCGTGAGTTGATGTGCACTAGATGCAGGGCCTTAGGTTACTATGTGTCTGAAGTAGTGGTCAAGGACCACCTCTGAGCATGTGGAAGACGTTGGCAGTCCAAGTGGTGACCACTAGCAGGGACATGGGGGGCTCACTGCAGTTTGTTGTGAGTTTGCCATGAGCACATTACATGGTCACGTCGTGCGAGGCCGCGGGCTAATGTTTTCCCACCGCGGTGGTCCTGGGACCACCTCTGATCTTACAGAAGATGCTGACGATCCAAGTGGTGACCACCAATAGGGGGCTCACGACAGTTTCCTTTGCATAGTGCCATGTATCACCATGCACAATGCTTGCCCACTGTATATATGCATGTGTTCAGCATATTTTTGGGCATAGTATTTATACTATGCACTTAAATACATAGTGTACTTAAAGTATATGGAGCAATGGGCCCTTACAGCTCAAGTGGCCAAGGAATTTGGGTTCCCAACCCTATACATTGCGTGCATGGAAAGCACTTAAGTGCGATGAACTTAACCACGTAGGTGAGGAAAGGTTCACTTGCCCATTTTTTGCAGCAGTGTTTTTCATAAAAATAAAAGTCGAAAGGTTGAGAACACTTATCTCGGAGAATTTCATCTGCTCATTCAGTGACTATTTAGCGCAATGGAAAATCAATATTCTTCCTGCTAATATAGAAAGTAAATCGATTCCATAGACAACGCCAATTGTTAATGCCTAAAATCAGCACAACAGGTCGGAATAAGATAAATGATCATTCTCAGCCCGCTATAGCGATTCAGGCCTCAATCAATATGGTTTGGGGCCCTTGGCGGTGGTCCGGTGTGTCTGTGCAGTATCCGTACATACATCCATGGCAGTGAATGGAAAATATATGCAGAGAAAATAAAAGAGAGAGAAACATTCAAATTTACGTGTTTCGATATAATGCCTACGTCTCCGGAGCTTTTGGAGAGGAAAAATCCACTTTAATATTCTTATTTTATAGTCTCTAATAATCTCTCATCCTCATTGTACAATGGAGATCAGAGATCTATCTTCTAGGGGAGATGCTGTCGCTGAAGTCCTTATCATGAGGTTGAAGAAGCTCGAGCCGTAGTATGGCCAAAAAGTTATTTGGAAGAATCCCCATGAAGTTGTCTGGTCTCTTCCATTTATCCTCTGCCACTTGCCTTCTTTATGTCACATCTCCTCTCATTTATATCATATCTCCTATTTTCTCTCTTGACACATTTTCTTTCCTCAGTTTTTTATCCCCTCTTTCATTTTCTCTTTATTTCTTCCTGATGAGACCCCCCACCTTAGGCTAGGCTCGGAGACCCATTATGGGCTTGAGATATTTTATCCCCTCTACTTAAATTGTAAAATTACTTTTATCATAAAATAAATCTAATAGATCCCATAAACTCACCTCACTTTGTAAATTTGTTTTTGTATAATCGATTTGTGTCTGCAACACTTCTTAATAAATAATATTATTCCCAATGAACTTTTGGTCTCACACTTTTTCATTCTTTTTTTTTTTCACAACACTTGTTCATTCTTATCAATTTTTTGGCCTCACACTCTTTCAAAGTTTTGCTACACATAAGTCCACACACCACACCACATATTTTTTTCTTTTTTAAATTGTTTTTAGATTTATTCTTCTTAAACTAATTGAATTATTCTACTCATTATCCATATACTAAATATTTAATAAAAAAATTATGATGTGTGATGTGTTGACTTATGTTTAGAATTTTTCTTTCATCGAATGCGCTTCAAGGAACACCATGGTCTTCATTACATACGTACACCCAATCTATTAGTCACAGTATTCTCAAGAATATATTTGTAAATATGTTTATTAACACAAAAAATACATTTTGATGGCATAGTTCAAAGCACTGGAGAACAACTAATTACCATATGCTGATGGCATAGAGATTCTTTGAGGTGATGAAGAATTTCAGAAGTAATCAATTATGAGAAATATAGTTCCTTGATGGCCATGAACATGTTCTTATCCGTGTTGCCTAGCTCATTTTTGTAATACTTCGGGGTTGGTGCGTCGTCAACGTTGGTCCGTTAACTCGAGAGGGCTATCACTTAGATGGGTCCATCGTCACAAATGGGAGGGAGAGAAAAGAGAGGGGCTGGGTGGGAGAGGAAGAGTGAAGAACAGAGGGAGAGGCAGATTGAAGATGAGATACGCTAAGTGTCTTTCTCGTACGTGTGGGTGCAAGTCATTGAAGAATAAATCACCTACGTGTTAGTTTGTTATTGGCTGTTGTGAAAAATTTTTCACACCCATCCGGCCTCAAGTTTTTCTCTTAATGGAAAAAGAACAGACATATAGAACATACAATATAGAAGACTGTTCTGGCATTATGTTGTTCTTTTTTTCTCCTTCATTGATCCCATCATTCCCTGTAACGTTCTCTTCCTTAAAGAATGAAATAAACAATAATATAATTAATGATTAATGAAAATTGTATTTTACGAGTTGGGAAGTGTAAATGTGTAACGTATTCTATATGAGTAATGTTACGGAAAGTCCATTTCATGCACCCTTGCACGGTCCTTGCTAACCTGGGGGGGTAGTTTAGTAAATTACCACATGTTGTTGACTTAAGGAAGGAAAACTCTATTTCCCGCTCAACGCACGAACGAAGAAGGCATCACCACGACATCGTCCCCTTTTATTTCCCTTTCATTTACAGCCATCACCACAATAGACTTGTAACATTTACGGGCCCAAAGCTTCAACCAAAAGTAAATTTGGAAACATCATCACTTCAAACAAACCACAGAGGACCAAACACAAAACAATAAATATGCACCAAATGTTCTATGCCTTTTGAAATTACAATGGACATACATTTTTCATGGGGTATTCAAGAACACACCAAGGTTACAAATTTGCAATTACCACTCAGTTCAGGTAAGCCAAGAAACTCTAGTAACTACTCATGTTTAGAGTAGAACATTAAAAAAAAAAAAAAAAAATCCAAAACAACAACAACTACAGTAACAATCAATTTACAATTTCAATTCAAACATTGAAGGAGAAAATATCTCCAATGATCAAGTAATGTGGTTGCAGAACAATTACCCTTTCAGTCCAAAATACACCATGTGACTGATAATATTACGTAAGGGATGCAAGTAAGAAACCCCTAAAGCCTATGCTTGCAACCTTGGCTGAATCAACCTAATTTTATCGCAAAATCACACACACAGAGGTTGATGGAGAGAGAGAGAGAGAGAGATACCAAGGGGAAGAAAGGTTGATGGAGAAAAGGGAGATTGGATATGGGATTTTTGCAGAAGGGGAAGATTTTTACAGATGGAAGGGGAAGAACAGGGGAATGGATGCCGATTTAGGATTAGGGTTCTTCAGCTGGGGCCTACGATCGTGGAGGTCTGGAGGAGAGAATGAATGGAAGAGGAGAAATGATCTCACACGAGGAACCGAAGGAGACGAAAACGGTGCATTTCATTTACGAATTCCGCTCGTCCAAAATGAACCAATTTTACAAATACAAAACACGCCATTTCATTTTGTCAGTGGCATGCCAAGTAGATGGGGGGTGTGCGAGCTGGGACTTCCTTTAGCATTTTTCATTCTATATAGCCATAGTAGCCCCCTTATTTCTCAAGAAATGGCACTGAAAGGACAGACCATTAGGAGCATAAGAGGATCGTATCATATCGAAAAAACCGATCAGACATAATGGTTCACTCCAGATCGGATCAAACTGATAATCTTATTGGTCAATCTCAAAGTGTGGTTTTTTGAACCGAACCAGACCAGACCGAAACTAACCGAATGTATATATATAAATATTTTATATATATATAATATATTATTTTATATAGTAGTTCTATAAGTTAATTATACAATTTTCATCAAAGGGATTACCATTAACCATAGATACAATAAAATTATTTAATATTCATTAAACATATATAAAATGTTGAAATCATAAGAGGATTGGATCAGATCGGAAAAACCGATTAGACCGAATGGTTCAGTCCGAACCAGATTAGACTGATAATCTTATTGGTCGATCTGGAGGTGTGGTTCTTTTGGACCAGACCGGACCGAAACCAACCAAATGTATATATATAAATATCTTATATATAATATATTATTTTATATAGTAATTATATAAGTTAATTATGTAATTTTCATCAAAGGGATTACTATTGAACATAGATATAATAAAATTATTTAATATTCATTAACCATATATAAACTGTTGAAGAGATTACTTAATTTCATTAACCATATATATAAAAATGAAAAAACTGTTCCTAGACCGAATTGGACCGAATTAACTGATTGGACCGGTCCGGCAAAATTGATGGATCGAAATTTTCAATCCATGGTTTCCTCCAGACCAGACCAATTACACCCATACGGACCATAGAGAAAAAACAGACCATAAAATGCTACAAGGTTCTGCCACTTCGATTACAACTACCATTTCCAAACACAATTGAAGCAGAAAAGCAGGTAGTAACGCAACATCAGTTCCAGTACAAACATGCCATGCATCTAAAAGGCTTGTAGAAGTGCACTAGAAAACAGAAGCAATATCAAACACTTGCAAAGGGATCACACTACAAGAAGGAATAATGATCGGATTATTTATTTAGTGCTTGCAATCTCGTGCAAAAGCGGTGGGGCTATACATAACAATCATTTTTTTCAGTAACAGCCTAAAGCTGGAAGATAACAATGACACATTCACACAAGGTGCTAATGAAATGTTCTAGGTGTGGTCTTAGTTATAATTCATGCAGAGTCTGCACCCTGCTGCTAATGTGCGTGCGAGTGTTGGAAGAGAGTACACAGTATTAACATCATATCCAACTGAATACTAATAATATTATATCAAATACCCTCGTGGTTCCATCTCATTTTCAATACAATTTATCATGCAATGCAAAATGTATCTAACAAAAACAGGTTCTGAATCAAATTAGATGAGTATTATTCGGCAAAGTGATAAAGACAATAAGCAGATTATGCTTTTATCTATACCAACTTTGTGATGCTTCAGCATAATTGAACGAAAAGAACAAAACATGCAACGCAGCTAGTAGATGGAGTAATTCTCACTTGCCCCTGGCCAGATGATCTTGTAGATAGCCCTGATGATCGGAAGAATACCCACAAGTGCAAGCTGGAGTTGATCTGAACTGCTCGTTCTAACAGTAATCTGTCCACTGAGCTTGTTGTTCAGTCCTGCACGAACAGCTACCTTGTAACTCCTTCCAATTGAAATCTGTGACTGAAAATTGGCCCCCAGTGCCGTGTCACCTTTCCACTTAACTAGAGATAGACCCAATGAGGATTGGTCCTGGCCAATTGGATAATCTGCTTCTCTGAGACGCACTTCTAAATTGGCTCCATATGCTGAATCACCCTGAGATCGGACTGTACCAGTGCTGCCTACCAATACCAGGCGCTTTCCAAGTGCAATCTGGTCCTCAATTTTAACTCCAGTGGACACATTCTCGCCTAAAAATGTCAAAGATACACCTGCAGTTGTCTTGTTCTTTTTCAAGTTTTTGAATTTTGTCTCTCCTCTCACAATATAAGCAAGTTGCTTTCCAATAGTTTGGATATCAAAACCTGCCATGCTTGACCCATTCTCCCCATGCTTAGCAGAAACAGCAGAATCCACATGGAGATTGAACTCCTTCTTATCCTTTGTTATTTGGACAGTAACAGCAGCTGGAAACCGACTAGCAATGGCCAGACTTTGCTCCAGATTGACACCATCATAACCACAATCATGGTCCCAACCATGGGTATCCAATACCGGTCGTGTCACAAATTGAGAAATTGGCTCCAAGAACCGGTATCTGTAAGATGGATTATCACCATCAAAAGAAGGTGGCAAAGCCGTGTCAGGTAACACAACTGGAACAGCAGCTGGACTTCCATTTTCACCATCATCTTCCCCATCAAAACCATAATCTTCTGCATTAACTTTCCCTTTTTTCTTCATCTCTCTCAGCCTCTTCAACTCCTCCCTCCACTGCTTTTTCTGGAGGAGTTTCACGCGATATTCATACTCCTCAAAATATGCCTTTTTCTGCTCTTTGCTAAGCTTAGCAATTTGATATTTCCTAAGAGGCTTAAAGGGCGGTAGCTGGTCATACTCATCCTCCTCCTCCTCCTCCTCTGCTTGTTCAGAATCGGACAAGTCATCCAAGTCAATATCAGAATCACCATTGTCACCACCTTGATCAGCAGACAGTTTTGGATGCGTACGAGACTGCAACAGCCAAGACAACAGGTATGGAAGTGGAGGCGACCGAGTGCGAAAGCCAAAGAGCTTTCGGTGATCAAACAGTTCTTGAGGTTTTGAAAGATTATTCACTTCAGATAGGATCTTCATGGAGTAACATAGAAGCAATAATTGGGGCCTCCAACTTAAACCATTAGGGAGTATCTTCTGACCTTCTCTATTTTTTCGACAGGAGGGGTGATTCTCAACAAGAGATACAGGAGTCATCATCAAACTCGGATTCATAAGACGCAGATCACCAACAGCTTGTCCAATGGTCTGCTGAACAACATGAGATCGCTGAGCAACATATGCATCATAACGCAAGGGGGTGCCAGATGGTCCATCTGGAGGAGCAGAGGCAGCATGAGTTAGAGTGATTATGGTACTACGCCAGATTGAAGAGCCAAGAGAACTAGCAATTGATCTTAATAGTGGTAGATCGTTAAGATCCCTAGTTTGAGCATCCAACCGATCTACGTAGAGGACAATATCGGGGGGGCATTTTTTTGTGAACTTCTTCACTGAAGATAATATTCTGCGGTTGATACCTTGTTCCAATGCAGAAGACTTCAGACCTGGTGTATCAAAAACCCTAATTTTAACTCCATCCACTGTCCCAACAATTTCTTTCACATCAGTTGTGGCAGGTCCAAATGCATTGATCAGGGTCTTATCTTCACCAAAAATAGAATTTATGGTAGCACTCTTGCCCACGCCAGATTTTCCAAGAACTAGTATGTTCAAGGAAAAGCTCAAATCATCTTTCCCCTCAGCCTCAAGCAGGACAGATGTCCTTTTTGCGGCTTCAAGGCTAAACAGTTGACCAGTTTGCCTCCCTGCAATAAGTGCCATTCGGTATAGGACCTGTGCTGCTATTGACTCTTCTGGAGAAACACCTAATCTCTGTACAAGCCTTAAGAATTTCACCCTTATCTGCTGCAAGTTCTCCAGCTTCTTTTTATCCTCTTCACTCAAGTTGTTCTCAGAGTTATCCCCCACTGTGAGGTCAGGAGCAAAAAGGTTAGACCGATTTTGTCGAGGTGCAGGTTTTACAGACCGGAGAGAAGATCCCAAACCAGCAGGACGCTCAACAGAAAACAGCCTGGACCCATCTTGAGAAGTTATTGTGATACTGCCATCATCTGAGCCAGCACCTGTTGCAGCTTTCAAGAGAGCTGCTAATGCAGCAGAATCAAATAACTCCTTCCCATCCCCCTCCTCATCGGTGTCCACTTCTTCATCAGAATCTGTAACAATTTGACCATCAAGTCTCTGAGAGTGATCAAGAGAACTCTCTGCACCAGAACCTCGTTCCAACTCCTCCAAGAACTGTTTGGCAGCTTCTGAACTTCCAAAGATCATACCATCATTCTCCCCATCTGTAAAAGAACCTTCAACCTGGTCCTCCATATCTGAGTGCTGGTTTTCCTCATCTTGAGATTCTAGCTTTATTTCTCGGCTCAAAATGGAACTTAATTCCACAGATTGAATTGAATCAGTTTTACCAGAAACCCTGGCTTCATCCACTCGGGCATCTGCACCAATAACACCATTATCTAATGGTCTTTCCACTTCATCTGAATCAGGCTGAGTGACCTTGGGGACAAGTTTTGGCTCATTTTCCCCTTCTGGCTGCTTCTCGGCATTAACTAGACTCTCAGTTCCTCCCTCCTCAACATAAGTCTTTATGTCATCCTGCTTCTCCTCCTCCACTATAGCAGTATTGATGTCCAAGTTCTCAATTTTCTCCACTTCTGCAACACTTTTTTTCTCTCCATAAATCCCTACTCCTGCAGCATCAATGCCAAATTTGTTTACCGGCTCAACAATTTGATCAGACTCAGTGCCCACTACCAAGGACTTCAAATCAACCCGTTCTTTTGCATCACCACTAATTTGATCAAACCCATTATCCAAGGTTATGCCTCCTGGGACCTCCAACCCTCTAATATCAGCATCTTCAATTTCCTCCACGTCCCCAACAACAATTGCTCCTGCCTTTGACAAATTGATATTCAAATCTTCCACAATTGAGTCTCCTCCAGTGGTAAATTTCACACCATCTAGTTCCAACAGCTTATCATCTACTGGTTTTATGTTTACGGACTCTGCTTGATCAAGCCCTACACCAAGAATTGTACTTTCTTTGGTTGCTACAGCAGCCTCCACAGTTTCCGTTACAACCACGGACTCTTCTCCATCCAAGCCCTCCCTTTTCAGCTCTTCCACAGCCTCCTCACCCTTCAATTCAACTACGGAGCCCGAATCTTCAATCCATTTTGCATATTCAAACACCTTATCCTCTCCACCACCCACCAAAAACTCAGAACCGCCCTTATGAGCATCAACTATACCACTTCCAATTGCCGACTCACCCAAACTCCCATTCAAACTCAGACCCTTTTGCTCCAAAACCTCCTCCTTCTCCAAAAGTGCACCCCCAATTCCCCAATTGTCCACAGAACCCTCAACCCCAGCTATTTCCAAAGCCATGCCTCTTTCATCTTCCTCGACCTCCAAACCCCCAAGGTTTTCACCTTCTACAACATAATTTTCATCTTCATCCTCATCCTCATCATCATCCGCCGATACCTTCGCAACCGGCCGTACGCTTACACTTTTCTGCCTCGAAAATACCAAAGAATCAAACGAAGGGCCATCGGTATAATCCCCTCCACTGGCTTTCTCTAGAGTTTCGAGCCCATCATCACCATTCCCAAACCCCTCATTACCATGCCCACCACCGCCACCATTATCCTTGTCATTATCAACCTCTAAAGCATAGTTTTTCATTGAATTGTCGATACCATCAGAATCAAGAGAATAGGAAGTAGGGAAAGATAAACGAGAACCTGAAGAGTTAGAGAGAAGGGACGTCCCTTCCGGAGCAGAGGCGTTGGGGTCCATGGCGGTTGAGTGTGCTTCTCTAGCTATAAGAAAACGCAAAGAGAGAGAGAATTCAAAAGGGTATGAAGCAGAGATAAAGAGAGAGTTTCAGGGTTTAGCTTTGATTGGTCTTGCGTAAAGATGGGGTTTTGGATAGAGTTTCAGAGATGTGGTTGTCCTTTGTGTTTGTGGGAGGAACACAGAGGGCGAGAGACACCAGAGAGCGGCTTGGAGATTGTGTTTGTGTGAGAGATAAGGTTTAAAGAGGGAGAGAGAACGAGCACTCTCTCACTATCCGCACGTGTGGTACGTGTATGAGCTTCGACCTTACCAGAGAAGTCTAATTTTATTAATTTAATTAACTGCGTCAAGTATTTTTAATATAAAATAATTAATTTAAAAAATCATATTAATAAAATAAATAAAAATTATATAACAGTATCTTCTTTTTCTTTTTCTTTTTCTTTTTCGTTTTTTTTTTTTTTTAAGTAAAACGTTGCCAATCTCCGTATTGTCTTTCTCCTTTGGTACGCTTAAATGGTATCATTTTCTTGTCATATTTCATTCTTTTTTTCAAAACCGTTATTATTCTTTAATTATTTTTAATTAGTTTCTAGGTGTCCTGTGGAAATTATTTATTTTATAAAAATATTGTAATATATATATATATATAAGCTGTCGATATATGATTTTTTTGTTTTATAATTAATTAAAGGGGCTTATACGCCTTCTTCTTAAAATGTAATATTTGAGTTTTTTTGGTCTATCAGAGTTTCTGACATTCTGTTTTACAAGTAATTAAAGTTTATGTCTATTGTGCCTTTCTAAAAGACTTTTCCCCCACTTCAAAGTTCTCTCTACAAAATCAAGAAATTCCCAATTTTCTTCTGCATAGGGGAGGGATCCCTCCCTCCTTTTTCTCCACTCCTCCGAACCACAGTTTATACTTCTTCGTTTTTTCTCTTTTTTTTTTCCAATAGATTGAAAAATATCAAATGTGTCGCTCTTTCAACCACCAAATGACTACATGACCCACGCCAGAGTATTTTCTTAAACAAAGACAAGCTAAAAATTAGTGTCATTTGACTAACGCATAAGACCCATGCATCATCCACAAGATTCATGAGCCTCATTGATCACAATGATTTTGATACTTCAACAATCATGAGCGCAACACCGATTAATCTTTTAGGTTTATAGTTTTAAAAAGTATCACAGCCTATGCCATTCTCATCGAGTGTGATTGGTTTAGTCGTTGGTGTTCATTGGATACTAGTTATCGTGCTATGTTCTTGCTCATAATGAGAACATAAAAATAGGGTGAGTGAAGTTCTTCATGCTATAACAACACAAATGTTCACATTCTCTTAAGGGCTAAAGATGGGCTAAACTTATTTTTTATTTTATCATCTCTTCCTCCAAAGAGAATAAATTCACACAAGTGTATTCGTTGTTCTCCAAACAACGGCAACCAATAGTAGTGGACCACGTAGGATACACATCTTTCCGTTGGTGGGGAGCGCTGCAGAGGAAAAAAAAAATCCAAAGGGACACTTATGTTCTGTTGAAACCCACTCTCTCTCTCTCTCTCTCTCTCTCTCTCTCTCTCCCAACATTCACGAACCCAATATTTTGAAGCTTTTTTCAAAAGATGTTGAGAGTGATATAGAGGACAACGTAATGCAAGGCATGGGAAGGAAATCAGGCAGAAAGCTAAATGGAAATGAAAAGTATATTCACGTACTACTCTGCATGTACAGTGTGCTATCTATAGAATACAAAAGAGATAAAACAAAAGAGAATAATACAGCTCATATAACAGAATGGTTACAACAGAAAGTTGTTATGTGCCTGCGTCCTTATCAGGTGGAGCTGCGTCTATTGTAGGTCCGATTGTATCATTTAATCTTAACATCCCCCCGCAAGATGGAGAGTATATATTCAATACTCCCATCTTGGACAATAAACGATTGAGCGCTGGTGCATGCATGGGCTTTGTGAGAAGATCAGCTAGTTGCTCTGAGGAAGAGACGTGGGCAGTAGCAATTTGTCCTCCTAACACTTTATCACGAACTAGATGGCAGTCGAGTTCGATGTGTTTGGTACGCTCGTGGAACACTGGATTGGCAGCAATGTGTAGGGCGGCTAAATTGTCACAAAATAAGGTGGCTGGATCAGGGATAGTGATGCAGAGATCACTTAGGAAATACCGAAGCCATGTAAGTTCACAAACAGCGGCAGCCAGGGCCCTGTATTCCGATTCGGCTGATGAACGTGATATGGTGTTTTGCTTCTTCGATTTCCATGCAACTAGAGATTTTCCAATAAATACGCAATACCCAGTCGTGGATCTTCTGGTATCGGGGCAATTGGCCCAGTTTGCATCAGAGTATGCCGCAAGTTGCATTGAGGATGTAGCTGAAAAAAATAAACCTTGGCCTGGGTTGCCTTTGAGGTACCGAAGAATCTTGAGAAGAGCTTCGTAATGTGGTACTCGTGGTGTGTCCAGGAACTGACTTAGAAGGTTAACACTATAACTGATGTTAGGCCGTGTATGGGTCAGGTATAGTAGTTTGCCAACTAACTTGCGATATTGAGTGGCATCGTGAAATATTTCACCTTGGTCTTTCTGGAGTTTGATGTTCGGTTTCATTGGCAGAGGAGAGGGTCTGGCAGCAAGCAAGCCGGTTTCAGATAAAATATCCAAGGTGTATTTGCGTTGACAGATACTGATTCCATTCTTTGATCTAGCTATTTCCATGCCAAGAAAATATCTGAGTGATCCGAGGTTCTTGATTTTGAATTTAGTGGATAAAAATTGCTTAACATCTTCTGTGGATTTGCGAGTGGAGCTCATGATAAGGATATCATCGACGTAGACTAATAAAGTTGTAAAGGAAGAATTAGTTTGTTTGATGAATAAACTATAATCTGACTTGGCTTGGACAAAACCAAACTCGGCCAGAGAAGATGAAAGCTTTGTATTCCATTGACGTGATGCTTGCCGAAGACCATAGATGCTTTTCTTCAATTTACAGACCTGATTTGCTTGTGAAGATGCAAGACCGGGGGGAAGCCGCATGTATAATTCTTCATCTAATTCTCCATACAAGAAGGCGTTATTAACGTCTAATTGTTGCAAATCCCAGCCTTTTATGGCAGCCACAGTTAATAAGGTGCGAATGGAAACCATTTTTGTAACTGGGGAAAACATGTCATGAAAGTCTATTCCTTCACGTTGAGTGAAGCCTTTTGCCACTAGTCTAGCTTTTGCACGTTCCACTGAGCCATCAGCCTTAAATTTATATCGATAAATCCATTTGCAGTCAATTGGCTTCTTGACAGGGGGTAACTCAACGATGGACCAAGTCTCATTCATCTCTAAAGCCGTGAGTTCCTGCTCCATTGCCTTACGCCAAATTGGATCTTTGAGTGCTTGAATATGTGAAGTGGGTTCGGTATGGG
Organism: Carya cathayensis; assembly: GCA_011037825.1. Lineage (NCBI taxonomy): Eukaryota > Viridiplantae > Streptophyta > Magnoliopsida > Fagales > Juglandaceae > Carya > Carya cathayensis. The sequence goes on along the minus strand of QGSO01000138.1, from coordinate 657,479 downwards.
TGGAGATGGATGTGGTGAAAGCTTTGAAAGATGGAGATAAAAAATTGTAAGATAAAACAGATGAGAGTGGATAAGGAATGTGCAAACCAGCGGTCGAGTGTGATCCAGGAGCTTCCAGCTTGGAGTCAGACTTTGATGAAGACAGTGCATTGCAATGAAAATCTTTGAGGAATGCTGGGGCATTTCGAATTCTGGTGGATCGTCGTAGGGGTGGAGGGGAAGTGTTGTTGGGGAGGTTGGGTTGGGAAGGTGAAGTAAGATGAGTAGTTTCTATGAGTGGAGGTTGACTGTGAGGTTGAGGTGAAGATGGTGTAAATGACTGGCTGTGAGGTGGATTGAGGTGTTCAGGAGTGATGGTGATTTGTTGAGAAGGTGAGGAAATTTGTAAGTCGTGAGTGTTGTTGGATGTTTGTTTGAGGGGAAAGATGTGCTCATGAAAGATGATATCTCGGGAAGTGAATATTTGATGAGTGGTGAGGTCAAGGAGCTTATATCCCTTTATTCCATATGGGTAGCCAATGAACACGCATTTCCTTGCTCGAGGTTCAAATTTGGAGCGTCCATGTTGTAGAGTAGATGCGAAACAGAGGCAACCGAAGGTTTTGAGATGGGAATATTTGGGTTGTTGGTTGTAAAGCAGTTCAAAGGGTGATTTGTATTGGAGATTAGGAGAGGGTGTTCGGTTGATTAAATAGACAGCAGTGATGATGAATTCGGTCCAGTACTTCATGGGTATACCCGATTGGAATTTCAAGGCTCTGGCTACATTTAATATATGCTGATGTTTCCGCTCAGCGAGAGCGTTTTGTTGGGGAGTGGCCACGCAGGTGAGCTGATGTATGGTACCTTTTGAATTATAAAATGTGGGCATGTTGAATTCGGCACCATTATCTGATCTGATTATTTTGATTGAAGTATTGAATTGTGTGGTTACCAGAGAAAAGAAATTTTGAATTGAAGTTCTAGCTTCTGATTTGTTTTGCAATAAGTAGATCCAGGTACATCGAGAAAATTGATCGACTATGGTAAGAAAGTACCGAGTTCCATTGGATGCTTGTATTGAATTTGGTCCCCAAATATCAACAGAGATTAAATCAAAAGGTTTAGAAACACTGGTATCCGATTGAGAAAAAGATAGTTTATGGAATTTAGCAATTGGACAAATTTCACATGGAGAAGGAAGAGAACTTGAAGGCTTTGAATTTGATTTATGGATTTTATTTAAGACATGCTGTGTCATGGAACTATGTCCAAGTCTGTAGTGCCATAGTGTGTGTTCATCAAACTTTGAAGCAACCGTGTTGTTAACTGAACTGGAATAGAAAAAGGAAAGAAAATCTTGCAAGGCAGTGGGAGCTGGTGGCGATGTTTGAAGGTGGTAAAGGCCATTATGCACTGTCCCCATGCTAGTCGTCTTCCAGGATGAAAGGTCCTGAATGTAGCAAAAATCAGAGGAAAAAATGAGACAGCAATTGGATTGTGTAGTTAATGATTTGACCGATAACAAATTGAAGGAAAAATCTGGTACGCATAGTACATGCTTAAGGATGAAATGATCAGAAAGCTTAATGTCACCAATATGCGTAGCAGTTGTGGAAGTGCCATTTGGAAGCTTTATATTGTGCGAAACAAATGAGACATTATGTGTGAAGAGATGCGGGCTACAGATCATGTGATCTGTAGCTCCGGTGTCAATTATCCATGAGGAATATGATTTGGAGAGTGCATGTGTAAAATGGCATGAGTGAATACCAGAAACAGGTGAGATTTCGGTCAATGAACTGGAGGAGGCTTGATTTGCTGCGGATGGAATGGCTGGAGATTGAGAGGGTTGGAGTAAGGCAATGAGCTGGTTGTACTGCTCTTGAGTGATGAGTTGTCCATTGCCGAGTGTCCCCTGATCAAGTGAAGATTGATTAGCATAAGATTTAAATCGAGAAGAGTTTCGATGACCTGGAGGAAAACCGTGTAGCTTGTAGCATTTTTCTTTGGTGTGTCCAGGTAGGTGGCAATGTGTGCAAACTGGAAGATTTGGATTAGCTTTGAAACAGCGTTCCAGTGAGTGGCCTGAGATGTTGCAATGAGAGCAGAACAATCGATCTTTGCGTGAAAAAGATGGGTTGCGTTGCTCTGGTCCTTTTACAGCCATTGCAATTGGAGCCGGTGAGGAATGGAGCTGCCGCCTCCTTTCTTCCTGTTGTACTAGAGATAATACTCGATTTAATGGTGGAAGAGTGTCATATAAGAGGATTTGTGCCCGGACAGCATCAAACGAATCATGCAGTCCCATGAGGAATTGCATAACTTTGCTTTTGTGATTGTATTCCAGCAATGTTTTGACTGCTCCACATGTGCAGGATGGCATGGGTTCATAGATTTCCAGTTCATCCCATAGACTCTTTAGTTTGTTATAGTAGTGACTGACCGAATCATCATCTTGTGTAAGAGTCGAGATCGACTTGGTGAGTTGGAAAATTCTGGGAGCATTTTGAATAGAGAACTGCTCACGTAGGTCGTTCCAAACTGTAGCAGCAGTGTCTGCATGAGCGATGCTCGATCGGTGCTCAAAGCTAACTGAATGTTGAATCCAAGCTATTACCATGTCATTGCAGCATTCCCAAGGGGCATACAAAGGATCTGCAGTATTTGAAGGTTTGGGTATTTTGCCATCGACAAAGCCGATTTTATTTTTGATGTTGAGGGCACGGCACATTGTTCTTGCCCAATTTACATAGTTCTCAGTGGTGAGTAAATCAGGAACTAATGGGGAAGAAGCTCCTTCACCAGGCTGAATATAATAGGGACTAGCAGGGTGGTGTGGATCTGTTTGGGGATTGGAAGGCATGTTTGAATCGTCGGTTTCAGTATTTGAGGAGGTGTCGTCTGTCATGGCTCATGATACCATGTTGAGAGTGATATAGAGGACAACGTAATGCAAGGCATGGGAAGGCAATCAGGCAGAAAGCTGAATGGAAATGAAAAGTATATTCACGTACTACTCTGCATGTACAGTGTGCTATTTATAGAATACAAAAGAGATAAAACAAAAGAGAATAATACAGCTCATATAACAGAATGGTTACAACAGAAAGTTGTTATGTGCCTGCGTCCTTATCAGGTGGAGCTGTGTCTATTGTAGGTCCGATTGTATCATTTAATCTTAACAGTTTGAGATGTTTGTTTCTTTTATATGCACTTGTTAATTATATTAGTTTCACATACTTGTCTTTGGATTATTTATAAAAAAATAAAATTAAAAATTAAAAAAAAAGGGTCTCGAGTTCAATCAATATAATTGGTCTTATTTTAACATCTAAACTAATTAACATTGAGAATTAATCATTTTTACATGTACTTTGGGTCATTTGCTAGTTTTTTATGCAAGTAATATTATACGAAACATGCATTCGTTTGCACAAAGACATAGGCCTCGTTTGGTTATACAGTTCAAATAAGATGATATGAAATGTTTTATTGAAAGTTGAATAAAATATTATTATAATATAATTTTTTAATCTTAGTTTTGTTTTGAAATTTGAAAACATTGAATTGTTTGTTATATTGTGGGTGAAAATTTAAAAAAATTGTTATGATTATATGAAATGAGATGAGATAGTTTGGTTTTATATAACAAAACCAACCTTAAACATTGTATCATAAATCAATAGTTGAAAATATTTTTTAGACATTAAACATGCAACCTAGGCATCACCTTAGTCACGCCAAGGCTATATATGATGTAGAATAATTAACCATCTAGACGAAAAGAAAGTAACATGAAACAAGCATACTTGTTAAAATATAACTTAAATAATTAAATCTAAATAAAGACAAGAAAAGCATCTCTAGAATAACACGACTGACATTGCCTAGCTCATACTTGTTAAGTTATAACAAAAACAATTAAATCTATCTTTTAGTAGTAACTTATTCCATTACAAAATTTTCTATGGCCATTAATAAGAATACATGACACAATCAAATAAAGCCACGTATCATTTTGTTTTTAAATTAACTTGCTGATTTTAAGATAAAAATATAATTTATTCATTTATATTTTTAATAACATAAAAAAAATTAAAAAGAAAAAAAAACCATTGCAGAGGCCATGGCCACCACCAAAGTGGCCCAAATCAGGCCACCCTCGAGGTTATCCAAAATCTGTGTTATTTTAGTGTATTTTAATTGAAAAATTATTTTGTTTAATTTAAAAATTAGCTCTCTTGTTTTAAATTTAGCGTATTTCTGTTGGTTTATTTTTATGATTTTTAAGTTGTGAAATTTATTTTAATGTACTTTTTTAATATTAATTATTGTTTTGTATTTAAATTACTCTTTAATTTAAATTAGTTTATTTTTAGACTTTAAAATTATTGTGTTGTGAGCTTTTTATTATTACTTTATGTTAACTAGTCACTGCATTTAAATTACTTTTATTCAACTTACTATTTTGAAATTCTTTCGTTTGATCAATTTTGTAACTCAAGTTGTGATGATTGAATCTCATTTCTTTCCCTCAGTTTTTCTTTTTTCCTTTTTTTTCCCTCCTCTTTTTCTTTCTCCTTTCTTTTTCTCCTTTCCTTCCTCTGCTTCCCTCCTCCCGCGCGCGAGCCACCCTGTCCCTTTCCCCTTCCATTTTTCATTAGCCCTCCAATGCGCCACCGCGTGCCGGCGTGGCCAACACTGCCCCTCCAATTTTCTTCCCCTCCAACCGGCGACCTCACCCACCCATTTTCAGCCTAGCTCGTGCCGTCGTTAGCCTCCACGCACGGCTTCAAGCCACAGGCCATTTTCATTCTAGCACCGCCGTCACACTACCATTGAACCCCAGCTTTTCACCACACCACCATCAGCCCTCCAACCACCCAAACCACCCAACCTCAGCCCCAATCCGCCACCATTAAAGCCCCTCCATCTCATTTTCCTATTTGGGTATCTTTGCCTTCAACTGCGGCCCACGCCGCCACCTACGGCCAACCACCACCACCAGTAGCTTCACCAACACCTCTAAACTCTTCCCAAACCATCTCAAGTCTTCGTTTGTCCCCGTTCAAAATTGGGTATTTTAAGACCCACGACCTTAGCCCAAATTGCACTGTTACGTTATGGTGCCACCGCCTTTTGCACCTCCTTGGTACTCCAAAAATTATATTTTAGCATTGTAAGTAACTTCTCAAATAAATTTTTGAGGTTTAAGTATATTTTTGCACTAACTCGTATTTACTGTGATTTGGTTGGTTGTGCCGAACTGAGTCCGAGGAGTTTGGGGGGCGGTTGGATTGGAAGATGGAGTTGTTTGTGTGATTGGATTATACTGGGATTTGGTGGTTGTTGAATATTTGTGTGGTGTCATATACATTGCATAATTGCATACATGTTCATGTTTGTAAATGAAAACTGAGTTTTCGCATAATTGCATGTATGTTCATGTGTATTTTTGAAAACTGGATTTTCATGTGAGAAATAGTTTTTGGGTGTGTGTGTATCATGACCCCAAGCCGAAATGGAGCATTATTTCAGTGGAGCTCATTTGGTCACTCAGGAGTGTAATATACTGAATGATGTCCCTTGGATTGTCACTGGGCGACAATGAGATCAGACGGGATGGTAAAACTCTCGTGCCGACTCCGTGACCCCTCTACTAGTGGGGGCTAGAGGATGCATGGCCACGAACACGCTAGGTGCAGAACTGGGCATCACTCGTTACGAAGTTACACGCACAGTCGTTACTCGTGGTGTGACGAAGGAAGCTAGGGTGTACAAATAGTCCCTAATGGAGATCATGGTGCATATGGTAAAAATGGATAATGGGTCATTTTCTAGAAAAATTGCGGTTTCGATAAATGGTTATATGTGGACCATTTTCTAAGAAAACTGTGGATTTTATACTATGTTATTTTTTGGAAAAATGGTGGAGGTTATTTTAATGGACTTGATTTTTGGGCCAAATAGGATTTTGGCATGTGTTGGAAAATAATCGTTTTTAAAGAAAATAATGTTTTGGATATCATGCATATTTTATCATATGCACACATATTTGTTAGTTGCATTAATGCATTTTTATCTCTTGGATTGTTTGGGTTGCTATTTATTGAGATTCACAATCTGACGGTATTCGACACCCTGCGGTACCGTTTCATGGCATCGTAGATTTTGATGCAGATGACGAGGTTGAGCCTGAGGATGCGGCTCCGTTAAAGGAGTGATCGAGGATCACTTTCTAGTGTATGGGGATTTATTTCCCGCTTTTGGTTATTGTATTTTGGCTTTATTATGTTTTTGTTGGATAACTGTTTTACTTTTTGAAACGCTTGTATTTAAGTAAATCTGTATTTAAAATTCTGATACTTAGTTGATTGACTATAACTTATCCGCTATGTCTTTTGTCTTACACGTGTTGCATTTGCACACACGTTGGAGTGTGTGACCCGTGTTGTCATCATCTCGATGCTTCAATTTCCGCATATCCGTACTTGAGAGTTGGGGGCGTCACAATCTATCCACCATGGAGGTGGCTAGAATGGGGCCACCCAAGTGATGACCAAAATCCAACCACCCATGGTTTTTGTTTTCTATTTATGTTTCAGTTTTTTAATGTTTTCTAAAAATATAAAAAATACCATTATTAGAAAATGATTTCCTATTTTTAACTTAATTTGAAGAAAAAGTAAATTTACATGTTGCATCCTTTGACTGAGCAGGTGTCATCTATAAACGGTCATACAGAATTATAGCTAAAATCCTTTCAAAAAATGGGAATTATTGCTAAAATCTTCCAACTACGTGGGAGTCCTTGCTGAAGAAATGCACAGAACTCCAAATCCAAATTGGGCATAGTATGGGGGTGCCCCCCCTCTAGATTTCCTATAGATAATTAACTCTGCAAGTAGTAGTTTAAAATGGTACATGTCAACTCATCCTTTACCTAAAAAGCACAGAAAATTGTAAATTTATATTATATCTTGATAATACTCTATCTATATATTGTATAGATCTATTTTTCAATCGAAACCCAAAATAAAAAAAACATCAATAAAGAAAATAAAACTTGGTATAGAGGAAGGTTCCTTTAATATCTTTTGAAAATGAATCCTTTAAGTTCTCTTGGTTCATATGGTTTTCTAGCAGGGTTTTTCCAAGAACATTGAAAAATAGTTGGCCAAGATATTTGTGATGTAGTACCAGCACCCTAAACTCTAATGGATGGACATGTGACATCAATGAGACCAATATAGTTCTGATTCCAAAGGCCAAAAACTCTACAAAACTTTTTGGGTTCAGGCCAATAAGTCTCTGCAACGTAATTTACAAGATCATTGCAAAAGCACTGGCCAATAGATTGAAAACTATACTACCAGAGATCATTTCCCCACCCAAAGTGCCTTTGTCCCAAGAAGGTTAATATTTGATAATGTGATTGTTTCCTATAAATCTATGCACACAATGCAATGTAGAATGAAAGGGAAAGCTAGATACATGGCCCTGACATTAGACATGAGTAAAGCATATGATAAGATCAAATGAAAGTTTCTTATAGTTGTTATGAAAATGATTGTGAGAAAATGGATTGAGTTCATTATGAAGTGTGTCTCAACTGCTTCTTATTCACTATTACTAAAGGGAGCTTCATAAAGAGCTTTCAAACCTTCAAGGGGCATTAGGCAGTGTGATCTTCTATCACCCTACCTGTTTATCTTATGTTCAAAAGCTCTTAGCACATTACTCAATAGAGTTGAAGAAATTGATCTAATTAATGGCATTCCCATGGCAAGAGGACTGTGATGGCCCTAGATTTCACTTGGGATCGGATAGACATGTGAAACATCGGGACATGCAACACAAGGTTACCTATCTCCATTCAAGACATATAAAGATGCAATATTTTTAACATGCATATAGCATTATGCAATATTGGCAGTGGATAAATTTTTTTAGCAACACTATGCATCAAACTAATAATTTCCCAAATACTTAAAACGTGATCCATACATATTGAAATGCTAAACATCCACAATTACATCACAAGTCTGAAATGTTTATAATCATAAGAGTACTGGAGATCGAGCTCCTTAAATATAAGTAGGAGCTAAAGCAACTACTAGGCTAATCCATTGAGTAGTTTGTGCAACTCAGTCAAAGATGCCATAATACTAATAATAAATCAAGCAACTTAGTCAATGAGCTCCGCGTCGTGTTGTCGCCTTCTAATTGACCATCTCCAGTCGGTTGGCTTGTAGTGCACTTCCTGATCTTGACACATGGTCTACCATTCCAAGGGAGAATAGTAGTTGGGACTACCACTGTGAGATTTGTTTACAAGTCTCAGCAAGTTAACAGATAACTTAACATGTAAGTCAAAGATGCATATATGGCATTAAAAGCATGAATGTATACATGATCATAAATATGCTTGACGTAACTTGACATTTATCATGTCATAAACTAACATGTCTTGAACTTGAGCATGGACTTAAACATGAACGTGAACATAAACTGAACTTGAATTGAAATGGAATATGAACTTGAAACATAGCATGGACATGAACTGACTTGGGCATGTACTTAATGCGAAATAATATGTACTTGAAATATTAATTGAACGTGAACTTGAAATAAACATTACTGAACATAGCTTGAACGTGAACATGAATATAAACTTGAAGCATAACATGAACTTGATCTGAATAACATGAACTTGAAACATAGCATAAATGTGAACTAACTTGGATATGAACTTAACGTGAAAAAACATTAATTTGAACATAGCATGAACGTGAACTTGGAATATGACATGAACTTTATCTGAATAACATGAACTTGAAATGTATTTTTGTCTCATGAAGTTACCACAATGTTCTTGTCACATGGGGTTACCACGATAGCTTAGTCTTGTCTCATGGGGTTACCACGATATAGTAGCCTTATCTCATAGGGTTACCATGATTTAATAATAACAATGAACTGAACAATAACTTAACTGCACAATAACTTAACTGCACATGGACGTAACATGACTAGACTTGAAAAATACTGCTTTGGAGACATACTCTGAACTCGAGACATGATGTGACATGAAATGAAATGAAATGAAATGACAGATAGATTGACATGACGTAACAAGACATGTATGTGAGATGCATGACTTACCATAACATGTATCAGACAAATATTATGTGACAAACATAATGTGTAACAAATAATATTCCGTAACATAGCATAACATGTAACAATGAATATTACGTGACATGGCATACATGTAACAGATGCAATAACGTAAAATGTCATACTTTTAACAGATAGTAATGCATGACATAATAGATTATGTAAGAGATCAGTATATCATAACAGAGTATAATATATTTAATAGATAAACATGTAGTGACATGACATGGCATGGCATATATGATAGCATACATACAAAAACTATAGTTTACTTACCTGTCACACATACATAGTAGACTAATAGTTAGTTAAGAGCTAACTTACAGCAATCGTCATGTTATGGGAAATTAAGCACGAAACACAAGAAACTATAAGTAGAGATTCTAAAAGTTAGAAACTTTATCTCTAACAATTAGAAACATGAAAAATGCGAACTTAAAGTAAAATGACCATTTAACCCTTACCTTAAGGATTTCACATCTTAACTCCAAAAATACAAAAATTTATATTTCTCATGTAAATTTTGTCCTAAACTCAAATATTAACTTAAAAAAATTTAAAACAAATCATAATCATGAGAACCACCTTATGGCCGAAACATCCATAGGTCATTTCTCTTTATTTTTGTTGCAATTCTTCTAAGTTCAAAACTCATGATTAAACCAAAATTTTACAACAAAGATCTTCCTATTCTAAGTTTAAAAATATATTTAAAACATCCAACAAAATTATACTAATCATCAACACAAAACTTTTTAGTACAAAGATCTACACTTTTCAAGTAAAAATACAAACCATTTAATCAAAAGGTTTGACCTATTCAAAATATTTCTAAGAACTCCCAAAAAAAAAATCCAAATCTTTCCTCTAACATATCCATAACATATTCCTAAAAACTAAAAATTTTTGAATCATCACACAAAAGTCACCAAAAATTTCAAAATATGACTTCAAGTATTCAGCTCCACACTTAATCTAACAACATAATTTTTTTCTTAACTAGCTTTTTTCAAACACTTGATCCATGGCATAAAATGATGAGATCTCCAGACCAAAAAATGTCACATGGTTTAACAATGCATCTTAAAGCAAATTCAAGCATTAAACTTAAAATCACTTGATTAAAAATAAACCAAAATATGAATCTAGCTGATAACATCAAACCTTTGGCCTAACCGAGTATTCTCTTACATAAAAAATATTAATATTTTTGAAACTGAAACCACAAATTTTCAAACTAACATTCTAACATCTATATAAGTGGCTTAGTATCAATTAAATAAATATATTAAAGCCATTGGAGTAAGATTAAACTACAAAAGATCCAAATTTTCTTAAAACATAAACTGTTTTTCCTCTTCCAATTTCTAAGTTTCTAGATCTAAGAAAATCTTCTATCAAAAGCTTTAATCATGCAAGAAATCATCAACCAACATTCATATACACATGTTGAAAACACTCCATAAAAATATCGGACCAAAATTTATCCATTAGCTTAGTCAAAAATTCTAAAATATAACACGCTCTCTAGATTATCATCCAGATTAACGTTTCCATTGTTAAAATAACTTTTGATTAATCAAATGACCATAAAATAAAACAAAGAAACCCACAGAAGCTAGACTCATAGATTATGAAGGCATTATTGTAAGAAAATACTTACAAGGGCTCAAAAAACATCTCAAAAAATATTTACAAGGGTAAAAAATCGTCATGAAAAACGTTTCAGAAAAATGCCCAAGAGAACTCCTAAATGTTTCTCTTTAAGAACGGGGATGAGAAGTGATAAAGTGAATGAAATGGTGCCTTGCACACCTACTAGACTTCTGGAGGGTGAGGTATGGGCTTGAATGACCCTTTGATGGGTGATGCCTATGTCACAAAAAGTGAAGAATAGTGAGAGGAAATGTCTGCTACTGCTGCCTTATAGAAGGAGGGTGATGAGGTGGATTTTTCTCTCACATCAAGGGACTATTTGGGGCTACCAAGGGCAGAGGCAGGTCTACCATGAGTAGGGAAAACTTCCATAAGAAGTTTTTCCAAGGTGGCCAAAATTCATGGGTCTTAACCAAGTGGGCTTCATTTGGGGTTTAAAGAGGGTTTGGGATTCTATTAAATCCAAATCTAATTTTTCTTGACCCAATCAAATTTATAAAGTTTAAAAGGTTAGATAATGATGTCATAACATGAATTTGAAGAAGTAATAGCAAGTGAAAGTGATTTAATCAAGTGATTAAATACAATGCTAGAAATCGGATCAATTAGGGTTTAGAGGTCAACTTTAGGGTTTTGGGGAAACCATTTAGGGTTTTGGTTTCTATCAAGCTTTTTAGGGTTTCAATTGGATTTTGGTCCTTTAGGGTTTTATTAAGGTTGAAACCCTCTTTGGTTTGACACAATTTTTTGTTTGGTTGGATAGAATAGGGTTTTACTTAGGTGGTATGATCTCAAATCCTGATTCCTTTGCAATCTATCTCATGGTTCCTTTTGGTACCAAGTGTCCAGTACTATTCACCAAGAATGGCTAAAATCTTACCAAGTGTATAAATAAAACTTCTCTAACCTAATTTGGGTATTTCATACTGTGATTTTGAAAATACTATACTCGGTGCTACTATTGAGGTTACTATTCACTCCAAAAAAGTTAACAATAAACTTTATACGATAAAATCCTAAATATTCATACAAACCTAACTATTCAATTCGTTTATCAAAATTCAACATCGAAGTGCCTCGAAATAAACAAAACACGTTTTCAAGCAGGTGTTTCGTCAAAAACTAAAAATGGGTTTATTGTGTCATAAAATTCTAAATAGTCAATTGAGTCTAATAACGTAGACCATATTGCATTTTGATAATTCTAACTACCTCAAATAAATAGTCACGTTTCTGCCACCATAGTAAGTAGTAACACTGACTATGTTGACAGACTAAAACCAACTCGATTGGTCGATTCGTGAAAACTTACAAGGTTTTTCACAAGATTTCTAAAGCTTATAGAAATTTCACTATTGAATTTCTAACGGATTGTTACAAGGATAGCTCTGAGCAATCACTTGGTTTTTTTAGATAACAGTTTGTTAATTTGCCATGCAAGTTCTTTGGAATGGAGTAGATTACTCAGTCTCCTAGAAGTTTATTAACAAGCATCTAATCACAGATTGAATAAAGATAAAACATCTATCTTCTTCAGCAACAATACCAAGAATGCAACAAAAGACATTATCACTAACATTGTAGGCATTCCATCCACTAGTTCCTATAAAAAGTACCTTGGCTTCCTAGCTTTGGTAGGAAGGTCTCAATCTAAATCTTTCAAAGGTATTTTGAATACAGTGAGGAGTAGATTAAGCAATTGGAAGTTGAAGTTTTTCTCTCAAACTGGGAAAGAGATACTTATGAAAGTAGTAATACAGGTCATCCATACCTAAAGTATGGGAGTTTTTAAATTTCACAAAGCCTTACTTCAAGAGATTAACAAGCTTTTGCAAGGTTATTGGTAGGGCCCAGAGAGACGAATTCATTAGACTAAATGGGACCAAATGGAGAAGCCAAAGTCAATAGGTGGGTTGAGATTTCAAGATTTTGAAAATTTTAACATTGCAATGCTGGCCAGGTAAGGTAGGAGGTTGTTACAAACTCCAGAATCTCTTGTTGCTTGAGTTCTCAAACTCAAATATTTCCCTAAAGTTGATTTTCTTCAAGCAAAGATGGGCAGTAGTTCATCTTTTGTTTGGATGAGCATCTTATCAGCAAGATTCTCACTTAAGGAAGGAATCATTTGGAGAATTGGCATTAGAGAATTTGGTCAGACAGATGGTTTCCTCAACCAAGTTCATTCAGACCGCAAAGTGCAATAAAAATTCTAAATGCAAATGCTAAAGTGGCTAGGGTTGTAAGACTATTGGTTCGGACCGAAAAAATCAACCAGATCAAATGGTTCGATTCGAACTAGACCGATACTCTTATTAGTCGGTGCTGGGGTGTGGTTTTTTTGAACCAGACTAGACCGAGACCCACCGAATGTATATATATATATAGAAAAAATTTATTCATCATCCTAATTCTCATCATCCTTTCATCATCCCATAATGTGGCATTAGATAATTGGAGACTATTTATTATATTTCACTTGTAAACCTATCATCTAATGCCACATCATAGGATGATGAGAATTAGGATAATGAGCAACATTACTCATATATATATTTCAATATTTTTCTTATATATAGTATAATTATGTAACTTTCTTCAAAGGAATCACCATTGACCATATATACAATAAAATTATTTAATATTCATTAACCATATATAAAATTTTAAAGATATCATTTAATCTTAATTTTACAAATTTAAATATTTTTTTGTATTAATTTTTTGTCAAAAAGAAAAAGGAAAAAGAGGAATAAAATGTTCATAAACCAAATGAACCGACCAAACTAATAGCTAATGGTCCAATCTGGCAAAAATGATGGACTGAAATTTTCGATCCATGACCCCCTTTCCCCTCGAACCGGACTAGACCAAACCGATAAACCCCTAAAACTTGTTGAACTTATTGATACAAACAAAAAGAGTTGGAACCTCATGTTGGTCCAAGAAGTTTTCTCAGATGCTGAAATAAAAGATTATTTGTCAAATCCCCATAAGTATAAACAACATGCCAGACCAATAATATGGAGGTGCATAGATAATGGATTCTTCATAATTAGGAATGCATATCATCTTCAAGGTGAAGTTCAGGGCAAATCACAAGGCCAAACTTCTCAAAGCAACACAAATAGTGAAAGATGGACTAAAATATGGAAGCTGGCAATTCCAAATGCAAGGAAGGTTTTATTATGGGGAGCTTGCCTAAATTTGTTGCCTACTTAGCTAAATTTATTCAAAAAGACAATAGTGGAAGATCCATACTGCAAATTCTGTCTATAGGAGAACCACTAACTATTGAGCATGCATTATGAGAATGTGTTGCTACTAGCGATTTATGGGGGCAATGTTCTAAGAAGATTCAAGAGAGCAAAGTTCGAAACAACAACCTTAAGGAAACTATGAATTGTTTGAGAAGTTGAACAAGGAGGAGAAGGAAGAAATGATAGTAGTGTGTTGGAAACTCTGGAAGAGAATAAATGTTTTTGTTTACAAGGAAGTTATCAACCACCCAAATTCTCTGGTGGAGCAAGCACAGTAGCTATTGTAAGACGTTAGAGACTCACAATGTAAGGTTACTAGTCAGACAATAATTGCTAGTAGTCATTTAAGCGGATGGAAAGCTCTCCCAAGGGATTTTTTAAAAATCAATTGGATGCTGCAGTAGATAGGGTGCATTATAGGGTTGGAATTGGGATTTTAGTTCCTGATTGAAATGGCAATATTATGGCAACAATGAGAAAGAAAAAATATTTGTTTCCAAATTCTCTATTAGCTAAGACCTGTGAAGACCTCCAAGTAACAATCTTTAACATTGATTTGGGATTGAGGAGAATAGTTCTAGAAGGAGATGCAAGTAAAATGGTAAAGGCTATTCAAGGATTGGTAGATTTGATTAATAGCAAGGAATGTTCATATTTCATATCAAGTATAAGCCGCAAAGTTACGCTAAATAGTCAGTTAGATATTTCAATGGGGAATCAAATCATGTAATTGCTCACACTTCGGAAAAAAATGCTTTAGGCTTAGTTTGGATACAAAAATAATTTCATCTTATCTCAAATCATCACATCATTATAATATTTCTAATTCTTATATAAAATATAATAAATAATTTAATTTTCTTAAATTTTAAAATAATAAAATATTAAAAAATAATATTATAACTACATTTTATTCAACTTTCAACTTTAATATAAAATTATCTCACCTTACTTCACTATCCAAATTACACCTTAGATAATCCTAATTTTATTGTTGACATGGAAGAAACTTTACAGTGTATTCAATCTCTTCTAAAGGATTTTATCAATGAAAGTTGATTGTTTTTAATAAATGACACATGAAGATTGACACATTCACTTTCAATTTTTAACTTTGCCACTTTTGCTGACCCATATAATGTCCATAAGCAGTTTCCACTTTGAACTGATTCATTGAGTTAACAATGAAGATTAGATAAACTTTCTCCAGACAATAATTGTTCAAGTACAGATTCTTATTACTTTTTTAAAATGAAAAATAAATGATATTTTGGCTAAAAAATCTAGAAAAATGATTTAGAAAAGAATTTCAAAGTAAACTTACATATTCATATAATTTATATTAAATTATAAAATTACTTTTATAATAAAATAGATCTATCTTATTATATAAATATATTCTAATTTATAAGTTTATTTTTATTAAAACTCTTTGTGATTTTAACGCTTCAAGACAACATTTTTAACGCTACAAGCCTATAATGTGGTAGGTCAAAAAAATATTTATTTAAAAATATTAAATAATAAGAAATTACTAAGATCTATGCAGGTAAGTTGACCACTATATTTTTATTAGAAAAATATTTGGGCCATCGAGAATGGTGCGTTTAATGGCCGATATTATTTTAATTTAATAATTAAGAAAGTTTTTTATAAGTTTGTTAGTTTTTTTAAATATTTAAAAGGATTTAAAAATTATTAAAACAAAGTACAATTTATATTATCGGCACAGCGGTGACCCTAGCATTAATATTGTCTTTTTTTTTAACCTAATAATTGTATGTGTATTTAAATTAAATTAATATTAGATTCTTATCAGGTAAAATGTTTGTTTATTGAATTTTTCATGGATGTGTTAATTTCATGCGTACATTGGGGGGCAGTGGTACTATGCGACGGTGCCACCCAAGTTGTTCTACTTAGTGTATCCTTAGTGTAAATTGTATTTTTTTTTCAAATATTTTTTAAATATGTTTAAACATTTTTAAAAAAAAACTAATATACTAATAATCACTCACTTAACTATTAAGTAAAAAAATTATTATAAAAGTTAATAAAATATATATATATAAGCAATCAAACTGAAGGGACAAACTCAAGAGGCATGATATCATTTTCCTAATTTCATTCACAAAAACCATATACAGAAAATGTTATGTCAAATGGTAAACAACGTTATAGCAAAGGGTGAAAATAAAGAAAAATGATATTTATAGTTATAGGGTGCGGAAGTTTTGCGTATTCGTTTCGAAAAAAGTAGATAAATTTTAAACTCACGTGAAAAATTATTTTTTTAATGATAGACTCACAGTTTTTCAAAATGAGTACATAAAGTTTACACACTCTAAGACTGTATCTATCATTATTTAAAAAAAAAATTATTTAATTAAAAAAAAAGTTTTAGGTTTATATTAACATAAATATATATATTTCGTGGTTATTGTATGCATTTGCTTGGATTTTATGGATCCGTTAATTAAAAAATACTTGAATCTAGGTATATACTTGTAAACTTTAAATTTATTAATTTTTGAAGGCTGACTTTTGTCTTGTAAATGTCAAATCAAGTTTGACATTTTTATGTCATTATGCACTTGTTAATTATTGTATTAGTTTTGAATATTGTTCTTTTGAGTTATTCTTGACATTAATAACTCTTATTCATTCAATAAATCTTAAGTTCAATCAGTAAAATTCATTTATTTAACTTTCAAATATAAAAAATTATATTATAGATCTTATTTAAGATTATATTCAATCCTAAATTATATTTCTATTTTCGTCTCTAGTTGCATGGATAATGCAATTTAGGTATCACCTTGGCCATGCCTGTTCAGGATATACATGGCTTATAAAATAATAAATAAATAAATAAAGACAAGAAATTAAATATAAAATAATAAATAAAGACAAGAAAAGTCTGTTGAGAAAAACCCAAACCAAGCATCGCATGGCTAGGTCGCACTACAGGAAGTACTTAACCATCCAAAGGAAAATAAAAAATTTAAAAAAAAAAACATTCTGGAGGAGGAAGTTCCTATGCATGGCTTTTTGGCAAAGTCAATATTTTATATTTATTCTAATAATTACTAAGGGGAGCTACAAGTCAAAAGAAATAAATAGTTATTAATAATATATATAGAGAGAGAGAGAAAACTGTTATACCCACAAATGAATTACACAAAAATAATCCTACAAACTGACATGACTTTATCTGATCCATTAGATTTACTTTACAATAAAGGTAACTTTACAATCTGACAAGCCACATTATGTCACATCAGTTTGTGCATGTAGAATTACTTTTGTGTAATTTCTTTGTGATAAAAGTATTTCCCATATTTAGAATAGTTTATTATGTGTTTGTGGATATATGTGTGTAATTACCATGCCGTTTTCATTAATGAGCTAATAATCAGTGACAAATTTACAAGTAATATTATCTTTTAGAGAAATAATATTTTTATATTTAATTAATTTTTAATTTAAATAATTGATATAAAAACACATTACTAAGATGAGTTAGAAAAATGAGTTTGATGTGGAATAATAAATTTAAGATAAAAAGTAGCATTATTTATATGTTTTATTTTCCAATTAAAAAGAATAGAGGAAGTTAAGTCAGCAAGCCTACCTTGGTTAGCAAGGAGGCAATCTAACTAGGGGAGGGCAGAGCCCGGCCCCCACTAATATGGGTGTAAATTGGTCCGGTCTGGTCTGAGGGTGATGGACTGAAAATTACTCCATCATTTTTTTCAAATCAAGCCGGTCCGAACATCCATAGGGACCGGTCAGGTCCGGTCTGTTATCAGTCCCCTTTTTTTATTTTATTTTTCTCAAATAAATTAATAAAAAAATTTATTAAAATTAAGTGAATTATTAATGTAGATTATGTAACTAACTCATTAAAAAATATTTTATATGATCAATGATAATAAATTAGATAAAAATTATATTATTAACTTATATAATTACTATATAAAAATAATATATTAAATTATTAAAAATATGTTTAAAATATATATAGGAGTTTGATCTGAACTGGTCCAAAATTTATAGACCTCAGGATCAGACTAAATGGTTTCAATCCACAATTTTTAGAACTGAGACTGACCAAACTAGAGTTAGGTCTGGTCCGGTCCTATCCAAATGGGTCTGTCCCATCAGTTTTTTCGGTCCAGACCGACCAGCTTACACCGCTACCCCACCTCGCCTTTATTTCTCTCTCATACGACTTCAACAGCTGTAAGTATCCCGAATCTTTGTTACTTTTAGGTCTCATATTGGAACAAGTTCCACAAAAAGCTTTCAAACCTTCAAGGGTCATTAGTCAATAGAGCTCTTAGCACATTACTCAATAGAGCTAAAGAAATTGGTCTAATTAATGGCATTCCTATGGCAAGAGAATAGCTCTAAACAATCACTTGATTTTTGTAGATAACAGTTTGTTAATTTTCCATGCAAGTTATTTGGAATGAAGTAGATTACTCAGTCTCCTAGAAGTTTATGAACAAGCATCTAATCACAGATTGAAGAAAGATAAAACATCTATCTTCTTCAGCAATAATACCAGGAAAGCAACAAAAGACATTATCACTAGCATTTTAGGCATTCAATCCATTGGTTGCTATGAAAAGTACCTTGGCTTGCTAGCTTTGGTAGGAAGGTCTCGATCTAAATCTTTTAAAGGTATTCTGGCTAGGGTGAGGAGGAGATTAAGCAACTTGAAGTTGAAGTTTCTCCCTCAAACTAGAAAAGAGATACAAGCCATCTATACCTAAAGTATGGGAGTTTTTGAACTTCCCAAAGGCTTACTGCAAGAGATTAACAAGCTTTTACAAGGTTATTGGTAGGGTCAAATAGGCTAGGAGAGAAGAATTCATTAGACTAAATGGGACCAAATGGGGAAGCCATAGTCAATAGGTGGGTTGAGATTTCAAGATTTTCAAAATTTTAACCTTGCAATGCTGGCCAAGTAAGATTGGAGGTTGTTACAGACTCCAAAATCTCTTGCTGCTTGAGTTCTCAAACTCAAATATTTCCCTAAAGTTGATTTTCTTCAAGCAAAGATGGGCAGCAGTCCATCTTTCATTTGAGAAGCATCTTATTGCAAGATCCTTGCTTGAGGAATGAATCATTTGGAAAATTGGTATTAGAGAATTTTTAAGAATTTGGTTAGATAAATGGTTTCCTCAACCAAGTTCATTCAAATCTCAAAGTGTAATGAAAATTCTAAATGCAGATGCTAAAGTGGCTAGAGTTGTAAGACTTTTGGTCTGGACCAAAAAAATCAACTAGATCAAATGGTTTGGTCCGTACCAGACTAGACCAATACTCTCATTGGTTGGTGTTGGAGTGTAGTTGTTTTGGACCAAACCAAATCGAGATCGACTGAATGTATATATATATATATAAGAAAAATACTTGTATATATAAGTATTTTTCTTATATATAATATATTATTTTATATAGTAGCTATATAAGTTAATTATGTAACTTTCTTTCAAGGGATCACCATTGACCATATATACAAGGCAATTATTTAATGTTCATTAATGATATAGAAAATGTCAAAAAGATCACTTAATTTTAATTTTACTAATTTAATTAATTTCTTATTTTGACTGTTTTGTGTCAAAAATATAAAAAAGAGGAAAACATTGTTCATAGACCGAATGAACCACCAAATCAATAGATAATGATCTAGTCTAGCAAAAATTATGGACTGAAATTTTTGGTCCATGACCCCATTCCCCCTCGGACCGAACCAGACCGGACCGGTTAAACTCTTAAAAGTGGCTGAACTTATTGATACAAACAAAAAGAGTTGGAACCTCATGTTGATCCGAGAAGTTTTCTCAAATGCTCAAGTAAAGATCATTTGCCCAATCCCCACAAGTCTAAGCAGCATGCCAAACCAAATAATGTGAAGGTGCACAGATAATGGATTCTTCATAATTAGGAATGCATATCAGCTTCAAGGTGATGTTCAGGGCAGATTACAAGGCCAAACTTCTTAAAGCAACACAAAAAGTGAAAGATAGACAAAAATATGGAAGCTGGAAGTTCCAAATGTAGGGAAGGTTTTATTATGGGGAGCTTGCCTAAATTTGTTGCCTACTCAACTAAGTTTGTTCAAAACTAAAATAGTGGAAGATCCGTACTGCCCATTTTGTCTACAGGAGAACCATAAACTATTTAGCATGCATTATGTGTGTGTTGCTACTAGCAATTTGTGGGGCAATGTTCTAAGAAGATTCAAAAGAGTAGAGTTCTAAACAACATCCTTCAGGAAACTATGAATGAAATGTTTTAGAAGCTGAACAAGGAAGAGATGGAAGAAATGACTGTAGTGTGTCGGAAACTCTAGAAGAGAAGAAATGTTTTTGTTTACAAGGAAGTTCTCAACCTCCCAAATTCTCTGGTGAAGCAAGCACACCAGCTATTGTAAGACTTTAGAGACTCTCAATGTAAGGTTACTAGTCAAATGGTAATTGCTAATAGTCTTTTAAGTGGATGGAAAGCTCTCCCAAAGGGTTTGTTATAAATCAATTGGAATGCTGCTGTAGATAGGGTGCACTGCAGGGTTAGAATTAGGATTTTAGTTCGTGATTGGGAGGGTAATGTTATGGCAACAATGAGAAAGAAGAAATATTTGTTTCTGAATCCTTGTTAGCTAAGACCTACGAAGACCTCCAAGTAACAATCTTTGGAATTGATTTGGGTTTGAGGAGAATAGTTCTAGAAGGAGATGCTAATAAATTGGTAAAGGCTTGAAATTCAAGGATCAGTGGCAGATTTTTTATTTTTTATTTTATGAGAGAAAGCATAGAGCATTTATTAATAACGGAACATTGCAACTGGATCTGGAACATTCATTACAAGTCAACTACATCATTAATAGTGCCTCAATATACAACCGTGATTGACATGGACTAGTTTTTGCTGCAAACCCAAAGGCAGAGAGACCGCACAACTCTGTCCAGGGATAGAGTGACAAAACCTCATATACTGCCAAATACGACCAAAGGACAAAACTTTATGGACTACAATCCAAGAGACCAAGTTTTTGTTTGATTTTTTTATGTTTTAAAAAAAAGTACAAAACATAAACTACATAGAAAAAGAATACAACACTAAAACATTAAGAAACACTCATTTGGACAGCCCACGTTGTATGCGCCTGACACTATTCACATTTTCATGCATGCCTCCTCCATGTTCTATGCCAAAGCACTCCACCACAACATTACATCATGCTATGCCGAAACCACTCCACCCCAGTCCTAAGATATATGGAATGCACCACTGAAATTATGCTGGCAACCCAGAGACGTTGACTACACTGCGTTGTCACCCTCACCCCAGCCCAGAACCCCTTTCAAGTGAAGTTCCTTCCGGCCATTAAATCCCACCTCTGTTTGTTTAGATGGAAAAAGAGCTTGGCAGCGCACTGAAGTTCCTCCCAGAAACGCATTGGATCACCTAGAATGGCAATCGCATCAACGCTCATCTAGGGTGATTTGCATCTAGGTTGTGCTTTGGAGGTGTTCCTCCCCTTAAGCCACTTTGTGCGTGGGCCATATGTAGCAACCCGCTAGAAATTTGATGGTGGAATTTCTCTAGACTTTAGGAAACTCATTAAAACCCATAAGTTTTTACGAATCAACTAATCGTATAAATTTTAGTCTGTCAACATAGGCAATGTTATCACTTATTATAGTACCATAAATATGATTTTTAATTATTTGAGATAATTAGAAGTGTCAGAATGCGTTATGATCTGCACCTTCAGTTGATTATTTAGGATTTTATAGAGCAATAACTCATTTTTATATTTTCGGACGAAATGCCTGTTCAAAACTGTGAATTTATTTTTAGGGGTACTTCAGGGTCGAATTTTTGTAAACGATTTTCACTGTAGCTTCATATGAATATTTAGTACTAATTTTATTATTCATTTTTTTGAATGAATAGTAACCTCGATAAGCACACAAAATGTAGTGTTTTCAAAATCACAGCGTGGAATATCCAAATTAGATTAGAGAAGTTTTATTTAGAAACTTACTAAGATCTTAGCCACATATGATGAATATTATTAGACACTTGGAACCATAAGGAACATTGATGGATTTGAAAGAATCAAGGTGTAAGATCATGCCACCTAAGCTAAAACCATATTCCATCTGACCAATCAAATTGTGCCAAACCAAAGAGGATTTATATCCTAGTAAAATCTTATATGGTTGGAATCCAACTGAGAACCCAAAATCATAGTTAAAACCAAAATCTTAAATGGTTTTATCCGAATCCTAAAGTAGACCTCAAAATCCTAACTAAATTGGTTTCTAGCATTGTGTTTAATCGCTTGATTAAATTACTTCCACATGTTATTAATCATTCAACTTTATGTTAGAACATCATGATCCAACCTTTTTTAACCTTGGATATTCGATTGGGTTAGGAGAAATTAGATTTGGACTTGATAGCAACCCAAACCCTATTAAAACTCCAAATTGAGGTCCATTTGATTTAGGCCCATTAAGGCCCATGAAATTGGGCACCTTAGCATTGATTTTGGCCAAGAAATTTCATCCCCCCACATATATGATCAGATGTCTTCGAGTAGGGGTAGGGGTAAGTATCGGCCGATCCGGACCGGCCATTTTTGGACCGGAGTCTGGTCCGGTCCCGGTCCAATTTTGGGAGGACCGAATGAGTTCGGTCTGATCCCGGTCCAGGGGTTTTCTACCCCGGACCAGACCAAACCAGACCAAATAGAAATTAAAAAAAAATATTATTATTTATATATATTATTTATATAATAGTTGTATAATTAATTATGTATGGTATAAAAAAAATATTAATAGTCTAATATAGATTGTAGTTATACTTATACTAATATAGTTATACTAAATCATTATAACTAATACTTCAACAATAGCTATAGTGACCTATACTAATAGTCTACTATTAATACTAATATACTATTATATAATTTATATAGTTATACTAATCACTATAATTAATACTATGTATAGCCATATAGTATATTTATCACTATAATTAATATAATTTAATTATCACTATACTTATATTTAATTAATATAATTATCACTATACTATAATTTATATAGTTATACTAATCATTATAGTTAACACTTATATAGTTATACTAAAGCACTGATTCACCATAACTAATATTACTAATATATAGCTATATTAATGGTCTAATACTATTATAATTTATATAGTTATACTAATCATAATAAGTTAATAACTAAATCACTAGAAATATAACTATATATATTTAGTATGAATGTATTATTATATTCTTTAATATATAACTATAATATATAGTACTAGTATATATTAATATATTATAAGAGTTATAGTATAAATATAATATAGAAATTATAATATACTAAATCACTATAACAGTATTGCTAATACTAATATATAGTTATACTAATAATCTACTATTATATAGTTATACTAATCATTATAATTAAAACTAATATATAACTATACAGTATACTTATATAGTTGTACTAATACTATTAGTCTATTATATAGTCTAAGACTCTCAATTCTAATATAGGCTATATAGCTATAACTAATATTAATATTTATGTTAATACTAATAATGTAGAATATAGTTATACTAACTAACTGATTCAACATAACTAATATTACTAATATAATATAGACAAATTGAATTACTAATAGTCTAATACTAATACAATTATATAGTTATACTAATCATAAATTCATAATAACTAAATCATTATAAGTCTATAACTATATATATTTAGTATCAATATATTACTATATTCTTTAATATATAACTATTAACTATAATATATAGTACTAATATAACCGATCAAAAAAATATATATAGTACTAGTATATATATTAATGTATTAACATATTATAAAAGTTATAGTATAAATGATAATATATCATATATTTGTAAATTTATAATAGTATTAGTATAGTTAGTTTAATGTGTAATATGTTAGTATTAAATCACTACAACTACATAAAGTATTAGCAATAAGAGTATTACTATTATAATATTATTACTATTATTTAATATAGTATTACATATAGTATTACTATCATTACATATAATTATTAGTTATAGTAGTAGTACTAGTATAATTATTATTACTAATAGACTAATAGTATTAGTTATTAGTATTACATATAGTTACATATATTACTATTATTACTATTACTATTACATATAGTTACATATATAGTTATCACTATTACTATTATTACATATAGTTATTAGTTATAGTATTATTACTAATATACTAATAGTATTAGCGAATTCCTAATATATATATATATAATAGTATACTATATGTATATATATTAAATATATCACAATATAATTACATAAGTATTAAACAAAATTTCATTGGATTAAAAAAAAAAAAAGTCACAGGGTGGACCGACCGGACCGGACCGGACCTGTGCTTAGGAAGTTTGGTCCGGTCTAGGGTGGGAAAACCCTGGACCGAATAGGTCCGGTCCAGTCCGTAAAACCTCCCTGGACCGAACCGGACCGAACCGAACTCTCCCCTATCTTCACGGCCTAGAAAGTTCTAGAAGGGAAAAGCCAAAGAGCCACCTCACTTTTCCAAGCTACACTCCATCATTAGGGAATATCTTGGGTTGACTTTTGTGTACTTTATTGGGTAAGAAAGGCCAACACTCAAGCCTAACTTCAGCCTCATCCTCTTCCATATCTTGTGCAAAACTATCTCCAGCCCACTCCCCACGAAATTCATCTTCCTTTACACTTTTCATTGAAAGAACACCAAACACTCTCTGAAACAGCTTTTAGGAGTTCTTTTGCACACCCATTCCGAAGCTTTTGTAAGTGTTTTATAACAATGTTTCCTTCATAAAAGTTGTTCATTTTTTAGTCTAGTTTATGTTGATATATTATTTGTTCTATTTGAAGATCATTTGTCAGTCAAATATTGTTAAACTCTAGAAAGGTCATTCTGGCGATAAACTGGAGAGTATGTTATATTTTGGAGTTTTTGACCAAGCTAATAGATAGATCTTGGTCTGAAATTTTTATGGGGTATTTTTAACATGCGTATATGATTATTGGTTGATGATTTGTTGCATTATTAAAGGTTTTGATGGAAATATTTTCTTAGATCTAGAAACTTAGAAATTGGAAGAGGAAAAACAGTTTATATTTTGAGAAAGTTTAAATCTTTGGTGGTTTAAACATATTCCAATGGCTTTGATAATTTTATTGGAGGATCCTAAGCCTCTTATATACATGTTAGAATGTTATTTTGAAGATATTTTATGTTAGTTTCAAATATATGAAATTTTATACAAAGAGATATTCGGATAGGCCAAAGTGTTGATGTTCTTGGTTAAATTTATGTTTTGATTGATTTTTAACCATGTAATCTTGAATTTTAAGCTTAGATATGTTTTAGGATACCTTTTTAAACCATGTGAGGTTTTGGTTTGAAGATCACATTTATAAATCATGGGTCAAGAGGTTGATCAAAACAAGTTAGAAACAAAAAT
This sequence comes from Carya cathayensis, assembly GCA_011037825.1. Lineage (NCBI taxonomy): Eukaryota > Viridiplantae > Streptophyta > Magnoliopsida > Fagales > Juglandaceae > Carya > Carya cathayensis. The sequence continues at coordinate 631,833 of QGSO01000138.1, read as the reverse complement.
CAATGGAAATAACATATGGGAATTTCGGCCCTATGGAGTTTTCATAGTTGTGATTAATTTTAAATTTTTCTAAATTGATATTTAAGTTTAGGATAAAATTTACATGAGAAATGTAAATTTTGGTGACTTTTGGAGTTAACATGCAAAATCCTTAAGTTATGGGTAAAATGGTTATTTTCCCACAGGTAGAGGGTAAAATGGAAATTTTAGTCTAAGTTAGTATTTTTTCATATTTCAAATTATTATTGATTTAGTTCTAACTTTTAGAATCACTAATTGCAGTTCCTCGTGATCGTGCTTGAGCTTTTTTCATGAAACACGGATATCAAAGTAAGTTAGTTTTTAACTTACTAGCAGTTTACTATTTATGGGTGATAAGTAAAGGAACTACAGTGTATGTATGTATGTTATAATATATGCCATGTCAAGTTATCGCATATTTTTCTGTTATACAAAATTTATTCTATCACGAGTTATTCATATGTTACACAAGATATTCTGTCACGCAGTGCTATACATTACAAGTACGTCATGTTAAGTATGTCATCTATTAGATGTATGTCAAGTCATGTAATATTCACTGTTACAAGTATGTCATGTTAAATATGTTATCTATTACATGTTATACCATGTTATGAAATGTTTCTATCTCAAGTAAGTCATGTCTTTTCGAGTTACGTTCAAGTCAGTTATGTCTAGGATACTCACGATGTAATCATTATGATTGTTTGAACATCTCCATTTGTAATTCACGCGAGGTACTTTTGGCAAAATCATTTTGATTGTCAGAATTCAGTTCAAGTTCAGTTATGCGGATATTCTTGGCGTAATCATTCTAATTGTTAGGGTATCTTATTTAAAATACTAGTGATGTAATCATTCTAATTGTCAGAGTATTACTAGGTACTACTAGTGTAATCATTCTGACTGTTAGGGTACGTGATTTAAATACTCGTGATGTAATCATTCTAATTGTCAGAGTATTACTAAATACTAGAATGATTGTTAGGGTACGTGATTTAAATACTCGTGATGTAATCATTCTAATTGTCAGAGTATTACTAAATACTCATGGTGCAATTATTTTAATTGTTGGGGTATCTGATTTAAAATACTCATAATGTAATCATTTTGATTGTCTGAGTATCTCTGAAGGAATATGTTGGGCAGAATCATTCTGATTGTTCACTATTCCTGGCGAAACGACTGACGGAATCATTTTGATTGTCAGAATTCAAGTCCAAGTTCATGTTAAGTAAAGAAGTGAGATCAAGTTTATGCTAAGTTAAGTTTCAGTTCAAGTTTAAGTTCATGTCAAGAAATTGAGTTTAAGCAGTTAAATAAGCAAGATTCAAAGTTTATATTAAGTCAAGTTTCAGATCAAGTATATGTTAAGTCAAGTTTTATATCAAGTTCATGTTAAGTCAATTTTCAGATCAAGTTCATGTTAAGTCAAGTATCAGATCAAGTTCATGTCAAACAAGTCAAGTTTAGTTCACGTTTCAGTTAAGTTATGTCAGTTATGCGATGTTTTTTGTGAAGTTATGCTATATTTTAATTTAGGTTATGCTATGCTTACTTATTACTGTGATTATGAATTCATGACTGTCATGCATGCATCATTAACTTGTGTGGAGGTTTTATGCTAACTTGTTGAGATTTGTAATCAAATCTCATTGTGGTAATCAAAACTATCATTCGCCCCGAATGGTATATCTTGTTACAGGATCTGGCGGAGAGCCGGGGATCGACCAGCTGGAAACGGTTGACTAAGTGACAGTGCGATGTCAATAATAGTATTGCAGTTAACTTAAATTACTATTTGTACTTATGGAGCTGAATGTCCAGTACGCTTTTGATCACAACCGATCTGAACTAGTGTTATGATCTTAGTTATGTAGTATGTCACTATGTATGAAGTATGTTTTAAGTATTTGAGATATTTTCAATTTGGTGCATAGTATTACTTGAGAAAAAATTTATCCGCTGTGAATATTTCATAATGCTAGAGGAACATTACATCTTATATGTCATGAATGGGCAGGTAATCTTGTGTTACATGTCTCGATGCTTCAAATGTCCGTCCGATCCCAAGCGAAATTTGGGGGCGTCACACCATATCCTAGCAGCACGACCTTCCTCCTCCCCTTTAAGTCAGTTTGAAGGATGTTCAAACTTCTTCGATAATACAGAATCAGAGAGGATAGACCATGACCCTAGACAGGGAGAGAGAGATGAACCACCATGGATATTGAGCTGCGGCACTTGAGACACGGCGTTATAGCCTTGCAAAACAAATCCATCACCGAGATCCATCCTACAAAGCACAAAAACAAAAACAAACCAAACTAAACTAATAAACGGTCTTGGGAGGTTTTTGTGTTTTTGGTTCTTTCTCGCTTCTCTCTCTAAAATGGCGCTAAGGTTCTTATTAAATGCCCTTTATGGGTTAGTGATAGATTTGAATAGCAAGGACTGTTCATATAATATATCAAGTGTAAGCTACAAAGTTATGCTGAATGGTCGGTTAGGTATATCAATGGGGAATCAAATGTAGTTGCTCGCATTTTGGAAATAAATGCTTTAGACAATCCTAATTTTATTGTTGACATGGAGGAAACTTCACAATGTATTCAATCTCTTCTAGAGGATTTTATCAAAAAAATGTTAGATTGATTTTTAAAAAATGACACAAGACGAGTGACACATTCACTATAATGTCCACAAGCAGTTTCCACTTTTTACTGACTCATTGAGTTAACTACTGAAGATTAGATAAACTTACCCTAGGCAATGATTTTTTAATTATAGATTTTTTATCATTTTCTTAAAATGAAAAATAAAGGATGTATTGGATAAAAAATTTAGAGAAATGATTTATTTACAAAAGAATTTTATAAAAGTAAACTTACAAATTGATATGATTTAATGTAATATGTTAAATTGTAAAGTTACCTTTATGGTAAAGTAGATATAATGTATCATACGTATTCACGCAAATTTGTAAGTTTATTTTTATAAAATTTCTCTGTGACTTTAAGACTTTTCAATTAAATAAATGCTATACCAATATCTATAGTAATTGTAACTACAGCAAAAGTTTGCACGAGTGACAACATTTTTGAACATTTTAAGCACGAGAGTGAAAACATTTATGAACATATACCAATATCTATATTAATTGTAACTTTCAATATATCAATATTTTGCTAAATTTTGGTTTGAATTTTGTTCTTATCCAACTCCAAATTACCCTTTATTAAGAATTTTATCATCTGACAAAACAAAAACTGTGTTTTTTTTTTTTTTAACGCTATGAGCCTATGATATGCTAGGTTAAAAAATTATTTATATAAAAATATTAAATAATAAGAAATTACTGAGATCTATGTTGGGTAAGTTGACCAATATATTTTTATAGAAAAAAGTTACTATGCCTCTCAAGACTTACAGCTCTAGTTGACCCTTGGCAAAACAAAAAATATATATATTTACTTAATAATTAATAAAGTAATTTTAACTATATTGGTGTATTTTTTATTTTTTAAAAAATTACAAAAATGTGAAAAAAAAAAAATTTAAAAGTTTGCTAGCGGTAACAATGAGCAGTACTACTCAGGTGGCAGAGTAGCACTGCTCATTTTTATAAGGAAAATGTTTTGGCAACCGAGAATGCTGCCTCCAAAAGTTATGGATCACTTAACGGTTAAAAAAGTATTTTTAAAAAAAAATATTTAATAGGGTTTAAAAATGTTTGAAAAAAAGTGCAATTTGCATTATGTACAATGTAGGGGTCATCTTTCTCGTTGACCAGAGTATTGTCCTTTTTATATAGCTAATAATTGTATGGGAATTTAAATTAAATTAATATTAGATTTTTATCAGGTATAAATTTTCTTTATTGTATTTTTCATGGCATACGTATGTGTTAATTTCATTCACAATGCTAACTGTCGAATGATAAACAGAGTTATTTATTTATTTTTTAACGTGGACTCTAAATTTTTTTAGAATGAGTGTGCGAAATTTGAATACCTTAATACTATATCTATAATTACTCAGAAACAAAAATGTTGTTCAATTAAAACAGAGTATTTTTTAGTAATTTTTCAAAAGAGTCGATTAGCCTAGCTTGTTAAGTTTACCTATTTTTTTCAACTATTTATTTGTTTTCAGGGAGACAATTTGGGCCGTAAGGACATAGATCCTTGAAATCAACGGCTGAAAAATTTAGATTTGGTTTGATTTGGTTTGGTTTTTTATAAAATTTAGAACCGAATCGGCATGAATCGGTTTTACATTTTTAAAAACTGATTCTGCACTGGTTACTTCCTTAAATCGATTCTTCCGGTTTTACTAATTTTGATCCGATTCGGTTAGATTTTTCGATTTTAATATACTATATTATATATAATATAATATATTCTATTATATAATACTATAATTATAATATATTGTAATATATTACAATATATATTATAATTGTATTATAGATTATAGCGATATATTATAATATATAGTAATATTGTGATATCCGCTCATTCTTTCTTCTTCTTTAAGCATGAGCCTCGATCTACGTACTGATCTTCGATCAACGTGCCGAGCCTCGTTCTATGTATTGAATTTCGATCTACGTGCTGAGCCTTATCCTACGTGCTGTACCTCGATGGCGTATTCTGAAAGTTATCTAGCGAATTTCAAAGTAAGATATTATGGAAATATCTATAGGAGATATTTCCAGTGGAGATATTTCCAGTATTATTAGATAAACTTGTTTTTAAAGTAACACAATTATAATATTTTAATTAGTTCTAAAAATATTATAATTGTGGATAATTACTTAAATTAAATATTTTAGTTGTTTTAAAATAATAAGAGATTTAACTTTACATTGAAAACTCTTATTTAATTTAAATGATTTTATTCTCCTTGAGTAATTAACGATACTTTATCATTTTAAATAATGATGAAAAAATATTATTTTATAAACTTTAGTTTATAAAATAATATTCTATCTTAATTCCTCTTAGTATTTTATTTAAGTGTTTTATCACTTACGGTTTTTCAAATCAGTGTTTAAACTCATCGTTAGATCGTTTTGAGGATCCCAAAGCGAATGATTGGGATTAAATACCCAGGCCCTTACCTTTTTCTCTTCATTTTTTCATTTCTTCCTTTTCTCTCTTCTCTTTCCTCTCTCTCTGCCATGCACGTCCAGACCGTGTTCCTCTCCTCCACCATTCGGTTGCTCACACCACCACCCATCACGACGTCTCACCTCCACCTCCAACATGATCCTCCCCCACCGGCCAGCATTACGCCATCGGTGGTGACTGGTGAGCTACACCGGCAGCCCATCTCTCTCATTCTCCCTCCAAGCAAATGGGTCGTAAAGCCATTTCCTCCACCTAGAGCCACCACACACAGCCAAAACAGCCACCAAGCACCACCAATGGATTCACCACATCATGGGCTTCCTCCCCATGTCCTCCTTTTCCTCTACCTCTCTCTCTTTCTCCGATGGGTTTCCGCAACCTTAGTTTCGGTTGCACCACAGTGAAAGGCTACCTACGGTGTTTCAACATCACCACCTTGTTCCTCTCATCACCATGATTTTCTCCAATAAATTCCATGCCCAACGGAGCTGTACACAACTCTCACTCTCCAAGGCACGAGTTACACTTCTAGTGGCCAATCCGTAGCTGTGAGCCACCGCTTGGCCACCACCTTGCACCACAGCTCCACCACATCTTCCTCTACCTTTCCTTAGCCTCCCATGAAGTTCTATGGCCTTCCTTCACCTTAAGCAACCTCTCACTGTTTCGGATTCACTGTTCATGGCATGATGTTGCCGTGCTCTGCCACCTTTGACCACCACGAGGCCACCTTGAGCCTTTCCAAGACCACGCCTAGCTATTCTCAAGCCCAAACTGCCACTTTACGTGGTGGACAGTCACCGTATACGGTGTTATCGCCATGTATGAGTCATTCGACGCTTTGATCGTGATGGGCAGCAAGCGACGCACGAGTTATCCCGTTGATGGTATAACCCTCTATCTCTAATTGTTTACGTTTAAAGTAGTTGATTGGTTGGAATATAGACTGTGTAGTTGGTATTTGTGGAGTTCGCTGCGTAGTTGTGAAGTGAAGTGTAGTTGTGAAGTGTTGAACTTGATTGTGTAGTGTTGTGGAATGTGTTGTGAGTATGGGCGTGAAATGGATGCCATAGTTGTGATACGGCGTGAAGTGTGAAGGGAGCACGTACAGTACTGCAGCGACACACCGTATGACATGCGCTGTAGTGACGTGTGGCATAGAATGAAGAGAGTGCGCATGGAACGTACTCCGTGTTGTATGGCAATGCATCGTGTGGTGTGCATTGTGATAATAAGCATTGTAGCGAAGAGAGTACGCGTGGTGTGTACTCCATGTTGTGGAGAGATGCACTGTGAGACGTGCATCGTAGTGATGTGTGTCGTAGTGTGGATGGAAGAGAGTTCACGTGAGTGTACTCTGTGCTATGTCGTGATATATCGGATGGCGTGTCACGAAGGATTGGATGGCGTGGCAGAGAACGTGGAGTGTATGGTGTAGCGTCGGGAACTATGTAATAGTGTCCCGAAGCAGTGGTGATGTGGCTGTAATCCAAGATGATAGGTGTCGCCTTGAGGTTGACTAGTGGCTGAAAGTAAGTGTGAAGTAGTGAAAAGGTGTCAGAGAGTGCAACGGAAGCATGATGGGCGTCGTGATGTGACTCGGGATTAGTCTCAAGCAGCGTGACGTGACAGAGGTGCATTTGCGGATGCAGTCCTCTCCTGTCAAGTGTTGAGATGAACTTGTACAGAGCTGAGAAGTAGGAAAAGTCATATCAACCGGGTCTGAGCAAGTTGGTGTTGGAGTATGGAACTTGTTATATAAGCGGGCGTTCATTAGAATTATAAGTTACTCTTAGGTGATAAAAGGGGATGAGATATAGGTGTCTCTAGCGAGACACGTGTGCCGAATAGGTTTACCATATGTAATAGGTAATCTGTCCTAATCATAGTTACATGGTGTTTTAGCCCCAGAGTTGGCTTGAATTCATGTAGCCTGATTGGTTGGGAATGAGGATTTAGTATGGGTTAGGATACGTGAAGGTAGTGACGAATATATAGTCTGAGTTTGGGACGCATGACTCTGTCGGTCGGAATTATTCGTCAAATTGTGGAAATAGAAGAACGAGACAGAGGTCTTAGTGTCTTAACCCTAAGGTGAATCACAAGGGTTCACTTTAAAGAATAAGACCCTGAAAGTTTTAGTAAAGTAAATGACACGTAAGAGTTCAGGGATGGACGAAGAGTGTTCCAAGTGAGGCATAGTTCTATTTTTAGAATAGTTACTTATCCATTAGATAGATGATGACGTAAGGTCATGCGTATGCATGTAGGTTCCCATCTAACACGCACGAATGGACTGCATGGATTGAATATGGCATGAAGTCTAGATAAGTATTACGTTCATACACTTCTAGAGTTTTCTTTATACAAACGAAGAAGAAAACGAAAGCTTTTCTATAAAAGGAAAATGAAACTCTTCTCCATGAATACACGTTTTATGAAAAGAAGAAGAAGTGAAACATAAGTTTTCAAATATAAGTACGTAGCGGCCCTCCTTGGCAGCCCATTTTTACGCACCCAAAGTATGTATGTGTATGCATGTGAATGGATGATATAAGTAGTACGTATTGTATGTGTGTTCACGAAATGAAGCTTTAAAAGACAAGTAAGAACTGTTAAGGACAATAAGGATTGAAACTGTAATAGACTATTTCTAAAACAACTCTTAAGAAAAGAAAGAAAACTATTTTTTTAAAAATAAAATAACTTTTATGAAAAAGAAAGAAAACCATTTTCTCTTAAAGAAACTTTTTTTAAAACAACTTAAAAAAAAAAAAAAAAAAAAAAAGAAAACTATGCTTTAAACGACACGAAAAAAGTGTTTTAAAATGTCCTATGAAAGTGAGGCCTCGGCCCTATGTTTTAAAATGTTCCTAAGAAAGTGTTTTAAAATGTCCCTATGAAAGACGATATTTTAAATGACGCCATGAAATACGACTTTTTCTAAAATGACTTTTATGAAAATTATTTCCTTTTAATATGACTTTTATGAAAGAAACGAATTGAAGAACCGTAAGAACTGTAAGGATTGAAATGAAAGAATGGACTGCAAAGGAAAGGAAAGGACTGAATGCATGATGTATGAAAATACATAACGGCCACATGGACTGGAATGGAAATGGTACCAATGAATGGACTAGACGGGGCAGATTGCAATGCCAGGTAAATAGTACTGGTAGTGCACCCAATATTGCACCCTGAAGGAATGGATTCCTAACCCGTGGCCAAAGGCGGAATTAGGTCCAAAAGACTGCTAACCCTAGCACACGGGGCGTAACAGTGTGCTATGGCCAATGAAAGTAATAAGAAAGAATGGATGCATGTTAAGAAATGATACATGTATGTATGAATGGATTGAATGCATGAATGTACGTAAGTAAGAAAAAATGAAAGCATGAATGTATGTATGCATGAACGTATGTAAAAAAAGAACGAATGCATGAAAAGACTCTTTAAGAAATGAAGGCAGCGAGGAGTAGGGAACTGTTTAAAAGAAGAAAGTATGTTTATAAAGAAAAACCCCACTTCGCAACATTTTTAAAACGAAAAGAAAGATGTATGCATGCTAAGTACGATATGTATGTATAACTAAAAATCTATGTTATTATATTTTGACTGTATGAAGTAATGCTTATGAGTCATCGATTCATTTAAGTTTTTATGTATGCCCTCCCAGGGATAAGATGAGCATGACAGGTCAGGACGGACACAGCCCAAGAGGAAGAGTACGAAAACCTAGGCAAGATATTTTGTATAAGAATATTTAATTATAAAATTTAATGTTTACCGTTGTAATTTTTTAATTAAGAAAAATGAATTTTTTTATAATATGGAGTTTTTTGTATCCTGGCATGAATGAGAAAAGAAATTTTAAAATAATCGTAATACCCATCGATTTTGTCAAAATCATTTTGGAAAGGTCCCACCACAAGGACATGCCTTACAGATATAGTATTAGTATAACTATTAACATCCAGTATATAATGTTAGTATAACTATTAATATAAAAAACTATATGTGATGATCCGCTTTTGCGTGTATTTTCACTGAAGGAGTGGTTTTAATTTAATTATTATTATAGTACTTTTATTTTAAATTATCGGATTTTAATTGGATTTTATTTGTTGTGAGTTTAAAATTTATGTTTAATTTATTTTAGCTCGTTTTTGGATTTAATATCGTTTTCGGCGGATCAGTTTCTAGATCCCGGAAGTGAAGTTTGGACTTCATTTCTTTTTCCCTTCTTTTCTTTTTCTCTTTTTTCTTCTTCCTCTTTTCCTTTTCTTTTTCTTCTTTTCCTTCTTTCTTTCTTTTCTTCTTCTTTTTCCTTCCTCCTTCCCCGCGTCCGCGTCGCACGAAACCTCTCTCCCTTCTCTTTTTCCTTTCCCGCAGCCCACTTTGACCGGCCGTATCTCCGCCGTCCGGTGGAGGTGTCGTACACCACCCCGCCATTCTCTTCCCTCCCACCAGACTACATCCCCACCAATTTTCTGAGCCATCGGACCCACCGTTAGCCGCCAGATCCCCTCAAAGTCGCAGCCCCAACCCTGTTGGATATTGAGTAGTTGATTTTGAAGAATTGAAGACTCTTCAAAGAAAAGATCCGAAGCTGTTGGACATTAGAAAAAGGGTCAGAAAATCTAGAGGGCCATTGCACTACAGTTTGGATAAAGATGGGATTCTTCGATTCCGAGATCGTAGAGTAATTCCTAAGGACTCAGAATTTAAGGAGCGAATTATGACAGAGGCTCACGCGGCTCCCTATTCCGTTCATCCTGGTAGCACAAAAATGTATCGGGACTTAAGGAAAAATTATTGGTGGGAAGGAATGAAGAGGGATATTGCCTTGTATATTGAGAGATGTGACACTTGCCGTCAAGTCAAGGCCGAGCATCAAAGACCAGCAGGTTTGCTTCAGCCTCTCCCTATTCCTGAATGGAAATGGGATGACGTCTCTATGGATTTTGTAGTGGGCTTACCGAGGACTCCCAGTGGAAAGAACTCAGTTTGGGTAATTGTTGATCGACTGACTAAGTGTGCTCATTTCTTACCGGTCAATAATGCGGATTCTCTGGGAAAATTGACCCGCATGTATGTAAAGGAAATAGTGAGACTACATGGGATACCCAAGAGCATAGTGTCGGATCGAGATCCAAGGTTCACCTCCCATTTTTGGAAGAGTTTGCAGGCGGCTTTAGGTACTAAATTAAAGTTTAGTACTGCTTATCACCCCCAGACAGACGGCCAATCAGAGCGCACGATTCAAACTCTTGAAGATATGTTGAGAGCGTGTGCCATAGAATTTCAAGGAAGTTGGGAGAATCAGGTGCCACTCATAGAATTCGCTTATAATAACAGCTTCCATGCATCCATCCAAATGGCTCCTTATGAAGCTCTGTATGGTAGAAAATGTAGATCACCCTTATGTTGGGATGAAGTCGGGGAGAAGAAAATAATTGGACCCGAGATAATTCAGGAAATGCAAAATCAGATTCAGATTATAAGAGATAACATGGCTGCAGCGCAAAGTCGTCAAAAGAGTTACGCGGATACCAGGAGGAGAGAATTGTCTTTCGAAGAAGGCGATTGGGTTTATCTCAAGGTCTCTCCCATGAAAGGAGTTAAGCGTTTTGGGAAGAAGAGGAAGCTGGATCCAAGATATGTTAGACCTTTTCAGATTTTGGAGAAGGTAGGGTCCGTCGCTTACAGAGTTGCATTGCCAGAATATTTTGGGGATATACACAATGTCTTCCATGTATCATCTTTGAAGAAAAGTTTTGGACAACAAGAGCCACGCTTTGTCGACCCAGAGAATATTCAGTTGCAACCGGACCTTACTTATGAGGTTGTTCCGTCGCAGATCATGGATTGGAAGGAGCAACAGTTAAGGTCCAAGACGATACCCTTGGTTAAGGTGGCCTGGGGAAATCCGTTAGCCCAAGATTTCTCTTGGGAGCGAGTAGCGGACATGAGGGAGCAGTACCCCTACTTGTTTGAGTAATGACCGTATGTTTCTTAATCTTGACTGCAGTTGGTTGTATGTGGAATTATATGGCCTGTTTCAAGTTGGTGTTTGGTCCTGCAAAATTTCGAGGACGAAATTTGTTTTAATGGGGGAGGATGTGATGACCCGCTTTTGCGTATATTTTCACTAAAGGAGTGGTTTTAATTTAATTATTATTATAGTGCTTTTATTTTAAATTATCAGATTTTAATTAGATTTTATTTGCTGTGAGTTTAAAATTTCTATTTAATTTATTTTAGCTCGTTTTTGGATTTAATATCGTTTTCGACGGATCAGTTTCTGGATCCCGGAAGTGAAGTTTGGATTTCATTTCTTTTTCCCTTCTTTTCTTTTTCTCTTTTTTCTTTTTCCTCTTTTCCTTTTCTTTTTCTTCTTTTCCTTATTTCTTTCTTTTCTTCTTCTTTTTCCTTCCTCCTTCCCCGCGTCCGCGTCGCACGAAACCTCTCTCCCTTCTCTTTTTCCTTTCCACACAGCCCACTTTGACCGGCCGTATCTTCGCCGTCCGGTGGAGGTGTCGTACACTACCCCCGCCATTCTCTTCCCCTCCCACCAGACTACATCCCCACCAATTTTCTGAGCCATCGGACCCACCGTTAGCCGCCACAATCCCCTCAAAGTTGCAGCCCCAACCCTGTTTTTCCCTCTGTCGCCGCTACCTTCAACTGTCCAGAACCGCCGCTCGCAGGTGGCACAGCCTGCGACGCCCATGCAGAAATCTTCCCCTCCCTCCGGCGCACCACCCCCCCCCCCGAAGATCTCCCCCAACCATGCCGCCGTTTGTCCGGAAAAGCGCATCTAAGCCGCACGGTTTTTCACCGTTTCCGGCGCCGTCGCACCACCTCCGGCCACCATCTCTTCACCACTTCTTCCCCTACCTCTTGCCGACCTAACCCACCCATTTCCGGCCTAGATCCGTCGCCGGAGAAGCTCCCATAAGCTCAACTCCGATTTGGCCATTTTTGCCCTCCACCGTCGTTTCCACCTCCACCCACGGCTAAAACTCACTTCCATTAGTTTCATAAATATCCCTAGACCATTTCCTATCAATTTGGTGTCTTGGTTTGTCCCCGTTCAAAAGTGGGTATTTTGCGACCCACGGCTACAGTGCATTTGCACTGTTACGTTGCTGTCCGCCCATCGTTTGCCGCGCGCCGAACCTTCTAAAAATCATATATAGCGCTGTAAGTATTTTCCAAACTCTACTTTTAGATTTAAATATATTTTGCTCTTACAATAATTTATTTGGTTGGTTTGTTGATTCCGGACTGAGTCCGAGGAGTTCGGGGGTCGGGTGGATGGAGGACGGAGTTGCTTGATTCGTTGATTTATGCTTGGTTGGTTGTGTCGTGCATTGAGATTGCATTTACACGGTACATGCATGTGCATTTTATTTAAATTGAGAAAATCCTGTTTTATTGGCGTAAATGGATTTTCGGGTGCGTGCGTATCATGAGCCCAAGCCGGGATGGGTTGTTATCTCGGTGGAGCTCCTCTGGTCACTCAGGAGTGGATAATACTGAGTGACATCCCCTGGGTTGTCGCTAGGCGACGACCGGATCGCACAATACGGTAACGCTGTCGTGTCGACTCCGTGGTTCCTAGAGTGGCGGGGACTAGAGGATGGTCTGGCCAATTACGCGCTGGGCGCGAGTCTGGGCATCACTCGTGTAGGTGTCATACGTGTAGTCGTTACCTGCGGTGTGGCACAGAGCCAGAGTGTGCGGATGATCCCTAGGGGAGATCATGGTGCATGCATAATCGGATTGGTTTTTATGGTTTTCGGATACGGGCCATTTTCTGGGAAAATGGTGAGAATGTGTTGAGGACTTGTGATCCATTTTCTGGGAAAATGGTGGTTTGGGCCATTATCTGGGATAATGGCGATGCTTGGTTTTAAACGATATGTTTTGGGCCGTTATCGGGGAAAATGGTGAGATTTTGTTTAAAGGATATGTTTTTGGGCCAAATGGGTTTTTGGCGTGCGTGGAAAATATGGTTTATGAGTTTTGTGCATTGGCATTTATTCATGCATATTGTTTGAGTTTAATATGCTTTTATCTAGTGGTGTTTGGATTTTACTTACCTGCGGCACCATTTTTGGTACCGTAGATTTTGGTGCAGAGTTCGAGGAGGAGGAGGAGGAGGAGGCAGAGCCCGAGGATGCGGCTCCGCTGGAGATCTGAGTTGAAGTTAATGTATTGGTTTTGGGCTTTGAAACAATATTTGTGACTTGTAATATTTTATTATGTATCTTTGAACCGCTTTGTATTTTATTTAAGAAAAATTCTGGTACTTAGTTTTATGTCTTTGCTATCCGCTGCGTATTTCTTCGTACACATGTGTCGCTTGCACACACTTGGCACTCGTCGATAGGGTGGTGACCCATGTTGTCACCATCTGGACGTCTCAATTTCCTCGTGTTTGTACGTGGGGATTTGTGGGCGTCACACTATAGTGATATAAGATTTTAAAATTTAATATTATATTAATTAGTAATTTATCATATGATACAAAACTATTTTATATATAATTATATACAATATAAAAAATTAAAATACATATATGAATTGGTTCAATTTTTTTTTTTTTAAAAAAACTAGAACCGGACCGATTTAGACCGATTTTAAGAAAAATTAAACTGGTACGTGATTGAACCAAACTCAATACCGGACCCAACCCACAAGTTTGGTCCGGTTTATCCGTTTATTTTTTTTTTTCACTTCCCTACTTATGACATCTGTCAATTGTTAAAAAAGAAAAAAAATTAATAAATTATTTGGAAACACAATTTTATTAAAAAGACAAAAAACAATCCGTGGGAGGGTGCTCAAACTTTGCTAGCAAGGACTAATAAAAGAATTTATAAAAGGGATTTTAAATAATTTTTTAATATATTTTACGTTTCGATACATTTTCTATGTTTTAGGTTTCTATAAACTGAAAATAAATAATAAAGAAGAAAATATTATAATCTTAGTTCTATATTAACATAAATATTTATTTTTGTTATTGTATGCATTTGCTTGGATTTTATGGGTCCGTTAATTAAAAAATACTTGAATCTAGGTATTTACTTGTAAATTTTAAATTTTTTAATTTTTGAAGGCCGACTTTTGTCTTGTAAATGTCAAACCAAGTTTGACATTTTCCTTTATTATGCACTTGTTAATTATTGTATTAGTTTTGAATATTGTTCTTTTGAGTTATTCTTGACATTAATAACTCTTATTCTTTCAACAAATCTCAAGTTCAATCAGTAAAATTGATTTATTTAACATTCAAAAATAAAAATTTATATTATAGATCTTATTTAAGATTATATTCAATCCTAAAATATTATATTTCTAGCTTAGTCTCTAGTTGCATGGATAATGCAATGGAAAATACTATTCTCACGTACAAATTTTATCGAAATTGTTTATCGAAATTTTTAAATTTTTTAAAATTTTTTTAATGATTAAGTATTTTTAAATAAATATTTTTATTTTTAAAAAATATTTAAATATTTTTAAAAAATAATGATAAGTGAAAAAAATAAATTTGCCCTTATCGGTTCTGTATAAACATTTTAAAAAAATAATGATAAACACTTATCGGTTGAGAATTTCGAGAAATTCTCTGTATATGTAGCATGGTGCTAATGAACTATAGGCATCACCTTGGCCATGCCGGTTCAGATATACATGGCTTATAAAATAATAAATAAATAAATAAAGACAAGAAAGTAAATATAAAATAATAAATAAAGACAAGAAAAGTCTGTTGAGAAAAACCCAAACCAGGCATCGCCTAGCTAGGTCGCACTACAGACGCTATATTTTCTGAAGTAAACAATGACAAATTTATTAGTGATATTATCTTTTAGAGATATGCTATTTTTATATTAAATAATGCTATATATATTTGTAAAGTGGGTAAGTATTGTAAAGTTATTTTAAAAAAAATAAAATTTATTATTAAAAAATTAATTTTTTTTTTCATATAAATCTTATATTTATTCATATTTTTAAAAATGATTGTATAATACTTGTACACTTATGATTATAAGAATTATTTTTCTTTTATATTTAATTAATTTTTCATTTAAGTAATTGATATTAAAAAAAAATACATTACTAAGATGCCCTATAAAATTGAGTGTCATGAGAAATAACAAATTTAAGATAAAAATTAAAAACTACTAAAGTAGCAGAGAATAAAAGAAGTTTAGTCAGCTAACCTGCCTTGGTTTGCAGGGAAGCAATCTAAACTTTTAACTTTTAAAGGACATGCTAGCAAATAGTGCAAATTATATATTTTTTTGATATTTTTTAAACTCCTTTAAATATTTAAAAAAATTTATAAATTTATTAAAAAATACTTTTTTAATTATTAAATTAAAAAATATATATACCGATACAATGCAGGATAACCTTTTTCGGTTGCCTAAGCATTTTTCCAAACTTTAAAGCCATAGGTTCTCGAAATAAACGGCTTAAAAATTGTTAAAGCAACTAACTCCGCTTTGGTTTCGTTTAATTTCTTTTTGACGCATTTAATCTTGCAGCTGGCTCATAGTTTTGGTAAGTAATGTTGCTTATTTCAATTTTTAAAAATATTAAATATTAAAATAGTCTTCTAATTTTGAACTTTTGATTAGAATTGCTTTCACTTTTATCATTTTAGTCCTTTCGTTAAGAAACATGCATTAGTAAAATGCAAAACCTTAGGAAATAAATAAACTATCGAATGGAAGATATTATAATGGAGGGTGGAACGTCGCATTCCAAGCCCTACGTACGACTAGTCCGTACGCTCTTAATTATTAATATATATATAATCGTAAAATATGCAAGTATCGTATAATCTCTTTAAAAAAAAGTAAGTAAATAAAAAATTTATATGAGAAAAAAAATTAATTTTTTAATAACATACCTTATACTTTAAAATCAAATTACGTGGTACTTACTATGGTTCAATATATATACACATATGCCATTGCTAAATTGCTAAAAGGTTGCACGTGCGTACATGGAATCAGCAAGTTTAGCGGTCAATTTGTGATGATGGCAATGGTGGATTCTTGGACGCATGCATTAGGAGAGAGAGAAGGTCTAAAATACATTATGTCTCTATTTCTGGTCATTTGCGCAAGGGTTAGGGGCCAGGGCTATTCTTGGCTTTCTAATTCTGTCTGCTAATGACGCCGAAGTTGCTGTTTGCAAGTACTACATAGACAAACAAAAGGAATATATTCTGGGTGGCTCTACGCCCACTGCTCCAGCTCCGGAGGCACCGTTAGTTCTCATTACATTTTTTTTCCTATTTTTTACATGTATTTTTTAATACTTTTGAATATTTTTTTTAAATAAAAAAATGACAATATTATTAAAAAATACATCCTTATTCACTAAATAAAAAAATCGAGTGGTAACAACAAACGATAAATTTGAGTGGTGAGAGTAGCATTTTTCATATATTTTGGACAACACTAAATTACATGCGTTATAATGAAGTGATATTTTTCGTCAATCGTTAACTTTATTATCTAAGAAAAATAAAGAATGATCTAAAGATAATAAAACCATCATAATAAAATTAAAATAAGATGAGAATGTAATTTATAACATGACGTAATTTCCCCAGTTCTTACCAACCTTCGGTGTGTAATCGACATGTTGCTAGCTTCAACTCAGTTGAAAAAGAATCATTGATTCTCTCTATTGTCCATTTCTTATTCATTCAAGCTATTTGGCAGGTGCTCATTTCTCAAACCAGAACTACTAAAAATTAGGGAAGATAAGGAAAGATTGCCTAAGCGAACTGACTAAAGCGACTTGACTTATTTAAACCATATCTCAAGATTGACACAACTGAATTGGTTGAGGAAAAGGAAACCCTAGCGACCAAGCACTCCCACTCTCAAAAGTGGTGACTAAACAATTGTCAGTTTGTCGAGGACATGTCTAGAGAGGAGGGAGCCATCGAAGTATACCACCCTACCCCACTAATGGATTATGAGGGGGGCGAGCGAACGGGAACCGACCGAAAACCCGAACTGCTCAAAATGAAAAGATAACATTACTTCGCCTACTTCTCATTTGTATGAAAGCTATCACATTTAATAGGGTTGCAATAATAATATATATATATATATATATATATTTAAGGAGAAATGATATTTGTAGTATTGAAAATGCAAGTCCTGCTTAGTCTATTTGAAAAAGGAATGGATAAAATATGAGACTCATATAAAAAAAATTATTTTTTTAATAATAGATCCCACTCTTTTTCAAAAGAAGTGTGTGGAGCTTGCACACCTTAATGCTGTACCTAGAATTACTCATTTTATTTATATTTCTATGCCAATATTTATTGTAACAAGATCTTGTAGGAACCCTACTCCATTCTCTCTTTTATATTTCTCTTTTTGAATTAATGAAGGTTGCTCATAAAAAAGTTAACCGTCCAAAACCAAAAGTAAACAAAAAGATTAAAGAAAATCAAAGCCTGGCCAGAGGAGAAGGTCATGAATTCCCGTCGTCACATGGAGTAGTTGAAGAAATACCAAACCTTAAAATCTATTGTCCGTGAATTAATAGTAATCAATCAAGCATCTGATATCCCATAAAAGCTTAAAAAGCCACTCAGAATCCATATGAGTTTCAATGAAGCATGAAAGTTGAGACATTCACTTTTATGTTTTGTTTTCTTTTGTCACTTTTACGTTCCGAATATATTCATTCACAAGTAACTTCCAATTCTAATCTCAAGATGAAACTAGCAAGTATGGTAAAGAGAGGTATTCCGGGGGCTACATCACTCACAGTCACACATGGCCCATGGGCGTTGAACAGAGCTGGTGAGTCCAATATTAAAATTCACGGAAAGACTATAAGAATCAGATCCTCCGTTAGATCTGAATAACCAACACAGCTGATATCAACATTGCACCACGCACCCACCACCGTACTCACTCTCTTCCCTTTCTTCTCTCCTCATTTTTGACTGATTTCGTATGACTAATGTTGGTTGGGCTTTCTTCGCTCCCTCTCTCACATGCGGTTAACCTCCCTCGGTTCTTTGCTTTCTTTGCTTACACCTTCCCTTGCTCATTTTCCCTATAAAATCCCAAAACTCATTCACACCAACATACAAGTCCCCCCCGCCCCTCCTCTCTCTCTCTCTCTCTCTCTCTCTCTCTCATAGTAACAGAATTTTGTTGGATTTTGACATTGGTTTGTGAAAATTATTAGTTTCATTGAGGATTCTAGAATTTTTTGCGTCTTCCAAGGCATTTTTCGGGTTATTCTCAATAAAGGGGGATCTGGGTGTTTTGGATATTGGATTTTATATGCATTTATGTGCACATCTGTGTCTGAGGTAGTGCTCATCTGGGTGTCTGTGATTCCGGGAATTTCTTAAAACTAAACCAAAAGGGTCTCAATTTGCGCATAACTGTTTTTGTTTTTTTTCATTCTCCAGCTCCCATACTAGGAGTTGAAACAATGGTGGCAGGAAACGGGCTTTTTTACCCAATTCTTGGTTTTGCATCATTTGTGGCCTTCATGTATATGTCTTTTGGGGACTTTTTGCTCAATTATCATCAAGAACCAAAGTTTGATTTTGTTGAGAGGAATGGGACTCAGTTCATGTTGGATGGAAGGGCCTTTTATGTTAATGGGTGGAACTCTTACTGGTTAATGGACCATGCCGTGGAAGATTATAGTAGACCAAGAATCCGGGCGATGTTGCAAGCCGGTGCAAAAATGGGTCTCACCGTGTGCAGAACTTGGGCATTCAACGATGGTGCTTACAATGCCCTCCAGATTTCCCCTGGTCGGTTTAATGAGCAAGTTTTCCAGGTATTACAAATCCACATTTTACGGCGTTATTTTATTCTCCCCTCTCATAATTTACATTTTAACCTCTTTTTGCTCTAATCCAACCAAAAATTAAAAGAAGAAGGTTTTATCACTTTGTTCTCTTCTTTTATTTGCAAGTTTAAAGTTTTTGCATCTTAGTCAATAGGATATAAATGTCAGAGCGTTGCGCTGTCTCTCTTTTTTTTGGGTGTTATGATTTTTCGCTATGAAATCGTTTTGGTGCTTGGATTGGCTAATCAGCTTTGATATTGGTAGTCACAATCGGCATACCACCCTGGTTACAGAAAAAAACTCCTGTTTGTCGCTTGTAACCAAGGTTTTTGACATGACAGGCTTTGATACAAATTAGCTTGCTTGCCGCTCTATATGTCTATGGCTGAAAGTTAGATAACATAGAACTGGAGAAGAGTAAAAGCAAAGAATTAAGCGTTATAGGAATTGGTTTGTGTATAGGAATTCAGTACAGATAAATTTGAAATCCTTCTGGTACACTGATTCAACTGTTGCCCTCTCTCTCTGCTTAACAAAACAAATTAGCTGAAAACCTTAAGAGATTATAGTGGTACAATTTTATCTTATTAAAAAAAAGTTAGTTACCTGTCAAAAAGAAAAGAGAAAAGTAAGTTGCATTAATCATCCAGTAAATGCCTACATCTCTTTTATATGTTATATGTATATCGATACATATATAATTTATATATATCATACATATGTATATGCTTATAATTACCTTCTCTTTGCGCAGTTTGTTTGCCAATCCCAGCTCACTTCATTTCGCTTTTGCCCATCCCTTTAGGGACATCTGATAAGAAATTGCCTATATCTTTTGTCAAGATTCTCCACACACCCCCCCCTTCCCTTCTCTGACAAGTCTTGTGTCAAGCTTTCTCTTAAACATAACATTCGCACTTAAGGCTCATGGATTATCAAAAAGTTAATACTGAACAATGATCGATGCCAGAAAACTTCCTGTTCCATTTTTGCTAGTTCTTCTATAACCTTGATAGCATTTGATTTAATTTTCCCAATCATATAGATTTTTTAATTTATTTGACAACTGGGTTGGTTGGCAGGCACTAGATCATGTCATTGCAGAAGCCAGGCAACATGGAATAAGGTTGCTTCTTAGCTTAGTAAATAACTTGCAAGCATATGGAGGGAAAACACAGTATGTCAAGTGGGCATGGGAAGAAGGAATAGGTTTAAGCGCCTCCAATGATTCCTTCTTTTTTGATCCATCCATCCGCAACTACTTCAAAAATTACATCAAGGTATCTTCTTATTTACTTCTTCTTTCCGGTTTGGTGCCTGGTGTGCATTTATTATTATAATTTATAACTTGCAAGCAGTTGGTTTGAACACCTTTAGAATGGTACTTCCATGGCCAGTAGAAAATATAATGACAAATTTTTTAGCCCACTTGAATTTATCAATGAAACTTGTATCTCTCTTTTAACAGTTTCTTTTTCAAAGGAAAGTTGCACAATGAGGCTAAGAATGTTCTGTGTGTTATGATGCTTTGATAATACCTCCAGTTCAGTAGATAGTATCTATGATGACATGACACACAAGTAGAGGCCCCAGTTAACATTATGCTACTTACCTACTTTCCCAATTAAACGATATTCAGAACTACTTCAACCTGATCATGTCAGACCACCCTGGTTCATAAACAACTTAATTGCAATAGACCACTGACCAATGTATTATAATTAAGAAAATGAGATAAAGGAAAGAAACGAGGTAAAGGAAATGACAATGCATAGATTTTTTTAGTAAAATAATGGAAAATGCATAAATTAGCTTTATTTCTTGAGTTATTACTTTCATCCCTCTCTACTGTTCGTACAGATACAAATGTGGGAAGAACGATTGTTTTATTTTGTTTTTGCTTGATCAGCAACCTCATAATTATCAATATCATATATATTTGCATCGTATGTAATTGTCATTACATGATCCCAGAATAGGTTATCATTATAATGGCTGTTCAAAGTCATCCTGGTAAAAACTTGATATGTTGGAAACTAAGAAGATAAGCAACTTGAATACATCAAGACGGTGGTCACCTCATAGATAAGGTTCGGTTTGGTAACAAAAAATTTTCATCTCAAACTCAAAATTCTCAGCTCATCATTACAATTTTCTCAAATTTCCATATAAAATATAATAAATAATTTAATTTTTTCTTATTTTTTCAAATCCTCATATAAAATATAATAAATAATTCAACTTTTTCTTAACTTTTTCAAATCTCAAAACAATAATAATATTAAAATATAATATTTTAATATTTCATCTTAAACTCAAAATTTTCTTCCTAGTTACCAAACAGAACCTTAGACTATACCTCACAGATCAAGATAATGAAATATATTTATATTGATTTTTGATGCTGCTGGTGATCATGGACTGTGGTTTTCATTTGGATAAAACACTAATTCCGTTTTAGCAGTGTTTGAAATTGATGTTACTCCTGTCCATTAAATATATAGGGTTTTCTTTTTATAAACTATTTTAAAAAACGTGAACCATTGAAGCTTTCATTCAACCATCCTTTTCTTAGAAATCTTTATTTTAATCAATATACCTATATTTCAATGATGCTGGTATAATGATAGTGCTATCGTATATTTAGAAGTGATATTTTTTAATATTTTGTTATTTCTGACATACATCCTTTTGTCAGACTATCCTGACAAGGAGAAACTCCATTACTGGGATCGAGTATAGAAATGATCCCACCATCTTTGCATGGGAATTGATAAATGAACCCCGTTGCATGACTGATACTTCAGGTGATACTCTCCAAGTAAGTTGTATACTCTTGATTCTGCTCCTCTATGCCAAATTAAAGAAGAATACATGCCTTTGACCCTGATTTAAACTTCTAAAATGTCTTTAAAATTGGTGAATTAGTAAGAATTCCACTTCCTTTGCGAGATTCAACAATAATTAGTAACATTTGTGTATATCTGATGTATCTGTCTTTTTCTTCTTATTAAAATGTCAAGGAATTGAGTTTTTCAGGTTAAGTACACAAAAAAGACAAAAACAAAAGCAAAAAAAGCCACGTCTGCACTTGCTGTGTTAGAGAGAGAGAGAGAGATTCTGATACACATCATTGATAAGAGTTTTTTATTACAAATTAACTATGGCATTATATTGCAGGATTGGATAGAAGAAATGTCAACTTTTGTGAAATCAATTGACAAGAACCATTTACTGACTGTTGGCTTGGAAGGATTTTATGGTCCTGAAACCCCCAAAAGCTTGACCATGAACCCAGAAGAGTGGGCGTCCAGGCTTGGGTCTGATTTTATTCGTAACTCGAAGATCTCTTACATTGATTTTGCCTCCGTTCACATCTACCCAGACCATTGGTAAGTGCTGCGTGGTGATGAACTGTACGATGGAATTGATCAAGTCAAAATAGGAACAACCAAGTGAAAACTTAGAAAGCCATTCAGAAACCAAGATACTTAAGCATGTAATATTTTAACTTGGCTTTAAGAATACCCTCAAGTGTTCAGTTATTGCTCGTTGATTGTTGTATTGATGCAAACCCTAATAACAGCCTCTATCACCTTGGTGTCAGTCTGTTGCTTGAGCTTCAACCTTTCTTCTTTTCCTATAGGCAAACCTGTATTTTCTTGGTTGTACACCTGAAATGTGTTCAATTCATCTTTAAATTTTTAACTTTTGTTAGGTTTCACGGGCAAGCATTTGAAGACAATCTCAAATATGTGTCCAAGTGGATGCTTTCACACATTGAGGATGGAGACAAAGAACTGAAGAAACCTGTCATGTTCACTGAATTTGGGTTGTCAAACCTGAACAAGGACTTCCAATTATCTCAGCGAGATAGGTTTTACAAAACTGTTCTGGATATCATCTATAAATCTGCGAAGAGAAATCGGTCAGGGGCAGGTGCTTTGGCCTGGCAGTTCTTTGTTGGTGGAATGGAAGAGTATTATGATGATTTTGCTATTGTTCCATGGGCAAGGCCGTCAACATATAGGCTGATAACAGAACAATCATGCAGGTTGGCAAGAATCCAGGGACCGAGTCAATTAAAGGGAAATTTAAGAGAACTGTGTTTAGAGAAAGAATAGAATTACTATTTACTCATGTGAAAATTCGATTTTTTTGTGGGGAAATGCTGGTTCTTATTTTTTGCTTAGTTGATGCCATAAAAGGAGAGCAGGTAACTGTTGTATACGGTTATAACTGTTTCTTCTCATGTCCATACACATAATATACTTACTACTAAAATGAATTAGATGAGGATAGTGTTCTTGAAGCAGAGTTTACAGGAAGTATTGTAATATTTAGTTAATTTTGAAACTTGTACTCCAAGAAGAAAGACATGGAGAGCAGAAACTCTCAGCTTTTCCAAAGCTTTCCGCGTTCGTGTAGAGGATACGCCTCCCACTCCATTAACGTTTAAAGACTCAACTTTGTATACTCTTTTGCAAATCAACACATATCATATCGAAAATACTTTTCGAAATACTACTGTAGAATGACCTAGTAGTATTTTCTCTTTATATACTCCGATGAGTTGCTTTGGCTAATCCATTTTCTATTGGAAAAAGCTAAAGCCACCTCCCAATGAATTCTCCTGATTTTGATTTTTTTTTATTTAATGATTAAGAGAATATTTTTTAATGAATTTGCGATTTTTTTTTAAAAAAATATTTAAAGTGAATTAAAAAAATACTTAAAAAAATTAAACAAAATTAAAAAGTGCATAATGCACTTATCGGTCGGCAGTGTTGGGGTACCTCTCAGCACTGCCCGTTTCTATTATGGAGTCTGCCAAATCAGCTGCACAGTCAGCAATACAGCTACCATTTAGTTATGCCGATATTTTTGTGCAGATTTGATTAATTTGTTACAAGAGCTTTCGGCTCTAAGTTCATCTCTATAAATAGACGAATGGCTTCGTTTAATTACTTGGTAGAATTACTTGAGTCTTCAATCTGTAAATCTGTTTCTTTGTTCCTCCTCTGTTTTCCAATATGGTATCCTTCAGAGAAATTTACAGCTCTCTAATGGTGATGCTGTCTTCTTCATCTTCTTTGTTCAATCCTTACGAAGATCCTATCCATGTTGCTGAGAAGTAGAATGCTTTCATGGATGGAACTCTTGTTTCACCTTCAAACTCATAATTCCTTGTACTCACTTCAGGCAACCATAGACTTTGTCATTAATTACTTTTCCATGGATGTATCAATTTATGAGAGCCAGTAAAATTATCAATTATAATTAATTTTGCTCTAGAAAGACCACGGGCATTGGCCTTAGTGCGGACCATGTAAATTTATCTCTTTCTATATTTTCATATTTTCTGCACTTTATTATTGTACAAGGTGTTGAAAATATTTTCAAAATAATTAATTATATATTATAAGAGTTAATGATATTTTGGGTCTATATATGACATCATAAGATATCCACTGGCTTAGTGGTGTTACCCAGAGGGCTTGAGTTCTAGTCACCCCCATGACAAGTAGTTTTTAACTTCTCTCACGCGTGCCAGCCAAGCACCAAGGGCATGCGTGAAGCACCGCAACGCATGGGCGCAACGCACTGCATGCGGGGCATGCCATGTCTGAAGCATTGCAACGCACCAAGGGCTTCACCATGCATCAGGCACTGCAACGCATGGGAAAAATTAAATTCCCAAAGCGCGCTCATGTGGCTCAAACCAGTGCCAACTGATTAGTAGAGAAATGAGGTCACCATTGGACCAAGTCCAACTATTGTGTCTTATGGCAACAAACATAAGACATACCTATTCCGAACAATTTTTAGAAAAATGAAAAAGTAATAATTTTTTTGTTAGAAACCAAATTCAAAGTGTATTGTATGACCAATCTTGAGATATTAGAAACCAAATTCAAATTATATTGTATGACCAATCTTGAGCCATTAATTTAGACCTATCTTTAGCCATCAATGGTGACTTAAGGTACACCTACCCCCCTTTGTACTCCTATAAATATGGGTATCATTCCCTTGTATATGCATCAAGTTTTGCATTGAAAAAAAACTCTTTCTCTTGCAATATTCTCTCTCTCTTTTGCTCTCTCTTTTCATTAGTTTCATAACACGTTATCAGCACGAAGGTTCTGACGATCTTGAAGCTAGTAGGCTTATACTTCAAGTAAGTTTTTCAATATATTATTTGTAGTTTCTAAAATGAATATGAAATGTTATATTACTACTTGATGAAACTCTATATTTATTCTCATGATTTTGTAAATATATTTCTTATTTACAAATATAAGCATACTTATGTTCCTGATTTATATATGTAGAAAATGTCAAATCTTACCAAATTGGAATTCGTTGCTCTTGACATTTCTGGAAAAAATTATTTATCTTGGATACTTGATGCTGAGATCCATCTGGAAGCGATGAACCTGGGAGATATAATTAAAGAAGGAAATCAAGGGTCCAGGTAGGACCGTGCTAAGACAATGATTTTCCTTCAGCACCATCTTCATGAAGAATTAAAAACTGAGTATCTCACGGTGAAAGATCCCCTTATTTTGTGGAATGATTTTAGGGAGAGATATGAGCACCAGAAAACTGTAATCCTCCCAAAAGCTTGTCATGATTGGATGCACCTGAGGTTGCAAGATTTCAAGAGTGTTAGTGAGTATAATTCTACACTCTTTAAAATTAGCTCACTATTGAAATTATGTGGTGAAAAAGTCACTGATGATGACTTATTAGAGAAGACATATACTACTTTTCATGCATCGAATGTACTCCTGCAGCAGCAGTATTGAGAGCAAAAGTTCAAAAAATATTATGAACTTATATCTTGTCTTCTAGTAGCTGAGCAAAATAATGAGCTTTTGTTAAGAAATCATCAGTCACGTCCTACTGGTTCTATATCATTCCCTGAAGTAAATGGTACTAGATTTACACCATTCCCAGAAGCAAATGGTGCATTTTTTCAAAGAAACCGAGGGCGTGGACGTGGTAGAAAAAATTATAAAAGTGGAGGTCCTAGAAGCGACCACAAGATATACACCGTACCACTAGAAGTGTTTCAACTCAAAGAAAGGTAAAGGTCCCCAAAATTTTTTTTTAAAGAAAGATGAAGATGGATGCCATAGATGTGATATGACTGGACATTGGTCTCGTACCTGTCGTACAGCTAAGCACTTGGTTGACCTATACCAAGCTTCTATAAAAGAAAAAACAAAAAAGGTTGAAACAAATTTTGCTGAACCATCAAATACTTTAGTTTCTATAAAAGGAGAAGATACTACAAGCCTTGATGTTTCTTATTTCTTTGAAAATTATAGTGATAGAATTGATCATTTGATTGGTGATGGAAATGTTCATTTTTAATTAATGTATTTCATTTATCTTATTGTAATTTCTTTTATATTTTGCAATGTTTTGTAGTAATGAAAGTTTTATATATTTTGTAGAATCATGAGTCTTACTGATGAACTTTTTATCTCTGAGATGAATAATAGAGATGTATGTCTGGCTGACAGTGCTACAACTCACACAATTCTTAAGGATAAAAAATATTTTCAAAATCTAACATTGAGTAAAACCTACGTTCATACCATATCTGGTTCTTCGAATCTAATTGAAGGCTCCGAAAGAGCTTATATTGTGTTGCCAAATGGCACCAAATTTTGTATTGATGATGTTCTATTTTCTTCAAGATCCAGAAGAAATTTATTGAGTTTCAAAGATATACGTCGTAATGGTTGTCTATTGAAACTACCAACGAAGACAATAAAGAGCATCTTCTCATTACTAAAATAATTTCGAGCTAGAAGCTTGTATTAGAAAAACTGCCTGCTCTCTCATCTGGGTTGTATTATACAGAAATGAGAACGATTGAATCACATGTGGTAATGCACCAGAAGTGCATTGACCCCAAAGTATTTATGACTTGGCATGATCGCCTTGGACATCCAGGATCAATAATGATGAGACGAATAATTGATAATTCGTATGGGCATCCCCTAAAGAATCAGAAAGTTATCTTACCTAATGAATATCCATGCTCTGCATGTTCTCAGGGTAAATTGATTATCAAACCATCTATCTCAAAGGTTGTTTTTGAATCTCCGTCTTTTTTACAAAGGATTCATGGGGATATATGTGGGCCTATTCAACCATCAAGTGGACCATTCAGATACTTTATGGTTTTAATTGATGCATCAAGTCGATGGTCACATGTTTGTCTACTTTCCACTAGAAATATTGCATTTGCTAAACTTCTTGCCCAAATAATTAAACTACGAGCACAATTTCCTGACTATCCAATTAAAACTATTCGATTGGATAATGCAGGTGAATTTACATCTCAAGCTTTTGATAACTATTGCATGTCAATAGGAATAGAAGTTGAACATCCAGTTGCCCACACACACACTCAAAATGGTTTAGCTGAATCATTGATTAAAAGGCTTCAGCTAATCGCTAGACCTTTGCTTTTGAAATCAAAACTTCCTATTTCTGCCTGGGGACATGCTATACTTCATGCAGCATCGTTGATTCGAATTAGGCCATCAGCATATCACAAATATTTTCCATTACAACTTGCATTTGGTCAACAACTAAATATTACTCATCTTCGTATTTTTGGATGTACGGTATATGTTCCAATTGCACCTCCACAACGTACAAAGATGGGTCCTCAACGTAGACTTGGGATATATGTTGGTTTTGATTCTCCATCTATTATCAAATACCTTGAGCCTCTTACAGGGGATATGTTCAAGGCACGTTTTGAGGATTGTCATTTTGAGGAATCCATTTTTCCAACATTGGGTAATAAGAAGTCGGTGCTTGAAGCACGACAGGAAATTACTTAGGAAAATAAAGCCCTTTCCCAATTTGATCCTCATACAAATGAATGTAAACTAGAGGTTCAAAAGATTATTCATTTGCAAAGTGTTGCAAATCAATTACCGGATGTATTTACTGACACTAAAGGTGTGGTAAGAACAACCATTGGAGTACTCAGGGGATGAGCTTTGTCCATGTAAAAGTGCTTCAAGACTTTCTCTGTATAATTTGACTGATGAATAAGAATTCCATTTTGCAAATGCTCAAGCTGCAGGCCGAGACAAAATTTCGTTTTGCCAAGATCTTTCATTTCAAATTCATTCTTTAAATATGTAGCAGTTCTTCTGATCTCTTCAGGAGTTCCAACAAGATTTAGATCATCAACATAAACCGCAATAATAACAAATCCGGAATCTGATTTCTTAATAAAAACACATGGGCATATTGGATTATTTTCAAATCCTTCTTTCAATAAATATTCGCTAAGACGTTTATACCACATGCGTCCGGATTGTTTTAACCCATATAAAGACCTTTGAAGTTTAATAGAATACATATTTCTGGATGTACTCAGATTAGAAGCTTCAGGCATTTTATATCCTTCAGGGATTTTCATATATATGTCATGATCCAATGATCCATATAAATATGCAGTGACCACATCCATCAACTGCATATCCAATCTTTTTGTAACTACCAAACTAATCAAAAATCTGAATGTGATTGCATCCATAACAGGAGAGTATGTTTCCTCATAATCAATCCCTGGTTTCTGCAGGAAACCTTGTGCAACAAGTCGTGCTTTATATCGCACAATTTCATTGTTCTCATTACGCTTACGTATAAATACCCATTTATATCCAACAGGCATTACACCCTTTGGTGTTTGTACAATTGGTCCAAAGACCTCTCGCTTTGCTAGCGAGTTTAATTCAGCTTCAATAGCTGATTTCCATTTTGGCCAGTCATTTCTACGTCGACATTCTTCGACAGTTCTTGGCTCAATTTCTTCATTACTTCTGGTAATGTCAAGGGCCATTTTATATGAAAATATGTTGTCACAACGGTTTTATTTCTATCCAAATTTCTCCAGTACTCATGAAATGTATCGAGATCTCGTTATTTTCAGGTACCTGTCCCTCTTCAAGGGAAGACATTTCATTAAATACCTCTTCAGGAGGTTCTTTTTCAGGAGATTTAGTTTCTTCAGGAGTATCAATTACTTTTATGGCCTGTGTTGTGGGTATGGACTCTTCAGGAGTACCAAATTCATTTTGTATTTTTCTCTTCCGAGGAATTTTGTCCTTTGCACCAATAGGTCGTCCACGCTTCAGGCGTACCTTAGACTCACCTATTGCTGTTTTGGCAATTTGTCCTTCAGGGACTGCAATCCTTGCTGGAACATTAGCAGCAGGAATATATGATTTTACCACACCTTTAGTGTCAGTAAATACATCCGGTAATTGATTTGCAACACTTTGCAAATGAATAATCTTTTGAACCTCTAGTTTACATTCATTTGTACGAGGATCAAATTGGGAAAGGGCTTTATTTTCCCAAGTAATTTCCTGTCGTGCTTCAGGCACCGACTTCTCATTACCCAATGTTGGAAAAATGGATTCGTCAAAATGACAATCCTCAAAACGTGCCTTAAACATATCCCCTGTAAGAGGCTCAAGGTATCTGATAATAGATGGAGAATCAAAGCCAACATATATCCCAAGTCTACGTTGAGGACCCATCTTTGTACGTTGTGGAGGTGCAATTGGAACATATACCGTACATCCAAAAATACGAAGATGAGTAATATTTGGTTGTTGACCAAATGCAAGTTGTAATGGAGAATATTTGTGATATGCTGATGGCCTAATCGAATCAACGATGCTGCATGAAGTATAGCATGTCCCCAGGCAGAAATAGGAAGTTTTGATTTCAAAAGCAAAGGTCTAGCGATTAGCTGAAGCCTTTTAATCAATGATTCAGCTAAACCATTTTGAGTGTGTGTGTGGGCAACTGGATGTTCAACTTCTATTCCTATTGACATGCAATAGTTATCAAAAGCTTGAGATGTAAATTCACCTGCATTATCCAATCGAATAGTTTTAATTGGATAGTCAGGAAATTGTGCTCGTAGTTTAATTATTTGGGCAAGAAGTTTAGCAAATGCAATATTTCTAGTGGAAAGTAGACAAACATGTGACCATCGACTTGATGCATCAATTAAAACCATAAAGTATCTGAATGGTCCACTTGATGGTTGAATAGGCCCACATATATCCCCATGAATCCTTTGTAAAAAAGACGGAGATTCAAAAACAACCTTTGAGATAGATGGTTTGATAATCAATTTACCCTGAGAACATGCAGAGCATGGATATTCATTAGGTAAGATAACTTTCTGATTCTTTAGGGGATGCCCATACGAATTATCAATTATTCGTCTCATCATTATTGATCCTGGATGTCCAAGGCGATCATGCCAAGTCATAAATACTTTGGGGTCAATGCACTTCTGGTGCATTACCACATGTGATTCAATCGTTCTCATTTCTGTATAATACAACCCAGATGAGAGAGCAGACAGTTTTTCTAATACGAGCTTCTGGCTCGAAATTATTTTAGTAATGAGAAGATGCTCTTTATTGTCTTCGTTGGTGGTTTCAATATGACAACCATTACGACGTATATCTTTGAAACTCAATAAATTTCTTCTGGATCGTGAAGAAAATAGAGCATCATCAATACAAAATTTGGTGCCATTCGGCAACACAATATAAGCTCTTCCGGAGCCTTCAATTAGATTCGATGAACCAGATATAGTATGAACGTAGGCTTTACTCAATGTTAGATTTTGAAAATATTTTTTATCCTTAAGAATTGTGTGAGTTGTAGCACTGTCAGCCAGACATACATCTCTATTATTCATCTCAGAGATAAAAAGTTCATCAGTAAGACTCATGATTCTACAAAATATATAAAACTTTCATTACTACAAAACATTGCAAAATATAAAAGAAATTACAATAAGATAAAGGAAATACATTAATTAAAAATGAACATTTCCATCACCAATCAAATGATCAATTCTATCACTAGAATTTTCAAAGAAATCAGAAACATCAAGGCTTGTAGTATCTTCTCCTTTTATAGAAGCTAAAGTATTTGATGGTTCAGCAAAATTTGTTTCAACCTTTTTTGTTTTTTCTTTTATAGAAGCTTGGTATAGGTCAACCAAGTGCTTAGCTGTACGACAGGTACGAGACCAATGTCCAGTCATATCACATCTATGGCATCCATCTTCATCTTTCTTTAAAAAAAAATTTTGGGGACCTTTACCTTTCTTTGAGTTGAAACACTTCTAGTGGTACGGTGTATATCTTGTGGTCGCTTCTAGGACCTCCACTTTTATAATTTTTTCTACCACGTCCACGCCCTCGGTTTCTTTGAAAAAATGCACCATTTGCTTCTGGGAATGGTGTAAATCTAGTACCATTCACTTCAGGGAATGATATAGAACCAGTAGGACGTGACTGATGATTTCTTAACAAAAGCTCATTATTTTGCTCAGCTACTAGAAGACAAGATATAAGTTCAGAATATTTTTTGAACTTTTGCTCTCGATACTGCTGCTGCAGGAGCACATTCGATGCATGAAAAGTAGTATATGTCTTCTCTAATAAGTCATCATCAGTGACTTTTTCACCACATAATTTCAATAGTGAGCTAATTTTAAAGAGTGTAGAGTTATACTCACTAACACTCTTGAAATCTTGCAACCTCAGGTGCATCCAATCATGACGAGCTTTTGGGAGGATTACAGTTTTCTGGTGCTCATATCTCTCCCTTAAATCATTCCACAAAATAAGGGGATCTTTCACCGTGAGATACTCAGTTTTTAATTCTTCATGAAGATGGTGCCGAAGGAAAATCATTGCCTTAGCACGGTCCTGCCGGACCCTTGATTTCCTTCTTTAATTGTATCTCCCAGGTTCATCGCTTCCAGATGGATCTCAGCATCAAGTATCCAAGATAAATAATTTTTTCCAGAAATGTCAAGAGCAACGAATTCCAATTTGGTAAGATTTGACATTTTCTACATATATAAATCAGGAACATAAGTATGCTTATATTTGTAAATAAGAAATATATTCACAAAATCATGAGAATAAATATAGAGTTTCATCAAGTAGTAATATAACATTTCATATTCATTTTGGAAACTACAAATAATATATTGAAAAACTTACTTGAAGTATAAGCCTACTAGCTTCAAGATCGTCAGAACCTTCGTGCTGATAACGTGTTATGAAACTAATGAAAAGAGAGAGCAAAAGAGAGAGAGAATATTGCAAGAGAAAGAGTTGTTCTTCAATGCAAAACTTGATGCATATACAAGGGAATGATACCCATATTTATAGGAGTACAAAGGGGGGTAGGTGTACCTTAAGTCACCATTGATGGCTAAAGATAGGTCTAAATTAATGGCTCAAGATTGGTCATACAATACAATTTGAATTTGGTTTCTAAATCTCAAGATTGGTCATACAATACACTTTGAATTTGGTTTCTAACAAAAAAATTATTACTTTTTCATTTTTCTAAAAATTGTTCGGAATAGGTATGTCTTATGTTTGTTGCCATAAGACACAATAGTTGGACTTGGTCCAATGGTGACCTCATTTCTCTACTAATCAGTTGGCACTGGTTTGAGCCACATGAGCGCGCTTTGGGAATTTAATTTTTCCCATGCGTTGCAGTGCCTGATGCATGGTGAAGCCCTTGGTGCGTTGCAATGCTTCAGACATGGCATGCCCCGCATGCAGTGCGTTGCGCCCATGCGTTGCGGTGCTTCACGCATGCCCTTGGTGCTTGGCTGGCACGCGTGAGAGAAGTTAAAAACTACTTGTCATGGGGGTGACTAGAACTCAAGCCCTCTGGGTAACACCACTAAGCCAGTGGATATCTTATGATGTCATATATAGACCCAAAATATCATTAACTCTTATAATATATAATTAATTATTTTGAAAATATTTTCAACACCTTGTACAATAATAAAGTGCAGAAAATATGAAAATATAGAAAGAGATAAATTTACATGGTCCGCACTAAGGCCAATGCCCGTGGTCTTTCTAGAGCAAAATTAATTATAATTGATAATTTTACTGGCTCTCATAAATTGATACATCCATGGAAAAGTAATTAATGACAAAGTCTATGGTTGCCTGAAGTGAGTACAAGGAATTATGAGTTTGAAGGTGAAACAAGAGTTCCATCCATGAAAGCATTCTACTTCTCAGCAACATGGATAGGATCTTCGTAAGGATTGAACAAAGAAGATGAAGAAGACAGCATCACCATTAGAGAGCTGTAAATTTCTCTGAAGGATACCATATTGGAAAACAGAGGAGGAACAAAGAAACAGATTTACAGATTGAAGACTCAAGTAATTCTACCAAGTAATTAAACGAAGCCATTCGTCTATTTATAGAGATGAACTTAGAGCCGAAAGCTCTTGTAACAAATTAATCAAATCTGCACAAAAATATCGGCATAACTAAATGGTAGCTGTATTGCTGACTGTGCAGCTGATTTGGCAGACTCCATAATAGAAACGGGCAGTGCTGAGAGGTACCCCAACACTGCCGACCGATAAGTGCATTATGCACTTTTTAATTTTGTTTAATTTTTTTAAGTATTTTTTTAATTCACTTTAAATATTTTTTTAAAAAAAAATCGCAAATTCATTAAAAAATATTCTCTTAATCATTAAATAAAAAAAAATCAAAATCAGGAGAATTCATTGGGAGGTGGCTTTAGCTTTTTCCAATAGAAAATGGATTAGCCAAAGCAACTCATCGGAGTATATAAAGAGAAAATACTACTAGGTCATTCTACAGTAGTATTTCGAAAAGTATTTTCGATATGATATGTGTTGATTTGCAAAAGAGTATACAAAGTTGAGTCTTTAAACGTTAATGGAGTGGGAGGCGTATCCTCTACACGAACGCGGAAAGCTTTGGAAAAGCTGAGAGTTTCTGCTCTCCATGTCTTTCTTCTTGGAGTACAAGTTTCAAAATTAACTAAATATTACAATACTTCCTGTAAACTCTGCTTCAAGAACACTATCCTCATCTAATTCATTTTAGTAGTAAGTATATTATGTGTATGGACATGAGAAAAACAGTTATAACCGTATACAACAGTTACNATCCCCTGAGTACTCCAATGGTTGTTTGATCACTTGATGTGTAGAAAGATCCATTTCGTCCTTGTGAAGACGATGAAGAAATTCTTGGTCCTGAAATACCTTATCTTAGTGCAATTGGAGCCCTGATGTATCTTGCAAATTGCATTTGGCCTGATATTGCATTTTCAGTTAATTTACTTGCAAGATATAGTTCCGCACCAACTCGAAGACATTGGAATGGTATTAAACATGTCCTTCGATACCTCCGAGGTACAGTTGATATGGGATTATTTTATCAACATGGATCAAGTCCACAATTAGTTGGATATGCGGATGCAGGTTATCTTTCAGATCCACACAGAGGTAGATCTCAAACTAGATATTTATTTCTTACGGAAATTCTGCTATATCATGGAGATCTGTCAAGCAAACACTATTTGTTACCTCTTCAAATCACTCAGAGATCATTGCAATTCATGAGGCAAGTCGAGAATGTATTTGGCTAAGATCAGTGATTCAACATATTCAAGAAAAGTGTGGTCTTCCAGTGATTAATGATAGTTTAACAATTTTATACAAAGATAATACTGCTTGTATTACTCAAATTAGAGGAGGATATATCAAAGGTGATAGAACCAAACATATTTCACCTAAATTCTTTTAAACCCATAAACTTCAGGAGAAATGAGAAATTAATGTCAAGCAGATACGATCAAGTGATAATCTGGCAGATTTATTCACTAAAGCATTACCAACTGCAACATTTAAGAAGCTTGTACAAAATATTGGAATGCGAAGATTTGAAGACCTATTATCATGCACTTTTCAGGGGGAGTAAATGTCTTGAAGACTTGTACTGATTGTACTCTTTTTCCTTCGCTAAGGTTTTATCCCACTGGGTTTTCTTTTGCAAGGTTTTAATGAGGCAATCTTAAAGCATTTGGCGATATACATGAATATTGTACTCTTTTTCCTTCGTCATTGGTTTTTTCCCACTGGGTTTTTCCTTGACAAGGTTTTAACGAGGCATATTCTTTATATGTGGTCATCCAAAAGGGGAGTGTTAGAAACCAAATTCAAATTGTATTGTATGACCAATCTTGAGATGTTAGAAACCAAATTCAAATTGTATTGTATGACCAATCTTGAGCCATTAATTTAGACCTATCTTTAGCCATCAATGGTGACTTAAGGTACACCTACCCCCCCTTTGTACTCCTATAAATATGTGTATTATTCCCTTGTATATGCATCAAGTTTTGCATTGAAGAACAACTCTTTCTCTTGCAATATTCTCTCTCTCTTTTGCTCTCTCTTTTCATTAATTTCATAACAGTTTGCATCTTTTAGCCATTTATAAATAGATCCATTGCCATTGGCCTTCCAATTGAGTATCCCAGAATTCAATTTCGACATTCTCTCTCTCTCAAATATTTCATTTATTTAAAACTTGTTAGAATCCATTCATTCATGAGAGAACATGTTTCTAATTTCTTAGTTGAATAGCAAAATTAAAGGGTAATCGGGGTCTAATTTCATGTGTGCATAACGAAATTAGACAAATAGACTTGTTCTGAGCTTCATTATATCTTGAAGGCAAATTCGCTTGGATGCAAACTTTCTCTCACTATATATATATATATATTTATAAAAAAGACAAGGTCACATGTCCAATAGTGACTTCGACCCACTTTTATTAGATAAACCATCACTTATGGCAGAGGAATACCGTGATAGCATCCAAAACACAGGATTTACAAATATTCAATAAAACCAACCCATGTGTCAATGGCAAGAACTTATTGAAAAGGGCCAAAAGCCTATCCCTAATCCACCATGGTAATTATTAGAGCAAAATATACAAAGAATAATGAATAAATAACCAAATGTAAAAGAAACAGGAAGCACCGTAAACGTAAAATGTGAACACTACGTAAGAAAGCAAATCACGTCTCCAAGTAAACGCAAGTTAACACACGGCCTTCTGCTTCAATTCCTCAAAAAATATTCCTACTTCCACTGATTACCTCTTTCTTAAGCATGGCAATCCACATTTATCCAAACATAATATCCCTTTTAGATCCTTTGGAATGGTAGCCGAAGTATAGACCTCCGTTATCCCCTTGCTTCCACCTTTAGCTAAGCAGTCCTTTTTTATATTTTGTTTTGCAGTCCTTTTTGTACCAACAATCTTAAGAAAATATTTGATTACTAATGGCACATAGTTTGAGAGACTTTGTTGCAGATTTTCTTAAACTAGAATATTTTGATGGAGCCAATTTTCAATGATGGCAAAAGAAGATGCACTTTCTCTTTGCTAGTCTCAAAGTGGTGTATGTTCTAACCACTCCTAGGCCGTCTGAAAATGAGGATGAGACAATCGCTCAAAGTTGGGCAAGAATCAAGTGGGAACAAGATAACCACATATGCAAGCGACACATTTGCAATGCAATGTCTGATACATTATTTAACACTTACCAAAACAAAGCAACTACCAAGGATCTATGGGACACACTTGAGGCTAATTATCTTTTAGAAGATGCTATGAGTAAGATATTTCTAGCGACCAAAATTTTCAATTATAAAATGGCAGATGCTATGAGTAAGAAATTTCTGGCACCATAGTGAGTGATAACACTGATTATGTTGACAGACTAAAACTTCTGCGATTAGCCGATTCGTGAAAACTTATAGAGTTTTCATGAGGTTCCTAAAGTCTATAGAAATTCTACCATTGAATTTCTAGCAGATTGTTACAGAATGACTTTGATTTGAAAAGTTCCAAGAGACCGTGTTGGCATAGCATTAAGAAGACTCAAATTTGCTTGTTGTTGTTCCAATCGGAGTTTGTAATTGAGAAGATGGCCATGTCTCTTGGAGATTCATGGGTTCAAGCTGAGTCGTGAGAGAAGTGATAAGAGGGTCGTGATCCGACTCAAGACTTGCCTCAATATAACTTATGAGCTCACAGTGAGTGAGCGAATGTCCTATGGCTGCCAAAGTATTAGCATAGGACTTGATTTTTTGGAAATATTACACAATAGGTTGTATGCCTTTTTCAAAGTAAGAAAGATTAATACGCAAGTTGATTTTCTTGCGTCAGATTGAAGGGAAAACATGCTTTCTAGTGCTTGCCACACATCAAGAGAGGTGTGCAAACCAATCACGTGGGCTAAAATATCTTTAAACAAAGAGGACACAAGGGCTAAGGGCAATAGTTGATCTAGTTGCTACCATTGATGATACTCTGGGTTTGGAATGAAGTTAGAACTTGTAACGCCCCGATCCCAGGAGAGTCACTTATTCTCACTTAAAAACTGTATCTCACAGTATAAATATAGACTCCAATTTCTCAATTACACAAAGATATGAATGATTTAAACAAATTATTCTAAAATAATTAATTAAACATATCATGAAGTCCTAATAAAAAAATATAACCTCTCAACATATCATGTCATAGGCCACGATAACTTTATTGAAAAAAAATATTCTCCGATAACTATGACATTCCTTTATGCTTACTTTGTTATACTTAAATAATCTCGCCCATGCTCTCTAATCTTAGTTCTCAGCTGAAACATTCAAATAATCTGAAAAAATATTATGGAGATAAGGTGTGAGTTATCAACAACTTGTAAGCAAAGAACATATACTAGTATGTAAACATGAAAATTTTTACAAAGTTTAGGATGCAAACACAAAGTTTTTTATATTCAATATGCAAATCTCAAAAATACTTATTATCAGAAAATTAGAGCGATACTCGCTCATATTCAAAAACCAACTTCTCATATTCAAAGACCCATTTGGCACAACATTAATGAACATCTTCATCTTATCATAACATATCACAGTATCATATCAAAATAGAGACCATTTTTAACCCTGTGATAAGGTTGTGCATTATGCACAAAACTAAGTAGAACATAAAACACCATATTACCAAAGTGATTGCACTCAGAGTAGAGACCACTATTATATCCCGCAGTAGGGCCAGAGGTCACTATTATATCCTGTGACAGGGCCAGAGATCACTATTATATCCTGTGCTAGGGCCAGAGGTCACTATTTTATCCAGTGACAAGGCTAGAAGTCACTATTATATCCCGTGACAGGGCCAGAGGTCACTATTATATCACATGACAGGGCCATATATCAAAGCAAAATAGAATCAGAATCACTATATTAGAACCAAAATCAGAGTTAAAACAGAATCAGAAAGTCATGCCAAAAGTTTTTTAGATACCATATCATATCAAAATAGAGTTCTGAAAAAAATTCAGAGCATTTTACATTTTTTTTCAAAACAAATTCAGAACATCTTCACGTCACATGCAAAAATTATCAAATTTCATATTCACTCATTTTTCCTAGTTTAATAACAGAATGTAAAAAATAAGCTCATGTCTATACCAGTCATGCCAAAAGATACTTTATACATATATAGAATTTCATGAGTAATGCAGAACATATAACTGAGATTGTTTCAAATTTCTTTTTATAACAAAATATGTATATTTTCCAAAAATCAACCTCATCCTATTTTATTTTTATGCAAAGTCTAGCATAAGAATCCCGCTTACTTGAAATTCTGAACTTTTCAAAATATTTTTGCAACAATGCTAACGGAAAAATCAATCATCACCTATAGTAAATCATATAACTTGAGTAAATATCCAATTGAACAGTTACTATGTAATTACACCTAAAATACTTAAATCACTTATTTTAATTCCCCAAAGCCTAAAATTCTCTTAATCCGAAAATACCATCACTCTCCAAAATTCATCAATATCCACTTAATAACCATTAACCCAAACCATTTGAATATTATAAAAGTGTAACTAAAATACTAACATGCCTAAAATATTTTATTGCCCAAGTCCAAAACACATGAGTTGAATTTTAAAAAAAAATGCTCATATGTGACACAAAGCTATCCATTAAAACTAAGCCTTGAACTTTGAAAGCAAGTCCAACCTATCATAAGCCTACGCAAAAAATCAACCAATATCAAATTATCAGGACCTAACAAAACAAGCCCACCATAAAACTAAACCCAGCCCTCAGACCTACCAATAGTTGAACTTAAGGGCATGATTGTAAGCTACTCATAATAACATGTAAAAACTAACAAAACAACTCAGAAGAATTTCTATAACTAGAAAAGTGTGGCAACTTACCCAGGAAAGAACCAGAACCAGAGGCTTTGTGCGGCTGAGCACTCAGTCAAAGTTGAAGCTAGCCATGGAGCAGAGAGATGCGGCGGAAGCTAGTTGAGAGTGTTGCGCTCGATGGAGCACATGGGCAGAGCTAGTGGCTGAGCGCAGAGAGAGAGAGAGAGAGAGAGAGAGAGAGAGAGAGAGAGAGAGAGATGAGTGAGAGAGATAAATTTGAGGGAAAGAGATGGAGAGAGACCCAAAACCGTGTGATGGTGGAGCTTACCAAGAGGCTACGCGTGGTGCAACTTGTTATGATTTAGGGTTCTTACATGAGAAACTCGCTGCATTGGTCATTAAGTTATTTTAGTTGTAAAATTGTGTTGTCTGAATTCAGTTATTATGTTTGAGTGTGTGTTAATTTCATGGGTCAGTTGCCTAGTAGTGGGCTGTCGGTTAGCAAGTCATGGGTTAGTGAGTACTAACGTGGGCCAGTCAGTACTAACGTGGGTCAGTCAGTTGTTGTGTTTGTTAGTGGGCCTGTATTTTCATTGCAATTATTATCTTGAGTCTGTATAAAGTTTTGCATAGAGATTGAATGAGGCATTAGACGAATTATATTACAAATTGACTAAAGGAGGCCTTGGCAACGTTGAATTGCCAGAAACTAAGTTTACAATTTGTTTCACTAATTTCTTGGATCATAATAGTGGTCTCAAAGTCACGTTCCTGCGACTATGGCAGAAGGCACGAGACAAGCCCAACTGTCTGAAGCACTGGCAGCACTAAAAGGGGAGAATAGTAGCCTGCGGAAAGAACAAACAAGACAAAAGGAGATGTTAGTAGCAGTACTCCAACAGATAAGCAATTTAGCTTCCAGTTATGAACACTTGGCAGCAAATCAAAATTCGGGAGAAGGATCCTCAAATTCTAAGGTTAGTAATAATCCATTGTTTGAGGGTAATGGGGGAATTTAGGCTAGATCACTTAGGTTGGATTTTCCTAAGTTTGATGTCATGGATCTTAATGAATGGGTTCCAAAGTCACAATAGTTTTTTTTAATACTATAAGGCCCCTGATGATCAAAGGTTACAAGTAGCCTTTCTTCACATGGAGGGCAAGGCACTTTTATGGTATAGTTGGTTAAAGGAGTTAAGCCCAATAAATTATTGGGATGATTTTATTTTAGCCCTAGAGGTGAGATTCGGTCCTTCAGCTTATGAGGACCTGGCAGGGGAGTTTATTGAGCTTAGACAAACTAGCACAGTAGAGGCATATCAAACACAATTTGAAATGCTATCTAATAAAATTAGTGGCTTATCCAAGGAGTTTAGAATTAGTACCTTTCTTAGTGGACTGAGAGACGATCTTAGAATCACTGTGTACATGTTCAAACCCTTAACATTGCCTGCAGCTTTTGGATTGGCCAGATTACAAGAGGAGGTGACTAGGCGTACCAGGGGGAACCCAACCAGACTTCTAACCTATCAACCCACCAACCCAACCCCTTTATTGAGACTACCAGCTCCACCAATTAAAGTCAACTCGAGACTTCAACCCCTCAATAATCCTAGAAAAAATAGCTTTCCCATAGGAAGAGTTACTCCCACTCAAATGCAAGAAAGAAAAGAGAAAGGTTTATATTGCTTTTGTGATGAAAAATATCACCCAGGACATAAGTGTAGCAAACGCAAAATTTATTTATTGGAAGGTATGGTAGGAGAGGGTGAAGATGATGACGAAGTGGAAAATGAGGAAGGGACTCTTGCTGTTATTGAGACTAATGAAGAGGAAGTGGAAGAATTATTAAAGATATCTTTACATGCTATAGCTGGATCTTTAGCGCTTGAAACTATTAGATGTTTTGCTGAAATTAATCACCAAAATTTTTTAATCTTGATTGATACAGGAAGCACTCATTGTTTTATAGATCCATATGTAGCAAGGAAAGCCAACCTGTCAAGGGAAGCAAGCCATTTGACAGTTGAAGTGGCAAATGATACCATTATTCCTTGCCTTGGTCACTGTAAGGCAATCTCTTTTAAGTTATAGGATCATCGATTTAAACCTAATTTATATGTGTTGACATGTGATATCCGCTCCTTCTTCTTTATGTATGTGCCTCGATTTACGTGTCAGACTTTGGTCAACATGTCGAGCCTCGTTCTACGTGTCGAGTTTCGATTTACGTGCTGATCCTTATTCTTAGTGTTGTACCTCGATGGCGTGTTCCGAAAGCTCTCCACCGGATTTCAAAGTAAGATAGATATTTTAAAGCTTACGGATATGTTAAATATCATGGAAATATTTATAGGAGATATTTCCAGTGTTATTAGATAAGCTTGCTTTTAAAGTAGCACAATTATAATATTTTAATGAGTTCTGAAAATATTATAATTGTGGATAAGTATTTAGATTAAATATTTTAGTTGTTTTAAAATATTAAGAGGTTTAACTTTACGTTGAAAACTCTTATTTAAATTAAATGGTTTATCCTTTTTGAGTAATTAAAGATACTTTATCATTCTAAGTAATGATAAAGAAATATTATTTTATAAACCTTAGTTTATAAAATAGTATTCAACCTTAATTCCTCGCAGTGTTTATTTAGGTGTTTTATTCTCTTTGAGTAATTAACGATGCTTTATCATTTTAAATAATGATGAAGAAATATTATAAAATAATGATGAAGAAATATTATTTAGTTTATAAAATAATATTATACCTTAATTCCTCGTAGTGTTTTATTAAAGTGTTTTATTTAAAATAAAATACTTACGCGTTTTCAAATCAGTATTTAAACTCATCGTTGAATCGTTTGAGGATCCCGAAGCGTAGGATTGAGGTTATATACCCAGGACCCTCTCTTTTTCCTCCTCACTTTTTCTCTTTTTCTTTTCCTTCTTCTCTCTCCTCTCTTTCTTCTCCATGCCTGACGTGCATGTTGTCTCTCCTCCCCACCGTTCGATTGAAGCTTCCAACCGGCGCCACCTCCAGCCGCCGTGCCCCACCTCCCACACCGGCCTGTTCTCCTCCCGTCGGCGAGCATTACCCAAGCAGTGGTGAGCTTTATCGGCAGGCCAATCTCTCTCTTTCTCCCTCCAACCGAATGAGCCTTAGAGGTTGTTTCTCCTCTTTGGACCACCATACATTGCCAAAATGGCCACCAATAACCACCAATGGAACCACCATGTCATGGGCTTCCTCTCCATGTCTTTCTTTCTCCCTAACTCTCACTCTTTCTCCGATGGGTCTCCATGGCCTTAGTTTCGGTTGCACC
Organism: Carya cathayensis; assembly: GCA_011037825.1. Lineage (NCBI taxonomy): Eukaryota > Viridiplantae > Streptophyta > Magnoliopsida > Fagales > Juglandaceae > Carya > Carya cathayensis. The sequence continues at coordinate 589,317 of QGSO01000138.1, read as the reverse complement.
ACCGTGCACCACCGTACACGGCCACCCATGGTGTTTCACCACCACCATTTTGTTCCTCTCATCACCATGAACTTCCCCAAGAAATTTCATGAGCAACGGAGCTATGTGTAGCTCTCACTCTCCCTCACTCTCCAAGGCCGAAATACACTTCAAAGGGTCGATCCGGCGCCGTGAGCCACCGTATGGCCACCACCTCGCCACCACAGCTCCACCACATGTTCATCTACCTTTCCCTAGCTTTCCATGAAGTTCTATGGCTTTCATCCACCTCAAGCAACTCCCACCATTTTGGATTCACTGTTCACGGCATGATGCCACCGTGCTTCACCACCTTTGACCACCACGAGGCCATCGTGAGCCTTCCAAGGCCACGCCTAACTATTCTCAAGCCCAAACTACCACTTTATGTGGTGGACAGCCACCGTACGCGGTGTTACCGCCACGTACGCTGTAACAGCCCGCTAGAAATTCAATGGTGGAATTTTTTATAGACATTAGAAATCTCGTGAAAACCCCATAAGTTTTTACGAATCGGCTAATCGCATAAGTTCTAGTCTGTCAACATAGTTAGTATTATCACTCATTATGGTGCCAGAAATGCGATTTTATTTGTTTGAGGTAGTTAGAAGTGTCAGATTATATTATAATTTACGCCACTAGACTCAGTTGAATATTTAGGATTTTTCAGTACTAAGTTTATTATGCACTTTTTCGGAGTGAATAGTAACCTCGATAAGCGTACTAAGTGCAGTGGTTTCAAAATCACAGTGTGAAATGTCCAAATTAGGTTAGAGAAGTTTTATTTGGACACTTGGCAAGATCTTAACCACACATAATGAATAGTATTAGATACTTGGCACAAAGAGAAACCATTAGATGGATTTGTGNTCATCAAATCCTAACTGCACAGTCTACGGGCCAACCAATCAACTATTTTAAACGTAAATAACTAGAGATAGAGGGTTATACCATCGATGGGATAACCCGTGCGTCGCTCACTGCTCGTCACGATCATGCGTCGGAGGAGCGTTTGTGACGCCCCTAAATTCCGCTTGGGATTGAACGGACATTTGAAGCGTCGGGACATGCAACACAAGGTTACCTGCCCCCGTTCATGACATATAAGATGCAATGTTCCTAACATGCATCTAGCATTATGCAATATTCGCAGCGGATAATTTTTTTCTTTAGCAATACTATGCACCAAACTAAAAATATCCCAAATACTTGAAACATATTTCATACATAAAGGCATACTAAATAGCCGTGATCACGACGCATGATCGTGACGAGCAGTGAGCGACGCACGGGTTATCCCATCGATGGTATAACCCTCTATCTCTAGTTATTTACGTTTAAAATAGTTGATTGGTTGGCCCGTAGACTGTGTAGTTAGTATTTGTGGAGTTCACTGCGTAGTTGTGAAGTGTTGGGCTTGATTGTGTAGTATTGTGGACTGTGTTGTGAAGTATGGGCGTGAGATGGATGCCGTAGTTGTGATACAGCGAGTAGTGTGAAGAGAGTACGCGTGAAGCGTACTCTGTGTAATGCAACGACGCGCCGTGTGACGTGCGCTGTAGTGATGTGTGGCGTAAAAGGAAGGGAGTGCATGTGGAGTGTACTCCGTGTTGTATGGCAATGTACCGTGTGATGTGCATCATGATGATGAGTGTTGTTGCGAAAGGAGTACGCGCCACGCGTACTCCGTGTCACATAGCGATGCACTGTGAGGCTTGTATCGTAGCGATGTGTGTTGTAGTGTGGATAGAAGAGAGTTCGCGTGAGTGTACTCTATACTAGGTCGTGATACACCGGATGGCATGTCATAAAGGGTTGGATGGTGTAGCAGAGAAGTGTGGAGTGTATAATGTAACGTTGGGAAACTGTGTAACAGTGTCCCAAAGCAATGGTGATGTGGCTGTAGTCCAAGGTAATGGGTGTTGCCTTGAGGCTAACTTGTGGTTGAAGGTATGGGTGAAACGCTGGAAAGGTATCAGAGAGTGCAACGGAAGCAAAATGGGCATCGTTCTATTAATTGGGAATGTGCCCTGAGCTGCATAATGTAACAGAGGTGCATTTGTGGATGCAGTCCTCTTGTTAAGTGGCGGGAACTGTGTGACAGTGTCCCGAAACATTGGTAATATGGCCTGTAGTCCGGGGTGACAGGTGTCACCTTGTGGTTGACTATGGCTAAGAGTATATGGAAGTGGTGAAAAGGTATCAGAGAGTGCAGCAGAAGCACGATGGGCCCCGCATTGTAACTCGAGAATCTGTCTTGAGCTGCATAATGTGACAAGCGCATTTGTAGATGCAGTCCTCTTGTCACATGGCAGGAACTGTGTAACAGTGTCCCGAAGCAGTAGTGATGTGGCGTGTAGTCCAAGGTAACGTGTATTGCCTTGAGACTGACTTGTGGCTGAGAGTATAAGGAAGTGATAGAGAAGTATCAGAGTGTGCAGCGGAAGCATGATGGGTATCGTGACGTGACTCGAGATCAGTCTTGAGCTACGTGACGTAACAGAGGTGCAATTGTGGATGCAATCCTCTCCTATCAAGTGTTGGGATGAACTTGTACAGAGTCGGGAAGTAGGAAGAATCCTATCAACCGAGTCTGAGCAAGTTGGTATTGGAGTATGGAGCTTGTTTATACAAGTGGGCGTTTATTGGAGCTATAAGTTGCTCTTACGTGATAAAAGGGGAGTAAGATACAAGTGTCTCTGAGGAGACACGTGTACTGTACAGATTTACCATATGTAATGGGTAATCTGTCCTGATCATGGTTACATGGTATTTTAGCCAGATAGTTGGCTGACTTCATGTAGCCTGAATGGATGGGAATGAGGATGTAGTATGGGCTAGGATACGTGAAGGTAGTATGGGTAAGTTGTCTAAGGTTGGGATGCATGACTCTGCCAGTCGGAATCATGCTTCAGATTGTGGAATTAGAAGAACGAGATGGAAGTCTTAGTGTCTTAACCCTAAGGTGAATCACAAGGGTTCGCTTTAAGGAATAAGACCCGGAAGGTTTTAGCATAGTCAAGGGCACATGAGAGCTCAGGAATGGACGGAGAGTGTTCCAAGTGAAGCGTAGTTCTATTTTAGAATAGTTACTTATGCATTAGATAGATGATGACATAAGGTTATGTGTATGCATGTAGGTTGCCTTCTGACACGCACATGAATGGACTGCATGGAATGAGTATGGCATGAAGTCCATGTAAGTATTACGTTCATACTCTTCTAAGAGTTTTTATGTATAGAAAATAAGAAAAAGATGAAAGCTTTTCTCTAAAAAGAAAACAAAAATGAAACATAAGTTTTCAAGAATAAGTACGTAGCGGCCTTCCTTGGCAGCCCCTCTTTACGTACCCAAAGTATGTACGTGTATGCACGTGAATGGATGTTATATGTAGTACGTATTGTATGTATGTTCATGAAAAGGAAACGAAATGAAGCCTTAAAAGACGTAAGAACCATTAAGGAATGTAAGGACCGAAACTGTAATGAAAAGGAAGAAAAGAAAAAAAGATTTTTTTCCTAAAGTAACTCTCTCTTTTGAACAGCTCTTCTTCAAAGAAAAAAAAGAAAACCATTTTCTCTTAAAGGGATTTCTTTTAAAATACTTTTACAAAACAAAAGAGAGAGAACCATTTTCTTAATTAAAACTTTATGAATCATAAGAACTGAAGAAATGTAAGAACTGTAAGAACGGAAAGGACTGAAATGGAAGAATGGACTGTAAAGAAAAGGAAATGACTGTAAAGGAATGAATGGACTGGACTGAATGGATGATGTATGAAAATACGTAACGGCCACATGGACTGAAAAGGAATGGTACCAATGAATGGACTGTAAAGGGGCAGATTGCAATGCCGGGTAAGTAGTATTGGTAGTGCACCCAGTGCTGCACCCTGACGGAATGGATTCCCAAACCCGTGGCCACGGGCGGAATCAGGTCCAAAAGACCGCTAACCCCAGCACAAGGGCGTAACAGTGTGCAAATGGCCAATGAAAGTGAAAAGAAAGAACAGATGCATGTTAAGAAAGGAATGCATGTATGTATGGATGAACGGAATGCATGAACGTACGTAAGTAAGGAAAGATGAACGAATGAATGCATGTATGCATGGATGTATGTATGTAAAAAGACGAATCATGAAAACATTCTTTAAGAAATGAAGGCAGCGATGCGTGGGGAACTGTTTTAAAGAAGAAAGCATGTTATAAAGAAAAACCCCACCTCGCAACTTTTAAAAGAAAAGAACGACGTATGCATGCTAAGTACGATATGTATGTATGGAATGATGATGCATGACTGAAAATCTAAGTTATTATATTTTGACTGTATGAAGTAATGTTACGAGTCATCGACTCATTTTAGTTTTATGTGTGCCCTCCCAGGCACAAGATGAGCATGACAGGTCAGGATGGGCACAGCCAAGGGGGAAGAGCACGAAGGCCTAGGCAAGATGTTTTTATATGAAAACTTAAATTATGAAAGTTAATGTTTTCCGCTGAAATCTTTTAATGAAGAAAATGAATTTTATTTATAGCATTGAGTCTTTTGTATCCTGGCATTAATGAAAAAGAATTGTAAAAGGAATAGTAATTCCCGTCGATTTTTATCAAAATCGAATATGAAAAGGACCCACCATAAGGACGGGCGTTACATGACACTTGGAGGATGTGATCGCACTACAAGAAAAATGGGTTTTTGTGACCAATTTACTGCAACGAAAAGACTATTTGCAACCAATTTTAGGGGGTCAATTAGGACCAATTTTTTGGAACTTTTCTGGCTTAACTCTGAAGTTTCAGTGTGGAGATCAAGTTGTGCAGCTGCAGGTTATTAAAAGACCAGCAAACCGAATTGTGGAAGAAAATGCCAGTGCAGAAATTAAGGAGGGTGCTGTTAGGGGCATTTGGTTGCAAGTCATGGATGGAAACAGTGGTAAAAATAATGCAAGATGATCAATAGAGGTGCAACAGGTTCTGGACAAGTTTGGAGGGGTCTTTGCCGAGCCAAATGGATTGCCACCTCCAAGAAATCTTGATCATAAAATCAAGTTATTGGAAGATACTATACTTGTTTGTGTTAGGCCTTTCAGGTATCCCTATTATCGAAAGGAAGAGATAGAAAAGATTGTAGTTGAGTTGTTGAAGAAGTGAGTATTAGAAGCAGTCAAAGTCCCTATCTTCTCCTGTGTTGTTGGTAAGGAAGGCCAATGGAAGCTGGAGGATGTGTGTGGATTACTGTGCACTCAGTAAGAATACCATTAAAGAAAGTATCCCATCCCTAACATTGATGAGTTGCTTGATGAATTAGGAGGAGCTGAAATATTTTCTAAATTGGATTTAAGATCGGGATATCATCAAATAAGGATGAATTTTGATGATATCCCTAAGACTGCCTTTCGTACACACGAGGGTCATTATGAATTCCTAGTAATGCCGTTTGGACTTATAATGCACCCTCTACTTTCCAAAGGGTGATGAATGAAGTGCTTAGGCCTTATTTGAGGAAGTTTGTGCTGGTATTTTTTTATGACATTTAATTTACAATAAGTTCATGCAAGAGCATGTATAACATTTGACCAAAATTTTAGAGTTACTGCAAGCTGAATAGTTTTATGCCAAGTTGTCCAAGTGTGTCTTTGGCAGCCAGGAGGTGGAATACTTGGGGCATATTATCTCAAGGGAAGGAGTCAAAGTGGACCCTCAGAAGCTGGTTCCAATGCAAGAGTGGCCAACTCCTAAGAACCTTAAAGCAGGTTTTTTAGGACTTACTGGCTACTACAGGAAGTTTGTTAAAGGGTATAGAGCCATAGCAGCTCCACTGACCGCTCTTCTAAAGGTGAATTCTTTTTCTTGGAATGAGAAAGCACAAGAAGCATTTGGAAGACTCAAAGAAGCTATGGTAAAACCTCAGTGTTAAAATTACCTAACTTTTCTAAAGCTTTTGTTTGGAATGTGATGCTTTAGGAGGAGCTTTGGGAGCGGTATTAATGTAGGAAGGTTAGTCAATTGCATATTTCAACCAGGCTTTAAAGGGGAGAAATTTAGATCTGTCAACTTATGAGAATGAGCTATTGGCAGTGGTGATGGAAGTGAGGAAATGAAGGCACTACCTATTGGACAGTCTTTCAAAGTATGCATTGACTAGCAGGCACTCAAATAATTGTTGGAACAAAGAGTGGGCACCCCTTGACAACAAAAACGGATCTTGAAGTTGCTGGGATATGATTTTTCAATGGAGTATAGAAGTGGAAAAAGCAATGTAGTGGCTGATGCCCTTTCAAGAATCCCATACACAAAAAACCCAAACCCAGACAGCCATCATAGCCAAACCAAACCCACAAACACGATCCAAACCACCAAACCAAGTAGCCCCCATGACCAACCAGAAACCAAAACTAATATCCCAACCTCCATTAACCAACCCATACAAAACCAAGCAATCAGTGTGGTGCAAGCTCAATGGGTAGAAGAATTAAAGAGAGCTTACCAATAGGACCCTATGTTGCAGCAGCTCATTAGTCACTACCATTATGGAGACCTGAACCCATCTATTTACCAAATGCAAGTTAATCTCCTTTTTTACAAAGGGAGATTGCATCTCGGATCTTTGGTGACCTTTCAGTAACAAATCCTACACCAATTCCATAGTAGCCCATTAGGGGGTCACACGGGAGTTCACAAGACACAAGCAAGAATTAGAAAGGAATTCTACCGGCCTGATTTGAAAATTGATGTAAGGAGACACATCAGGGAGTGTGACGTATGCCAAAGAAGCAAGGTTGAAGGCCTGCCCCCAGCGAGGTTGCTCCAACCATTACCCATACCTATTAAAAATTGGAAAGATGGTAGCATGGATTTCATTGAAGGGTTGCTGCCTTCTGGAGGTAAAAGTGTGGTTTTAGTGGTCATAGACAGGTTGAGTAAGTACGCCCATTTCATAGCCATTTCTCATCCCTACATAGCTTTAATAGTAACCAAGGTTTTTATGGATAATATATTCAAATTGCATGGGATGCTGCAGAGTATAGTAAGTGATCAAGATCCAGCATTTACAAGTAATTTCTGGAGGGAGTTATTCAGGTTATGTGGAACAGAACTCTTACTCAATACAACATACCACCCTCAAACTGATGGGAAAACCAAGGCTATGAATAAAATATTGGAGTGTTATCTCAGATGCTTCTCAAGTGATAGGCCTAAAGATTGGGTTAAGTGGTTACCTTTAGCCGAGTATTCCTATAATACCTTGGTACACACCTCCACAAAGGTATCTCCTTTTGAAGCCGTGTATGGACAGAGCCCGCCTCGAATGTTGCCCTTTGAGCATGGGTCCACTATGGTTCAATTAGTGGAAGATGAACTTAGAACCCGAGAGTTCATTTCAACCCTCATAAAGGAGAACCTACAGGAAGCACAAAATAAGATGAAGTACTATACTGATTTAAAGAGAAGAGAAGTGGAATTTGAGGAAGGGGATTATATTTACCTGAAACCCGTTGCGTTGGTCTTTTAAGTTATTTTAGTCGTAAAACTATGTCATTTGAATTCAGTTATTATGTTTGAGTGTGTGTTAATTTCGTGGGTTAGTTGCCTGGTAGTGGGCCGTCGGTTAGCAAGTCATGGGTTAGTGAGTATTAACATGGGTCAGTCAGTTGTTGTGTTTGTTAGTGGGCCTATATTTCCATTGCAGTTATTATCTTGAGTTTGTATAAATGTTTGCATGGAGAATGAATGAAGCATCAGACGAATTATTTTACAAATTGACTAAAGGAGGCCTTGGCAACCTCGAATTGCTAGAAACTAAGTTTACAATTTTTTTCACTAATTTCCTGGATCATAACACAACTCAACGGCGGTGTGACTGGAAGTGGCGGAAGGGCTTTGCGATGTAATGATGGTAGGTGGAAGAAAAAAAAAGCTCTACTTTGGGTGTTTGAAAACAAGGCCAATCTTGTCTTGGTGAGAGGAGTGGCAAGGTGGCTAACCAGTGGTTGGGCAGTGAACAGAGACGGGTGGTACTGGGCTGTCCAAGAAGGCTGTGTCGAAAGTGGTCCTTTCACTGTGTGCTAGAGTCTTGGTCTCCATCGACATGGGTCTACAGTACAGTGGTGGTGGCAATGAACATGAAGGAGCCTTGGCAATGGGTGGCTCTCAGTTTGGTCCCAAAGTGACAAGGTGGTGTGTGGCTAGAGGAGTATGGGTCAACAAACGTGAGGCTGGACTGTTTTCATAGTGTTTTCGAAGTGAGGTAGTGCCCTGAGAGGTGGTTGGAGTTGCCGTGCTTGAAGGGATTCACGTGCACTGGCTTTGGACTGCAGTATGGTTGCTGCGAAGTGAAGAAGGTTTGGCGACATGGGGTGGCTGGTTTGTGGCTAACGGGCAATGGGCTATCATGGTAGTGGTGCAGGGACAATGAGATGGAGAAGGGTAAGGGTACTCGGCGTGGGAGGTTTGTGAGGACGGCTACACACTGCAATGAGAGTAAACAAAGAATAAGAAGAAGGGAGAGTGAGATCTTTGTGATAGGAAGGAATTTCAAAAAGATAAAAACTGAAGAATCGTGTTGAAGTTGGAAATCAAGATGGAAGAATTTTTTAGATGAACAGAAACTGCATGAAAGAACTGTCATGCACATAGTGTGATCTAGTGCTACTCATCAAAATATACACGTTGCAGAAAACCCAAGGAAAAAGTAAGGTAGAGATCAATGTGCATGGGCCATGCACGTGTCTAGAGCTTCCAGCATTAACTGAGGGCTTTGGGTCCACTTTGAAATATTTGGGCCTCATAGCTTAAATTCAAAAAACATTACTAGTTAATACTAATCTTTAATACATATTAACCCATTGTTCAAAAAAAAAAATATTAACCCAAAAATAAATAAATAAATAAAATCCAATGCGCTTCGTGTTGGGCTATCACGGGCTGAATTCATAGAAACAGCAAAGGAGTTCCAAGGAATGAAAGGGAAGATGTTGGGATTTGTTGTGGCAGCACGAGGAAGGGAAGTGACAGTTAAATCTGTTACTTAATGAAGTGCTGCATTTTGAAGAGCATGTAGTGAACGTGAAGTGGTGTCGTTTAGTTTAATACAACGACATCGTTTGTTGTATTCAGAAATGTAATAGTTTTAGTTGTCATTTGATACGCCGAGTTTTGTAATTCTTCTGTAATTGTACAAAGGCCGTTACAGAAGGGTGTTGATGAATTTCTATAAAAGGAAGGAAAATAGTAGAAGAAGTCATCAAGAAAGTTAATACAGATTCAATTTCTCTTCTTCATTCTTCTCTTCTGTTCTTCATCATTTTCTAGAGATTGACTATCTTGAAGTAGTCACATTGGGTCCGTAACATTTTGGTATCACGAGCCATGGCAGAAGGAACTCAGTCCTATGCTCAAGTGGTGGACTCTTTAAACCATTTGAGACAGCAGCAAGATCGTCAGCAGAAACAGTTGGAGGATACTATTGCAGTGTTGGTACAGCAACAAGAAGTTGCAAGAATGGATAGAGTGAACTAAGAAAAGAAGTTTAATGATATGTTTTAACAGATTTCAAGAATTTCAATCAATACAGCACTTGGTATTGAGGGGCCAGAGGTGCATGAAGGAATGGGTGAGGTGAATCATCGTGAGAATCAAAGGGACAATTTTGACAGAAGCCTTATTAAGGGAATAAAACTGGAGTTTCCAAGATTCAATGGCAGGAACCCGTCTGCATGGATTTACAGAACCAACCAGTATTTTTTGTATCATCAAGTTCTTCCTGGTCAGAGGATATTTTTTGCTTCTTTTCATATGGATGATGAAGCATTGGTGTGGTTTCAAAATGCTAGTGAAGCTGGGTGTTTTGTAATTGGGAAGAATTTGTTAAGGCACTTCATACTCGATTTGGATCAACTCCATATGATGATCCTATGGAGTCCCTTACAAGGCTTAAGCAAGGGGGAACAGTCACTACTTACAAAGCTGAATTTGAAGTTTTGTCTAACAGAATTCATGGAATTTCATAAAGAAATAAACTCAGTTGTTTCTTGAGTGGCTTGGGTGATGAGATAAGGTTACCAGTCAGGATGCTGAATCCTACCAACCTTAATGATGCCTTTGGGTTGGTAAAAATACAAGAACAATATGTGTGGAGCATAAGGAGACAGTGGAGAAATAGCAATCTGGATTTTGTACAATCCAGTTTGTTGGGAATAGACCGAATAAACAAAGGCTAAGTTGAAGCAAATAATAGCGGAAGCAACAAAATAAACAACAAGCACACAAAAAACACCAAGATTTAAGTGGTTCAGCTCAATCTGAGCCTACGTCCACTGTCGGGGTCGGTTTCAAAACTTTCACTATGAACAAAGGAATGGAGTACAAGAGTGTTGATCACAAAATCCTTAATCCTAAAGCCCCAATACACTCAATGGACTCTTAGGATTGTATACAAAAGGATTCTCAAAACTCTCTCAAAACTAGGCTGCTGAACACACTTCAAAATGAAGAGAAAATGATGTATTTATAGCAGAGGCGCTGATTCAGAACATTCGCTCGAGCGGACGTCGAGCGAAGTGTCGAGCGCACGTTAGGGTTGCATTATTCGCTCGAGCGGACAGTCGAGCGGATGTCGAGCGAAACTCTCTGGATGAGTTCGCTCGAGGGAACTGTCGAGCGAAGGTTGAGCGGAACTCTCTGGATGAGTTCGCTCGAGCGGACTATCGAGCGGAGGGTCGAGCCAACCTTAGTTTGAGCCAGGGTCGAGCCAGCGTCAAGCCAGGGTCAAGCAACAGTCAAGCCAAGCTCCAAAACATACATTTTCAATAGGAAATCAAGCCAAAACCAACAAATCTCCACCTTGGCTTGAATTCCGTCAAGCCTTAACAAAAAAACCATTAACAAAGAAACCGAAACCCCTCCACCAAATCCCCTAAGGGAATCATGTACCCCGAACGCCAATCAAGTCCAAGCAAAGTTTGAACTTGTATACTGGAACTGGCTTTGTCATCATATCTGCTGGATTCTCAGTAGTAGCAATCTTCTGAATTTCTAACACGCCCTCTGTAACAACTTCCCGAAGGAAATGATACCTGACATCAATATGCTTTGTCCTCTCATGATACATTTGATTTTTGGTCAAATGTATTGCACTCTGGCTGTCACAAAACACTGAAATTGAATCTTGCTGTAATCCCAAATCACTAATCAAACCTTTCAACCAAATGGCCTCCTTAACAGCCTCAGCTGCTGCCATATACTCTGCTTCTGTAGTTGATAAAGCAACAGTGGATTGTAGTGTTGCTTTCCAACTAATAGCAGAGCCACACAAAGTGAAAACATACCCGGTTAGTGATCTTCTCTTATCCAAGTCCCCAGCATAATCAGAATCAACGTAACCAACCACCCTTGAATTGTAGTCAGTTTCTCTATCAAATATTAAGCCAAGGTTCGAAGTAGTTTTAGCATAGTCAAGGGCACATGAGAGCTCAGGAATGGATGGAGAGTGTTCCAAGTGAAGCGTAGTTCTATTTTAGAATAGTTACTTATGCATTAGATAGATGATGACATAAGGTTATGTGTATGCATGTAGGTTGCCTTCTGACACGCACATGAATGGACTGCATGGAATGAGTATGGCATGAAGTCCATGTAAGTATTACGTTCATACTCTTCTAAGAGTTTTTATGTATAGAAAATAAGAAAAAGATGAAAGCTTTTCTCTAAAAAGAAAACAAAAATGAAACATAAGTTTTCAAGAATAAGTACGTAGCGGCCTTCCTTGGCAGCCCCTCTTTACGTACCCAAAGTATGTACGTGTACGCACGTGAATGGATGTTATATGTAGTACGTATTGTATGTATGTTCATGAAAAGGAAACGAAATGAAGCCTTAAAAGACGTAAGAACCATTAAGGAATGTAAGGACCGAAACTGTAATGAAAAGGAAGAAAAGAAAAAAAGATTTTTTTCCTAAAGTAACTCTCTCTTTTGAACAGCTCTTCTTCAAAGAAAAGAAAGAAAACCATTTTCTCTTAAAGGGATTTCTTTTAAAAATACTTTTACAAAACAAAAGAGAGAGAACCATTTTCTTAATTAAAACTTTATGAATCGTAAGAACTGAAGAAATGTAAGAACTGTAAGAACGGAAAGGACTGAAATGGAAGAATGGACTGTAAAGAAAAGGAAATGACTGTAAATGAATGAGTGGACTGGACTGAATGGATGATGTATGAAAATACGTAACGGCCACATGGACTGAAAAGGAATGGTACCAATGAATGGACTGTAAAGGGGCAGATTGCAATGCCGGGTAAGTAGTACTGGTAGTACACCCAGTGCTGCACCCTGACGGAATGGATTCCCAAACCCGTGGCCACAGGTGGAATCAAGTCCAAAAGACCGCTAACCCCAGTACACAGGGCATAACAGTGTGCAAATGACCAATGAAAGTGAAAAGAAAGAACGAATGCATGTTAAGAAAGGAATGCATTTATGTATGGATGAACGGAATGCATGAACGTATGTAAGTAAGGAAAGATGAACGAATGGATGCATGTATGCATGGATGTATGTATGTAAAAAGGACGAATTCATGAAAACATTCTTTAAGAAATGAAGGCAGTGATGCGTGGGGAACTGTTTTAAAGAAGAAAGCATGTTATAAAGAANAGTCGGAATCATGCTTCAGATTGTGGAATTAGAAGAACGAGATGGAAGTCTTAGTGTCTTAACCCTAAGGTGAATCACAAGGGTTCGCTTTAAGGAATAAGACCCGGAAGGTTTTAGCATAGTCAAGGGCACATGAGAGCTCAGGAATGGACGGAGAGTGTTCCAAGTGAAGCGTAGTTCTATTTTAGAATAGTTACTTATGCATTAGATAGATGATGACATAAGGTTATGTGTATGCATGTAGTTTGCCTTCTGACACGCACATGAATGGACTGCATGGAATGAGTATGGCATGAAGTCCAGGTAAGTATTACGTTCATACTCTTCTAAGAGTTTTTATGTATAGAAAATAAGAAAAAGATGAAAGCTTTTCTCTAAAAAGAAAACAAAAATGAAACATAAGTTTTCAAGTATAAGTACGTAGCGGCCTTTCTTGGCAGCCCCTCTTTACGTACCCAAAGTATGTACGTGTATGCACGTGAATGGATGTTATATTTAGTACGTATTGTATGTATGTTCATGAAAAGGAAACGAAATGAAGCCTTAAAAGACGTAAGAACCATTAAGGAATGTAAGGACCGAAACTGTAATGAAAAGGAAGAAAAGAAAAAAAGATTTTTTTCCTAAAGTAACTCTCTCTTTTGAACAGCTCTTCTTCAAAGAAAAGAAAGAAAACCATTTTCTCTTAAAGGGATTTCTTTTAAAAATACTTTTACAAAACAAAAGAGAGAGAACCATTTTCTTAATTAAAACTTTATGAATCATAAGAACTGAAGAAATGTAAGAACTGTAAGAACGGAAAGGACTGAAATGGAAGAATGGACTGTAAAGAAAAGGAAATGACTATAAAGGAATGAATGGACTGGACTGAATGGATGATGTATGAAAATACGTAACGGCCACATGGACTGAAAAGGAATGGTACCAATGAATGGACTGTAAAGGGGTAGATTGCAATGCCGGGTAAGTAGTATTGGTAGTACACCCAGTGCTGCACCCTGACGGAATGGATTTCCAAACCCGTGGCCACGGGTGGAATCAAGTCCAAAAGACCGCTAACCCCAGTACATAGGGCATAACAGTGTGCAAATGGCCAATGAAAGTGAAAAGAAAGAACAGATGCATGTTAAGAAAGGAATGCATGTATGTATGGATGAACGGAATGCATGAACGTACGTAAGTAAGGAAAGATGAACGAATGAATGCATGTATGCATGGATGTATGTATGTAAAAAGGACGAATTCATGAAAGCATTCTTTAAGAAATGAAGGCAGCGATGCGTGGGGAACTGTTTTAAAGAAGAAAGCATGTTATAAAGAAAAACTCCACCTCGCAACATTTTTAAAAGAAAAGAACGAAGTATGCATGTGAAATACGATATGTATGTATGGAATGATGAGTGCATGACTGAAAATCTAAGTTATTATATTTTGATTGTATGAAGTAATGATTACGAGTCATCGACTCATTTTAGTTTTATATGTGCCCTCCCAGGCACAAGATGAGCATGACAGGTCAGGATGGGCACAGCCAAGAGGGAAGAGCACGAAGGCCTATGCAAGATGTTTTTATATGAAAACTTAAATTATGAAAGTTAATGTTTTCCGCTGAAATCTTTTAATGAAAAAAATGAATTTTATTTATAGCATTGAGTCTTTTGTATCCTGACATTAATGAAATAGAATTGTAAAAGGAATAGTAATTCTCGTCGATTTTTATCAAAATCGAATATGAAAAGGACCCACCATAAGGACGGGCGTTACATGACACTTGGAGGATGTGATCGCACTACAAGAAAAATGGGTTTTTGTGACCAATTTACTGCAACGAAAAGACTATTTGCAACCAATTTTAGGGGGTCAATTAGGACCAATTTTTTGGAACTTTTCTGGCTTAACTCTGAAGTTTCAGTGTGGAGATCAAGTTGTGCAGCTGCAGGTTATTAAAAGACCAGCAAACCGAATTGTGGAAGAAAATGCCAGTGCAGAAATTAAGGAGGGTGCTGTTAGGGGCATTTGGTTGCAAGTCATGGATGGAAACAGTGGTAAAAATAATGCAAGATGATCAATAGAGGTGCAACAGGTTCTGGACAAGTTTGGAGGGGTCTTTGCCGAGCCAAATGGATTGCCACCTCCAAGAAATCTTGATCATAAAATCAAGTTATTGGAAGATACTATACTTGTTTGTGTTAGGCCTTTCAGGTATCCCTATTATCGAAAGGAAGAGATAGAAAAGATTGTAGTTGAGTTGTTGAAGAAAGTGAGTATTAGAAGCAGTCAAAGTCCCTAGTCTTCTCCTGTGTTGTTGGTAAGGAAGGCCAATGGAAGCTGGAGGATGTGTGTGGATTACTGTGCACTCAGTAAGAATACCATTAAAGAAAGTATCCCATCCCTAACATTGATGAGTTGCTTGATGAATTAGGAGGAGCTGAAATATTTTCTAAATTGGATTTAAGATCGGGATATCATCAAATAAGGATGAATTTTGATGATATCCCTAAGACTGCCTTTCGTACACACAAGGGTCATTATGAATTCCTAGTAATGCCGTTTGGACTTATAATGCGCCCTCTACTTTCCAAAGGGTGATGAATGAAGTGCTTAGGCCTTATTTGAGGAAGTTTGTGCTGGTATTTTTTTATGACATTTAATTTACAATAAGTTCATGCAAGAGCATGTATAACATTTGACCAAAATTTTAGAGTTACTGCAAGCTGAATAGTTTTATGCCAAGTTGTCCAAGTGTGTCTTTGGCAGCCAGGAGGTGGAATACTTGGGGCATATTATCTCAAGGGAAGGAGTCAAAGTGGACCCTCAGAAGCTGGTTCCAATGCAAGAGTGGCCAACTCCTAAGAACCTTAAAGCAGGTTTTTTAGGACTTACTGGCTACTACAGGAAGTTTGTTAAAGGGTATAGAGCCATAGCAGCTCCACTGACCGCTCTTCTAAAGGTGAATTCTTTTTCTTGGAATGAGAAAGCACAAGAAGCATTTGGAAGACTCAAAGAAGCTATGGTAAAACCTCTAGTGTTAAAATTACCTAACTTTTCTAAAGCTTTTGTTGTGGAATGTGATGCTTTAGGAGGAGCTTTGGGAGCGGTATTAATGTAGGAAGGTTAGTCAATTGCATATTTCAACCAGGCTTTAAAGGGGAGAAATTTAGATCTGTCAACTTATGAGAATGAGCTATTGGCAGTGGTGATGGAAGTGAGGAAATGAAGGCACTACCTATTGGACAGTCTTTCAAAGTATGCATTGACTAGCAGGCACTCAAATAATTGTTGGAACAAAGAGTGGGCACCCCTTGACAACAAAAACGGATCTTGAAGTTGCTGGGATATGATTTTTCAATGGAGTATAGAAGTGGAAAAAGCAATGTAGTGGCTGATGCCCTTTCAAGAATCCCATACACAAAAAACCCAAACCCAGACAGCCATCATAGCCAAACCAAACCCACAAACACGATCCAAACCACCAAACCAAGTAGCCCCCATGACCAACCAGAAACCAAAACTAATATCCCAACCTCCATTAACCAACCCATACAAAACCAAGCAATCAGTGTGGTGCAAGCTCAATGGGTAGAAGAATTAAAGAGAGCTTACCAATAGGACCCTATGTTGCAGCAGCTCATTAGTCACTACCATTATGGAGACCTGAACCCATCTATTTACCAAATGCAAGTTAATCTCCTTTTTTACAAAGGGAGATTGCATCTCGGATCTTTGGTGACCTTTCAGTAACAAATCCTACACCAATTCCATAGTAGCCCATTAGGGGGTCACACGGGAGTTCACAAGACACAAGCAAGAATTAGAAAGGAATTCTACCGGCCTGATTTGAAAATTGATGTAAGGAGACACATCAGGGAGTGTGACGTATGCCAAAGAAGCAAGGTTGAAGGCCTGCCCCCAGCGAGGTTGCTCCAACCATTACCCATACCTATTAAAAATTGGAAAGATGGTAGCATGGATTTCATTGAAGGGTTGCTGCCTTCTGGAGGTAAAAGTGTGGTTTTAGTGGTCATAGACAGGTTGAGTAAGTACGCCCATTTCATAGCCATTTCTCATCCCTACATAGCTTTAATAGTAACCAAGGTTTTTATGGATAATATATTCAAATTGCATGGGATGCTGCAGAGTATAGTAAGTGATCAAGATCCAGCATTTACAAGTAATTTCTGGAGGGAGTTATTCAGGTTATGTGGAACAGAACTCTTACTCAATACAACATACCACCCTCAAACTGATGGGAAAACCAAGGCTATGAATAAAATATTGGAGTGTTATCTCAGATGTTTCTCAAGTGATAGGCCTAAAGATTGGGTTAAGTGGTTACCTTTAGCCGAGTATTCCTATAATACCTTGGTACACACCTCCACAAAGGTATCTCCTTTTGAAGCCGTGTATGGACAGAGCCCGCCTCGAATGTTTCCCTTTGAGCATGGGTCCACTATGGTTCAATTAGTGGAAGATGAACTTAGAACCCGAGAGTTCATTTCAACCCTCATAAAGGAGAACCTACAGGAAGCACAAAATAAGATGAAGTACTATACTGATTTAAAGAGAAGAGAAGTGGAATTTGAGGAAGGGGATTATATTTACCTGAAACCCGTTGCGTTGGTCTTTTAAGTTATTTTAGTCGTAAAACTATGTCATTTGAATTCAGTTATTATGTTTGAGTGTGTGTTAATTTCGTGGGTTAGTTGCCTGGTAGTGGGCCGTCGGTTAGCAAGTCATGGGTTAGTGAGTATTAACATGGGTCAGTCAGTTGTTGTGTTTGTTAGTGGGCCTATATTTCCATTGCAGTTATTATCTTGAGTTTGTATAAATGTTTGCATGGAGAATGAATGAAGCATCAGATGAATTATTTTACAAATTGACTAAAGGAGGCCTTGGCAACCTCGAATTGCTAGAAACTAAGTTTACAATTTTTTTCACTAATTTCCTGGATCATAACACAACTCAACGGCGGTGTGACTGGAAGTGGCGGAAGGGCTTTGCGATGTAATGATGGTAGGTGGAAGAAAAAAAAAGCTCTACTTTGGGTGTTTGAAAACAAGGCCAATCTTGTCTTGGTGAGAGGAGTGGCAAGGTGGCTAACCAGTGGTTGGGCAGTGAACAGAGACGGGTGGTACTGGGCTGTCCAAGAAGGCTGTGTCGAAAGTGGTCCTTTCACCGTGTGCTAGAGTCTTGGTCTCCATCGACATGGGTCTACAGTACAGTGGTGGTGGCAATGAACATGAAGGAGCCTTGGCAATGGGTGGCTCTCAGTTTGGTCCCAAAGTGACAAGGTGGTGTGTGGCTAGAGGAGTATGGGTCAACAAACGTGAGGCTGGACTGTTTTCATAGTGTTTTCGAAGTGAGGTAGTGCCCTGAGAGGTGGTTGGAGTTGTCGTGCTTGAAGGGATTCACGTGCACTGGCTTTGGACTGCAGTATGGTTGCTGCGAAGTGAAGAAGGTTTGGCGACATGGGGTGGCTGGTTTGTGGCTAACGGGCAATGGGCTATCATGGTAGTGGTGCAGGGACAATGAGATGGAGAAGGGTAAGGGTACTCGGCGTGGGAGGTTTGTGAGGACGGCTACACACTGCAATGAGAGTAAACAAAGAATAAGAAGAAGGGAGAGTGAGATCTTTGTGATAGGAAGGAATTTCAAAAAGATAAAAACTGAAGAATCGTGTTGAAGTTGGAAATCAAGATGGAAGAATTTTTTAGATGAACAGAAACTGCACGAAAGAACTGTCATGCACATAGTGTGATCTAGTGCTACTCATCAAAATATACACGTTGCAGAAAACCCAAGGAAAAAGTAAGGTAGAGATCAATGTGCATGGGCCATGCACGTGTCTAGAGCTTCCAGCATTAACTGAGGGCTTTGGGTCCACTTTGAAATATTTGGGCCTCATAGCTTAAATTCAAAAAACATTACTAGTTAATACTAATCTTTAATACATATTAACCCATTGTTCAAAAAAAAAAATATTAACCCAAAAATAAATAAATAAATAAAATCCAATGCGCTTCGTGTTGGGCTATCACGGGCTGAATTCATAGAAACAGCAAAGGAGTTCCAAGGAATGAAAGGGAAGATGTTGGGATTTGTTGTGGCAGCACGAGGAAGGGAAGTGACAGTTAAATCTGTTACTTAATGAAGTGCTGCATTTTGAAGAGCATGTAGTGAACGTGAAGTGGTGTCGTTTAGTTTAATACAACGACATCGTTTGTTGTATTCAGAAATGTAATAGTTTTAGTTGTCATTTGATATGCAGAGTTTTGTTCTGTAATTGTGCAAAGGCCGTTACAAAAGAGTGTTGATGAATTTCTATAAAAGGAAGGAAAATAACAGAAGAAGTCATCAAGAAAGTTAATACAGATTCAGTTTCTCTTCTTCATTCTTCTATTCTCTTCTTCATCATTTTCTGGATATTGACTATCTCGAAGTAGTCACATTAGGTTCGTAACATGGGCTTGGGCATTACAGAGCTAGAAGTATTTGACGAGGGATATGGAAGAAGTAGAGATGGTAGTGGGATGGATCCATCCACAAAATCAAACAGATGTTGCCTTAGTAGCTGGGTTTTCCATAATAAGTAGTTTTCCCTATTGAGCTTGATGGTAATGAGACGACTGACATTGATGGGAGAGAGGGCGAAGATGAAGATGACGCAGATTAGCATAGTCAAGGGCACATGAGAGCTCAGGAATGGACGGAGAGTGTTCCAAGTGAAGCGTAGTTCTATTTTAGAATAGTTACTTATGCATTAGATAGATGATGACATAAGGTTATGTGTATGCATGTAGGTTGCCTTCTGACACGCACATGAATGGACTGCATGGAATGAGTATGGCATGAAGTCCATGTAAGTATTACGTTCATACTCTTCTAAGAGTTTTTATGTATAGAAAATAAGAAAAAGATGAAAGCTTTTCTCTAAAAAGAAAACAAAAATGAAACATAAGTTTTCAAGATAAGTACGTAGCGGCCTTCCTTGGCAGCCCCTCTTTACGTACCCAAAGTATGTACGTGTATGCACGTGAATGGATGTTATATGTAGTACGTATTGTATGTATGTTCATGAAAAGGAAACGAAATGAAGCTTTAAAAGACACGTAAGAACCTTAAGGAATGTAAGGACCTGAAACTGTAATGAAAAGAAAAAAAGAAAAAAGATTTTTTTCCTAAAGTAACTCTCTCTTTTGTAACAGCTCTTCTTCAAAGAAAATAGAAAGAAAACCATTTTCTCTTAAAGGGATTTCTTTTAAAATACTTTTACAAAACAAAAGAGAGAGAACCATTTTTTAATTAAAACTTTATGAATCGTAAGAACTGAAGAAATGTAAGAACTGTAAGAACGAGAATGAAGGACTGAAATGGAAGAATGGACTGTAAAGGAAAGGAAATGACTGTAAAGGAATGAATGGACTGGACTGAATGGATGATGTATGAAAATACGTAACGGCCACATGGACTGAAAAGGAATGGTACCAATGAATGGACTGTAAAGGGGCAGATTGCAATGCCGGGTAAGTAGTATTGGTAGTGCACCCAGTGCTGCACCCTGACGGAATGGATTCCCAAACCCGTGGCCACGGGCGGAATCAGGTCCAAAAGACCGCTAACCCCAGCACAGGGGGTAACAGTGTGCAAATGGCCAATGAAAGTGAAAAGAAAGAACGATGCATGTTAAGAAAGGAATGCATGTATGTATGGATGAACGGAATGCATGAACGTACGTAAGTAAGGAAAGATGAACGAATGAATGCATGTATGCATGGATGTATGTATGTAAAAAGAGACGAATTCATGAAAGCATTCTTTAAGAAATGAAGGCAGCGATGCGTGGGGAACTGTTTTAAAGAAGAAAGCATGTTATAAAGAAAAACCTCCACCTCGCAACTTTTTAAAAGAAAAGAACGAGTATGCATGCTAAGTACGATATGTATGTATGGAATGATGAGTGCATGACTGAAAATCTAAGTTATTATATTTTGATTGTATGAAGTAATGCATTACGAGTCATCGACTCATTTTAGTTTTATGATGTGCCCTCCCAGGCACAAGATGAGCATGACAGGACAGGATGGGCACAGCCCAAGGGGGAAGAGCACGAAGGCCTAGCAAGATGTTTTTATATGAAAACTTAAATTATGAAAGTTAATGTTTTCCGCTGAAATCTTTTAATGAAGAAAATGAATTTTATTTATAGCATTGAGTCTTTTGTATCCTGGCATTAATGAAAAAGAATTGTAAAAGGAATAGTAATTCCCGTCGATTTTTATCAAAATCGAATATGAAAAGGACCCACCATAAGGACGGGCGTTACATGACACTTGGAGGATGTGATCGCACTACAAGAAAAATGGGTTTTTGTGACCAATTTACTGCAACGAAAAGACTATTTGCAACCAATTTTAGGGGGTCAATTAGGACCAATTTTTTGGAACTTTTCTGGCTTAACTCTGAAGTTTCAGTGTGGAGATCAAGTTGTGCAGCTGCAGGTTATTAAAAGACCAGCAAACCGAATTGTGGAAGAAAATGCCAGTGCAGAAATTAAGGAGGGTGCTGTTAGGGGCATTTGGTTGCAAGTCATGGATGGAAACAGTGGTAAAAATAATGCAAGATGATCAATAGAGGTGCAACAGGTTCTGGACAAGTTTGGAGGGGTCTTTGCCGAGCCAAATGGATTGCCACCTCCAAGAAATCTTGATCATAAAATCAAGTTATTGGAAGATACTATACTTGTTTGTGTTAGGCCTTTCAGGTATCCCTATTATCGAAAGGAAGAGATAGAAAAGATTGTAGTTGAGTTGTTGAAGAAAGTGAGTATTAGAAGCAGTCAAAGTCCCTAGTCTTCTCCTGTGTTGTTGGTAAGGAAGGCCAATGGAAGCTGGAGGATGTGTGTGGATTACTGTGCACTCAGTAAGAATACCATTAAAGAAAGTATCCCATCCCTAACATTGATGAGTTGCTTGATGAATTAGGAGGAGCTGAAATATTTTCTAAATTGGATTTAAGATCGGGATATCATCAAATAAGGATGAATTTTGATGATATCCCTAAGACTGCCTTTCGTACACACGAGGGTCATTATGAATTCCTAGTAATGCCGTTTGGACTTATAATGCACCCTCTACTTTCCAAAGGGTGATGAATGAAGTGCTTAGGCCTTATTTGAGGAAGTTTGTGCTGGTATTTTTTTATGACATTTAATTTACAATAAGTTCATGCAAGAGCATGTATAACATTTGACCAAAATTTTAGAGTTACTGCAAGCTGAATAGTTTTATGCCAAGTTGTCCAAGTGTGTCTTTGGCAGCCAGGAGGTGGAATACTTGGGGCATATTATCTCAAGGGAAGGAGTCAAAGTGGACCCTCAGAAGCTGGTTCCAATGCAAGAGTGGCCAACTCCTAAGAACCTTAAAGCAGGTTTTTTAGGACTTACTGGCTACTACAGGAAGTTTGTTAAAGGGTATAGAGCCATAGCAGCTCCACTGACCGCTCTTCTAAAGGTGAATTCTTTTTCTTGGAATGAGAAACACAAGAAGCATTTGGAAGACTCAAAGAAGCTATGGTAAAACCTCTAGTGTTAAAATTACCTAACTTTTCTAAAGCTTTTGTTGTGGAATGTGATGCTTTAGGAGGAGCTTTGGGAGCGGTATTAATGTAGGAAGGTTAGTCAATTGCATATTTCAACCAGGCTTTAAAGGGGAGAAATTTAGATCTGTCAACTTATGAGAATGAGCTATTGGCAGTGGTGATGGAAGTGAGGAAATGAAGGCACTACCTATTGGACAGTCTTTCAAAGTATGCATTGACTAGCAGGCACTCAAATAATTGTTGGAACAAAGAGTGGGCACCCCTTGACAACAAAAACGGATCTTGAAGTTGCTGGGATATGATTTTTCAATGGAGTATAGAAGTGGAAAAAGCAATGTAGTGGCTGATGCCCTTTCAAGAATCCCATACACAAAAAACCCAAACCCAGACAGCCATCATAGCCAAACCAAACCCACAAACACGATCCAAACCACCAAACCAAGTAGCCCCCATGACCAACCAGAAACCAAAACTAATATCCCAACCTCCATTAACCAACCCATACAAAACCAAGCAATCAGTGTGGTGCAAGCTCAATGGGTAGAAGAATTAAAGAGAGCTTACCAATAGGACCCTATGTTGCAGCAGCTCATTAGTCACTACCATTATGGAGACCTGAACCCATCTATTTACCAAATGCAAGTTAATCTCCTTTTTTACAAAGGGAGATTGCATCTCGGATCTTTGGTGACCTTTCAGTAACAAATCCTACACCAATTCCATAGTAGCCCATTAGGGGGTCACACGGGAGTTCACAAGACACAAGCAAGAATTAGAAAGGAATTCTACCGGCCTGATTTGAAAATTGATGTAAGGAGACACATCAGGGAGTGTGACGTATGCCAAAGAAGCAAGGTTGAAGGCCTGCCCCCAGCGAGGTTGCTCCAACCATTACCCATACCTATTAAAAATTGGAAAGATGGTAGCATGGATTTCATTGAAGGGTTGCTGCCTTCTGGAGGTAAAAGTGTGGTTTTAGTGGTCATAGACAGGTTGAGTAAGTACGCCCATTTCATAGCCATTTCTCATCCCTACATAGCTTTAATAGTAACCAAGGTTTTTATGGATAATATATTCAAATTGCATGGGATGCTGCAGAGTATAGTAAGTGATCAAGATCCAGCATTTACAAGTAATTTCTGGAGGGAGTTATTCAGGTTATGTGGAACAGAACTCTTACTCAATACAACATACCACCCTCAAACTGATGGGAAAACCAAGGCTATGAATAAAATATTGGAGTGTTATCTCAGATGCTTCTCAAGTGATAGGCCTAAAGATTGGGTTAAGTGGTTACCTTTAGCCGAGTATTCCTATAATACCTTGGTACACACCTCCACAAAGGTATCTCCTTTTGAAGCCGTGTATGGACAGAGCCCGCCTCGAATGTTGCCCTTTGAGCATGGGTCCACTATGGTTCAATTAGTGGAAGATGAACTTAGAACCCGAGAGTTCATTTCAACCCTCATAAAGGAGAACCTACAGGAAGCACAAAATAAGATGAAGTACTATACTGATTTAAAGAGAAGAGAAGTGGAATTTGAGGAAGGGGATTATATTTACCTGAAACCCGTTGCGTTGGTCTTTTAAGTTATTTTAGTCGTAAAACTATGTCATTTGAATTCAGTTATTATGTTTGAGTGTGTGTTAATTTCGTGGGTTAGTTGCCTGGTAGTGGGCCGTCGGTTAGCAAGTCATGGGTTAGTGAGTATTAACATGGGTCAGTCAGTTGTTGTGTTTGTTAGTGGGCCTATATTTCCATTGCAGTTATTATCTTGAGTTTGTATAAATGTTTGCATGGAGAATGAATGAAGCATCAGACGAATTATTTTACAAATTGACTAAAGGAGGCCTTGGCAACCTCGAATTGCTAGAAACTAAGTTTACAATTTTTTTCACTAATTTCCTGGATCATAACACAACTCAACGGCGGTGTGACTGGAAGTGGCGGAAGGGCTTTGCGATGTAATGATGGTAGGTGGAAGAAAAAAAAAGCTCTACTTTGGGTGTTTGAAAACAAGGCCAATCTTGTCTTGGTGAGAGGAGTGGCAAGGTGGCTAACCAGTGGTTGGGCAGTGAACAGAGACGGGTGGTACTGGGCTGTCCAAGAAGGCTGTGTCGAAAGTGGTCCTTTCACTGTGTGCTAGAGTCTTGGTCTCCATCGACATGGGTCTACAGTACAGTGGTGGTGGCAATGAACATGAAGGAGCCTTGGCAATGGGTGGCTCTCAGTTTGGTCCCAAAGTGACAAGGTGGTGTGTGGCTAGAGGAGTATGGGTCAACAAACGTGAGGCTGGACTGTTTTCATAGTGTTTTCGAAGTGAGGTAGTGCCCTGAGAGGTGGTTGGAGTTGCCGTGCTTGAAGGGATTCACGTGCACTGGCTTTGGACTGCAGTATGGTTGCTGCGAAGTGAAGAAGGTTTGGCGACATGGGGTGGCTGGTTTGTGGCTAACGGGCAATGGGCTATCATGGTAGTGGTGCAGGGACAATGAGATGGAGAAGGGTAAGGGTACTCGGCGTGGGAGGTTTGTGAGGACGGCTACACACTGCAATGAGAGTAAACAAAGAATAAGAAGAAGGGAGAGTGAGATCTTTGTGATAGGAAGGAATTTCAAAAAGATAAAAACTGAAGAATCGTGTTGAAGTTGGAAATCAAGATGGAAGAATTTTTTAGATGAACAGAAACTGCACGAAAGAACTGTCATGCACATAGTGTGATCTAGTGCTACTCATCAAAATATACACGTTGCAGAAAACCCAAGGAAAAAGTAAGGTAGAGATCAATGTGCATGGGCCATGCACGTGTCTAGAGCTTCCAGCATTAACTGAGGGCTTTGGGTCCACTTTGAAATATTTGGGCCTCATAGCTTAAATTCAAAAAACATTACTAGTTAATACTAATCTTTAATACATATTAACCCATTGTTCAAAAAAAAAAATATTAACCCAAAAATAAATAAATAAATAAAATCCAATGCGCTTCGTGTTGGGCTATCACGGGCTGAATTCATAGAAACAGCAAAGGAGTTCCAAGGAATGAAAGGGAAGATGTTGGGATTTGTTGTGGCAGCACGAGGAAGGGAAGTGACAGTTAAATCTGTTACTTAATGAAGTGCTGCATTTTGAAGAGCATGTAGTGAACGTGAAGTGGTGTCGTTTAGTTTAATACAACGACATCGTTTGTTGTATTCAGAAATGTAATAGTTTTAGTTGTCATTTGATACGCCGAGTTTTGTAATTCTTCTGTAATTGTACAAAGGCCGTTACAGAAGGGTGTTGATGAATTTCTATAAAAGGAAGGAAAATAGTAGAAGAAGTCATCAAGAAAGTTAATACAGATTCAATTTCTCTTCTTCATTCTTCTCTTCTGTTCTTCATCATTTTCTAGAGATTGACTATCTTGAAGTAGTCACATTGGGTCCGTAACATTTTGGTATCACGAGCCATGGCAGAAGGAACTCAGTCCTATGCTCAAGTGGTGGACTCTTTAAACCATTTGAGACAGCAGCAAGATCGTCAGCAGAAACAGTTGGAGGATACTATTGTAGTGTTGGTACAGCAACAAGAAGCTGCAAGAATGGATAGGGAGAACCAAGAAAAGAAGTTTAATGATCTGTTTCAACAGATTTCAAGAATTTCAATCAATATAGCACCTGGTATTGAAGGGCCAGAGGTAGATGAAGGAATGGCTGAGGTGAATCATCGTGAGAATCAAAGGGACAATTTTGACAGAAGCCTTACTAAGGGAATAAAGCTGAAGTTTCCAAGATTCAATGGCAGGAACCCGTCTGCATGGATTTACAGAACCAACCAGTATTTTTTGTATCATCAAGTTCCTCCTGGTTAGAGGATATTTTTTANGAGGGCGAAGATGAAGATGACGCAGAAGAGAGACCAATGTTTGAAGAAGATCCCATGGAAAAAAAACAGAGGATAATAGTGATAGAAAATAACTTTAAAAGTTATAGGATCTTTTACCTCCAGCCATTTGTGCTTGAGAACTCAAAAAGAAAGTAGAGACTTTGTAGGGAAGGGACTTCTAGCCTTTGCCTTGGAACTTTTTGGGATGGTTCTAATGGAAAACACAAGCCCCTTTATATAGGCAAGACTAGGGACCCTCATTTATTACTCCTACAACCTTTAGGCTTCCCTCATTATTTCATCCATCAAAAAATAGCAAGGGTCACCACTTTATTTATGAAGGGCAATTACCTATGCTTGATAGATGAAGTGTATCATCTTAGATGAAGTGAACCACCTTAGGGAAGACAAAAGTTTTCTAGGAAAACTAAAGGTCTAACATTCTCCCACTTGGTTCACTTAATAGGTAAAACTGAAATGGCCAAAATAATGCCCTTAATTTTGTCAAGGTATCCTATATACGAACCATGGTGGTATTGCTCCTTATAGTGAACATTTCCCTTCCATGTGTCACAATACATAGTATCCCTTAAAATACTTTATGAACAACTATTAAAAGTCATTCGGGTCCAACTTAATCACCCAATGGATATGATGAATTCGTTACTTTATGCGCAAAACTGAAACAGAATTCAACTTTATTCTTTGTGAAATATACAGTAACATGAGAGATTACACTTTAGTTAGGCCTATACGATCCACATGACCCTGAAACTGTTTTACCGGTAAACCTTTGGTCATTGGATCAGCTAACATCAAATCTGTACTGGTGTGCTCAATATACACCACATTATATTTGATGCTCTCTCTCACACTTAAATACTTTATGTCGATATGCTTGCTTCTGCTTCCGCTCTTATTGTTCTTTGAGAAGAACACTGCAGCGGTGTTATCACAAAGAATCTTTATTGGTCTTTGAATGGAATCGACAATTTTAAGACCAGAGATAAAATTCTTCAACCATATGGCTTGTGTCGTTGCTTCATAGCACGCAATAAATTCTGCCTCCATAGTAGACGTAGCAACTATAGATTGCTTCGTACTCTTCCAAGATATAGCTCCTTCAGCAAGAAGAAAGATATATCCAGAAGTAGACTTTCTGGTGTCTACACAACCGGCAAAATCGAATCTGAATAGCCAACCACTTGCAAATTTTCTGTATGCCTGTAGGTTAGCATGTAATTCTTGGTTCCTTGCAAATATCGCATCACCTTCTTTGCAGCTATCCAATGTTGAAGTCCTGGGTTACTTTGATAGCGACCCAATAATCCAACTGCTAGACATATGTCTGGACGGGTACAAACTTGAGCATACATCAAGCTACCCACTGCAGATGCATAAGGCACACTTTTCATCTGCTCTTGTTCCAATGCATTTTCAGGTGATTGTCCTTTATGAAATTTATCACCTTTGATTATGGGAGCTACAGAGGCTTTACAATCTTTCATACCGAATCTCTGTAAAACTTTTTCAATGTAGGCCTTTTGAGACAGTCCTAAGACTCTTTGTTTCCTGTCTCTGTGAATCTCTATGCCAATGACATAAGAGGCTTCACCCATATCCTTCATTTCAAAGTTTTGGGAAAGAAATTGTTTAGTCTCATGTAACAATCCCAAATCATTGCTTGCAAGAAGAATATCATCTACATATAGGACTAAGAAAATGTATTTGCTCCCACTGACTTTAAGGTATATACATTGATCAACAAGATTCTCGATAAAACCGTATGAGATAATAATCTTGTGAAACTTTAAATACCATTGACGGGAAGCTTGTTTTAGTCCATAAAGAGACTTCTTCAATTTACATACTTTCTGACTGTCGTCATTGAAACCCTCAGGTTGTTTCATGTATACTACTTCATCAAGATCCCCATTAAGAAAAGCCGTTTTCACATCCATTTGATGTAACTCTAAATCAAAATGAGCTACTAAAGCCATGATTATCCTCAACGAATCCTTCTTAGAGACCGGAGAGAAGGTTTCATGATAATCAATGCCTTCCTTCTGAGTGAATCCTTTAGCGACAAGTCTAGCCTTATATCGTTCGACATTACCAGAAGAATCTCGTTTGGTTTTATAAACCCATTTGCAGCCAACTGTTGCCGCCCCTTCTGGTAATTCGACGAGATCCCAGACTTGGTTCTTATAAATGGATTTTAACTCATTTTTCATGGCATCCAACCAAAATGTAGATTTATCTCCACTCATGGCTTGTGAAAACGTAATTGGTTCGAAGTCTTCAACGACTCATAGTTCATGCATTCATGGCATCAACAATTAGTTCCCATATGCTTGAAACGTATTTCTTCGAAAGTCCAATGAAAACAGATCAGTTAGTAACAATGTAATCATCTGGAATAGCAGGCCTACGTACTCTTGAGGATCTTCTTAGAGCCATTACTTCATCATTTGGAGATGACTCAATTGGCTCAGACTGTAAATGCGGAATAACTTCAGATTGAACCTCATTTACGGGGACATGCTGTACTTGAATTGGTGTCATTATATGATCTTGCGATCTATTTTGCCTTAAGACAACCATTCTTTCTCCAAAAGAAGGCAAAGTAGCATGTTCAAGTGTTTCCTCAAAAGTGACCTCTTGAGGATTCACACTCCCACTAGGTTCAACATCCTCAAGAAATTTTGCATTTTTAGATTCGACAATTCGAGGGCTATTATTGGGACAATAAAATCTATATCCTTTGGAGTTATTTGAATACCCAATAAAGAAACCGCTAGTTGTCCTTGGATCTAACTTCTTTCTTCTTTTCATATGGATGATGAAGCATTGGTGTGGTTTCAAAATGCTAGTGAAGTTGGGGTGTTTTGTAATTGGGATGAATTTGTCAAGGCACTTCATACTCAATTTGGGTCAAATCCATATGAAGATCCTATGGAGTCTCTTACAAGGCTTAAGCAAGGGGGAACAATCACTATTTACAAAGCAGAATTTGAAGTTTTGTCTAACAGAATTTGTGGAATTTCAGAAGGAAATAAACTCAGTTGTTTCTTGAGTGGCTTGCGTGATGAGATAAGGTTACCAGTGAGGATGCTGAATCCTACCAACCTTAATGATGCCTTTGGGTTGGCAAAAATTCAAGAACAATATGTGTGGAGCACTAGGAGACAGTGGAGAAATAGCAATCTGGATTTTGTACAATCCAGTTTGTTGGGAATAGACCGAATAAACAAAGGCTAAGTTGAAGCAAATAATAGCGGAAGCAACAAAATAAACAACAAGCACACAAAAAACACCAAGATTTAAGTGGTTCAGCTCAATCTGAGCCTACGTCCACTGTCGGGGTCGGTTTCAAAACTTTCACTATGAACAAAGGAATGGAGTACAAGAGTGTTGATCACAAAATCCTTAATCCTAAAGCCCCAATACACTCAATGGACTCTTAGGATTGTATACAAAAGGATTCCCAAAACTCTCTCAAAACTAGGCTGCTGAACACACTTCAAAATGAAGAGAAAATGATGTATTTATAGCAGAGGTGTTGATTCAGAACATTCGCTCGAGCGGACGTCGAGCGAAGTGTCGAGCGCACGTTAGGGTTGCATTATTCGCTCGAGCGGACAGTCGAGCGGATGTCGAGCGAAACTCTCTGGATGAGTTCGCTCGAGCGGACTGTCAAGCGGAGGTCAAGCGGAACTCTCTGGATGAGTTTGCTCAAGCGGACTGTCGAGCGGAGGGTCGAGCCAACCTTAGCTTGAGCCAGGGTCGAGCCACAGTCAAGCCAGGGTCAAGCAACAGTCAAGCCAAGCTCCAAAACATACATTTTCAACAGGAAATCAAGCCAAAACCAACACAGTGGAAGTAACACCTTCAAGTATGCTCAATCTAGATCAATCTTGGATGCTCCTAAGTTTCAACCCTTGTCCAAGATTCCGGTACAAAAGATGACTGAATCACAAATGCAAGAACGAAGAAAGAAAGGCTTATGCTATTTCTGTGATGAGAAATATCGATTTGTTCATAAGTGTGATAAGCCAAAGCTTTATTTGCTGGAAAGTATGGATTGGCCTACTAGTTTTGATGATGATGCAAGCCCAGAAGAAGATCAGCAGCCTGAGTTAGTAGAAGATAAAAGGGAAGATGAGCCACAAATTGCTTCCATTTCTTTTCATGCATTGGGAGGAGCAACAAGTCCTCAAACTATGAGGGTTGTTGGGAAAATTTGAAAGAAATGGGTGGTTATTTTAATTGACACTGGCAGTACCCATAACTTTGTGAATATTGCAGTTATTTTCAAGTGTGGTTTAAGAATGCAGCAGTCTCAATCAGTACCAGTGAAGGTGGCAAATGGAGATGTGTTGTTGAGTGATGGGAAGTGTACTGAAGTGGAGGTGAAAATACAAGGTACAAATTTCAATCTGGACTTTTTTACTCTTTCTTTAGGAGGATGTGATATTGTTTTGGGGGTGCAATGGCTCCTATCATTGGGACCAATCCTTTAGGACTTTGTTGAGATGAAGATGGAATTTACAGATAAAGGGGTAGTCACTTGTCTTAAGGGTTTACCCTTTAACCATACTTCTGTGATTGACAAGGAAGTATGTAAGCTTTCTTCTATGGAGACCAAAGGGGTATTTTTACAAATAATTTCTGTTAATCCTGAGAAAGAACAGAAAGTGAGTTATGAAATTTCTGAATTGTTATCTCAATTTGGAAGAGTGTTTGAAGAGCCTAAAGGGTTACCACCTAGAAGGAGTTAGGATCACAAAATCCAATTAAAAGAAGGATCAGTAATTGTAAGTGTTAAACCATATATGTACCCATTTTATCAGAAGACTGAAATAGAGAAGATTGTTTTGGAGTTGATGCAATCAGGAGTTATAAGGCCTAGCCAATCTCCATTTTCTTCACCTGTAATTTTGGTGAGGAAAGCTGATGATACTTGGAGAATGTGTATGGATTACAGACTCCTTAATCAAGCTACAGTTAAAGACAAATATCCAATTTCGGTTGTAGATGAGCTGTTGGATGAACTTTCTGGTGCAACAATTTTCTCTAAATTGGATTTGAGAGTGGGTATCATCATATTCGAATGAGGGAAGAGGATATTGAGAAAACTGCTTTTAGAACTCGTGAAGGTCATTATGAGTTCCTTGTGATGCCATTTGGACTCACTAATGCACCTTCCACCTTTCAAGGTCTTATGAATGATGTTTTTAGGCCTTTCTTGAGACACTTCGTTTTTGTTTTTTTTTTATGATATATTGGTGTATAGCAAGGATCCTGTTTCTCATTTGCAGCATCTTAAAACTGTGTTGCAAACATTGGAGAATCATCAACTATGTGCAAAGAAAAGTAAATGCAAGTTTGCTTCTTCTGAGATAGAGTATTTAGGTCATGTAATTTCTGAAGAGGGAGTGAAAGCTGACCCTAAGAAATTAGAATCCCTGATCAAATGGCCTATTCCAAAAAATGTGAAATCCTTGAGGGGTTTCTTGGGGTTGACTAGGTACTACAGGAAATTTATAAAGAATTATGGCCAAATAGCATCTCCATTGACTGAACTATTGAAAAAAGACAATTTTAATTGGTCTGAGAAGGCTACTGAGGCATTTGCAGAGTTAAAGTTGGTTGTTACAAGTCCTCCTGTACTGAGTCTACCAGATTTCACTCAGCCCTTTGTAATAGAATGTGATGCATGTGGTAGTGGACTTGGGACTGTGTTGATGCAGAAACAGAAGCCTTTGGCATTTTTAAGTTAGACTTTGAAGGGTAGAAATCTTCTGTTATCTACTTATAAAAAAGAGCTTTTAGCCTTAGTGATTGCAGTAAATAAATGGAGACCCTAGCTGCTTGGAGGCTCATTTGTGGTTCGTACTGATCATCATAGTCTAAAGCTCTTGCTTGAGCAAAAGGTGGGCACTCTTGCATAGCAGAAATGGATATCAAAGCTAATGGGATATGATTTTACAATTGAATACAAGAGGGGAGTGGACAACAAGGTTGCTGATGCCTTGTCAAGGAAGGGGAGTACTAAAGACACTTTATCATTATCTGTAATATCCTTTCCTAACCCTTATTGGATGCAGGAATTAAAAAATGGTTATGACTCTGATGAGGTGGTGCAGCAAGCACTCGATGGGTTGAAGGGGGGACATTTTCAACATTCCTCCTTTAGCCTTAAACATGACATCCTGTTTAGAAAGACCAGAATTTATGTACCAGATATTGCTAAAATAAAAATGAAGATTTTGCATTTTCTACATGCCAGCCCTAGTGCAGGCCATTTAGGGTTTCATAAGTCATTACAGAGGGCTAGGTCTCAGTTCTATTGGCCAGGCATGAAAGGTGATATGAAGAAGTTCATAAGGGAGTGTGAAGTTTGTTGAAGGAACAAAATGGAGAACACTAAGCCTGCTGGAATGCTGCAGCCTCTTCCAATTCCACAAATAGTTTGGACTGATATCTCCATGGATTTTGTGGAGGGATTGCCTAATTCAAAGGGGTATTCTGTCATTATGGTAGTAGTTGATAGGCTTTCAAAGTATGCACATTTTATAGCTGTGAAAAATCCCTTCACTGCCTCTACCATTGCCTTCTTGTTTATGACTAATATTTTCGAACTCCATGGGATGCCTAAGAGTATAGTTTCTGATCAGGGCTCCACTTTTATTAGTTCCTTTTGGAAAGAATTTTTTAAGTTGCAAGGAGTTGTGCTTTCCTATACTTCTGCATACCATCTACAAAGTGATGGTCAAACAGAAGCTGTCAATAAGACATTGGAGCAGTATCTCAAGTGTTTTTCTAGTGATAAACCAAGAGGGTGGGCTGATTGGTTACCCTTAGCTGAGTGGTGGTATAATACCACAACTCATTCTTCAACAAAGATGACACCTTATGAAGTGGTGTATGGAGTTCCTCCAACAAAGTTACAAGCTTATGTACCAGGACTGACTGATAATCCAGGTGTGGATGAGAATTTAAAGACAAGACAGCAGATCTCAGAGTTGTTACATGCTAATTTGGTGGCTGCTCAAGATAGAATGAAACTATTTTATGACAAGCATAGAACTGAAAGGGAATTTCAAGTTGACAACTGGGTTTATTTGAGGTTACAACCTTACAAGCAGCATTCAGTAGCCCTGCGAAGAACTTCAAGCTGTCTCCACGATTTTATGGCCCTTTCTTAGTGACTCAGAGNAAAACGGCTTTTCTTAATGGGGATCTTGATGAAGTAGTATACATGAAACAACCTGAGGGTTTCAATGACGACAGTCAGAAAGTATGTAAATTGAAGAAGTCTCTTTATGGACTAAAACAAGCTTCCCGTCAATGGTATTTAAAGTTTCACAAGATTATTATCTCATACGGTTTTATCGAGAATCTTGTTGATCAATGTATATACCTTAAAGTCAGTGGGAGCAAATACATTTTCTTAGTCCTATATGTAGATGATATTCTTCTTGCAAGCAGATGATTTGGGATTGTTACATGAGACTAAACAATTTCTTTCCCAAAACTTTGAAATGAAGGATATGGGTGAAGCCTCTTATGTCATTGGCATAGAGATTCACAGAGACAGGAAACAAAGAGTCTTAGGACTGTCTCAAAAGGCCTACATTGAAAAAGTTTTACAGAGATTCGGTATGAAAGATTGTAAAGCCTCTGTAGCTCCCATAATCAAAGGTGATAAATTTCATAAAGGACAATCACCTGAAAATGCATTGGAACAAGAGCAGATGAAAAGTGTGCCTTATGCATCTGCAGTGGGTAGCTTGATGTATGCTCAAGTTTGTACCCGTCCAGACATATGTCTAGCAGTTGGATTATTGGGTCGCTATCAAAGTAACCCAGGACTTCAACATTGGATAGCTGCAAAGAAGGTGATGCGATATTTGCAAGGAACCAAGAATTACATGCTAACCTACAGGCATACAGAAAATTTGCAAGTGGTTGGCTATTCAGATTCAGATTTTGCCGGTTGTGTAGACACCAGAAAGTCTACTTCTGGATATATCTTTCTTCTTGCTGAAGGAGCTATATCTTGGAAGAGTACGAAGCAATCTATAGTTGCTACGTCTACTATGGAGGCAGAATTTATTGCGTGCTATGAAGCAACGACACAAGCCATATGGTTGAAGAATTTTATCTCTGGTCTTAAAATTGTCGATTCCATTCAAAGACCAATAAAGATTCTTTGTGATAACACCGCTGCAGTGTTCTTCTCAAAGAACAATAAGAGCGGAAGCAGAAGCAAGCATATCGACATAAAGTATTTAAGTGTGAGAGAGAGCATCAAATATAATGTGGTGTATATTGAGCACACCAGTACAGATTTGATGTTAGCTGATCCAATGACCAAAGGTTTACCGGTAAAACAGTTTCAGGGTCATGTGGATCGTATAGGCCTAACTAAAGTGTAATCTCTCATGTTACTGTATATTTCACAAAGAATAAAGTTGAATTCTGTTTCAGTTTTGCGCATAAAGTAACGAATTCATCATATCCATTGGGTGATTAAGTTGGACCCGAATGACTTTTAATAGTTGTTCATAAAGTATTTTAAGGGATACTATGTATTGTGACACATGGAAGGGAAATGTTCACTATAAGGAGCAATACCACCATGGTTCGTATATAGGATACCTTGACAAAATTAAGGGCATTATTTTGGCCATTTCAGTTTTACCTATTAAGTGAACCAAGTGGGAGAATGTTAGACTTTAGTTTTCCTAGAAAACTTTTGTCTTCTCTAAGAGTGGTTCACTTCATCTAAGATGATACACTTCATCTATCAAGCATAGGTAATTGCCCTTCATAAATAAAGTGGTGACCCTTGCTATTTTTTGATGGATGAAATAATGAGGGAAGCCTAAAGGTTGTAGGAGTAATAAATGAGGGTCCCTAGTCTTGCCTATATAAAGGGGCTTGTGTTTTCCATTAGAACCATCCCAAAAAGTTCCAAGGCAAAGGCTAGAAGTCCCTTCCCTACAAAGTCTCTACTTTCTTTTTGAGTTCTCAAGCACAAATGGCTGGAGGTAAAAGATCCTATAACTTTTTAAAGTTATTTTCTATCACTATTATCCTCTGTTTTTTTTCCATGGGATCTTCTTCAAACATTGGTCTCTCTTCTGCGTCATCTTCATCTTCGCCCTCTCTCCCATCAATGTCAGTCGTCTCATTACCATCAAGCTCAATAGGGAAAAGTACTTATTATGGAAAACCCAGCTACTAAGGCAACATCTGTTTGATTTTGTGGATGGATCCATCCCACTACCATCTCTACTTCTTCCATATCCCTCGTCAAATACTTCTAGCTCTGTAATGCCCAAGCCCATGTTACGAACCTAATGTGACTACTTCGAGATAGTCAATATCCAGAAAATGATGAAGAAGAGAATAGAAGAATGAAGAAGAGAAACTGAATCTGTATTAACTTTCTTGATGACTTCTTCTGTTATTTTCCTTCCTTTTATAGAAATTCATCAACACTCTTTTGTAACGGCCTTTGCACAATTATAGAACAAAACTCTAGCGTATCAAATGACAACTAAAACTATTACATTTCTGAATACAACAAACGATGTCGTTGTATTAAACTAAACGACACCACTTCACATTCACTACATGCTCTTCAAAATGCAGCACTTCATTAAGTAACAGATTTAACTGTCACTTCCCTTCCTCGTGCTGCCACAACAAATCCCAACATCTTCCCTTTCATTCCTTGCAACTCCTTTGCTATTTCTGATTCAGCCCTGACATACCCTCCCTCTTTATAACACCTTGCCCACAAGGTGAGGAAATGCCTCTCTTAGCTTCCAGTATGGTTCCAGTTGCCTCATCTGCTATCATTCCTTGCCACTTAATCAAAACTTTCACAATGAGCTCTATTATTGATGGTCTACTACGAAAGAAGAATTTCTTCAGGTTCAGGCCTTAAGTCTCCATAAACATCTACTGGAGGTTGAGTTGTGAGAGGTGAAACATTATGGCCTATTTTTCTCTTCAAGGAAGATACATGAAATACAAGATGAACTATGAGCTGTAGCAGGTAATTCCAGCCTATATGCCAACTTTCCAATCCATCAATATGTATAAGACTAAAAATTGAAATCATGACCCGGCTTTTTTTTTTTTTTTTAATGACATAGATTATGACAAATAAAAAATATTGATCATGCCAATAAAATAAAACAAGGAACATAACTGGATTTCAAAAGCCCACTCCATGAACAAAGTGAAATGCTAATAATTCAAACACAAAACTGAAAGGCAACCGCGCTCTGATACCAAATGATAGAAAATAACTTTAAAAGTTATAGGATCTTTTACCTCCAGCCATTTGTGTTTGAGAACTCAAAAAGAAAGTAGAGACTTTGTAGGGAAGGGACTTCTAGCCTTTGCCTTGGAACTTTTTGGGATGGTTCTAATGGAAAACACAAGCCCCTTTATATAGGCAAGACTAGGGACCCTCATTTATTACTCCTACAACTTTTAGGCTTCCCTCATTATTTCATCAATCAAAAAATAGCAAGGGTCATCACTTTATTTATAAAGGGCAATTACCTATGCTTGATAGATGAAGTGTATCATCTTAGATGAAGTGAACCACTTTAGAGAAGACAAAAATTTTCTAGAAAAACTAAAAGTCTAACAAATAGACGTTAGCCAAGACTGGCTCTGGATGCCATAGAGAAAAATTAATAAATTTTATGTTATTTCTTGTACAAAGTACAACTTACTTGAGATTATTGATTTATACAAGTGTAATAAAAAATTAAAAAAGAAATGGTACTTATCTTCATTACATTATATATTATATATAATTTTTTAATTTTTAATTTTAATTTTTTTTCTATTATTAAATTTGTGATATATGAATAATGAATAAAAAATTTTAATTTATAAAAAAATAAAACTTAAAATCTTTTTTTAAGAATAAAAATAAAAATAAATATAAACACGGTGAAAATAAAAGTACAAATGGATGCCAGCTGCATACGTAATTTGTGGAAGTCATTGTCCGCTCATGAGCTACAGCATGATTTTCGGGTGAGATTGACGTGTTGACCGCAGCATTTAAAGTAGAGTTGATTGTGGAGTTGATTGTGCACTCCCAGAGGACAACGTGCCTGCTTGCAAAGAAGTACGACAAATAAGGAAAAATGCTCATTTGAGTCATTCGGCCTCACCTCCTATGGCGGGTAGCGTGCCCGCTAGAACAAGGACTACGGCAAATTGCATCACTGCCTCACATTATGTGGCTGGCAATATGCCTGTCAGAAATTAAAGACCGGCGAACTTGCCCTCCTAATAGCGTAACGCGGGCAAGCCGTAGCTTGCCAACCAGTACGACGCCATCGTAGACTTGTCAACAACTTATGCTGAGCTCTGCCCGCCGCCTGCGCACCACCTGCATGGTTCTTGGACCAGGGCAGGCGTAACCCATGCATGGCATGCAATGCATCTAGGTAGCGATGAAGACCCAGATCCTTTATTAGGGGTAAAATTCATGTCAAGCATGCCATCTGACTCCATGGACAGTACCACTGGCCTAGACTTGGACAATTAGTTAGGGTTGAGCAAAAATTTGAAATTCCGACTCCGACCCTGACTCCGTTCCGGCTTCGAAAAGTTGGAGTTAGAGTTTTTCTCCGTGTAAAAGTTAGAGTCGGAGGTTAGGCGGTGCCGACTCCGACTCCACTCCGATCCGACTCCGGCTCCGATAATGTACACATTTAATAAAAATATATGTGTTTTTCTATATATTAATCATATAAATATAAATATAATAACATATAATAATAATGTATAAATATTAAAATGCTTAATAACATGTAACATTGTAATACTAATGTATAATGTAACATGTAACACTAATATATAAATAATAAATTTATAATAACATATAATACTAATGTATAATAACTAAAGTTGATTATATAGATTTTATATAACTATATATTATATAGTTAGTTAAATTTAATAATATACTAGCATGCTACATGAGTTAATATTATAAAATAATATATTTATACTATAATGTATAGACTAAATTGACTAATAATAGTTTAGTGTATGTAAACATCACATCATGGCTCATGATGTTTCAATATTACTACCATATAACACAGTAAAACTAAATTACTAATGTATAAATATGTTTCTTACATGTAATAATAATATATAGATACTAAAATGCATAATAACATGTAATATTGTAATACTAATGTATAATAACATGTAACACTAATATATAAATAATAAATTTATAATAACATGTAATACTAATTTATAATAACTAAAGTATTGATTATATTAATATAGATATTATATAACTATATCTTATACAATAACATCATTAGTTATTAGTTAAATTCAATAATATACTAGCATGGTCCCATGGGTTAATTATTATAACCTAGTTTGTTTCCTAAATAATATAAATTGACTAAATTGATTAATAATAGTGTATGACTAATAAAACATTCATTATATATATATATTCTATATAAGTATAACTTAACTTATATAGTTATTTAATTTCAATAATAGTATTAACTATTTATTGTTCCTAAATAATACTTTAGTACAATTACAAGATTAATAACTTTCATTAATCAATACTAACAATTAAATTGAGTGATGGAAAAAATTATAATTATAAAAATCATAAATAGAATGATAATTGATAAGTTGATAACAAATTCTAAGATAAAAATTTAATTTAATATTTTTTAAAATAGGATTTAGTTTAGGATATGGGAATATAAAAATCATAAAGGCCAAAATATGTATAGAAGCAGGGCCCACTAGGCAACTCCTACAACCAAAAGATCAAAACCCAGCCGGCCAGCCCATTGCTCCTTAAATTGAATAAAACGGCACCGTAGGATCACTTTCCCTCAATGCATATTATGCCCAGCAGCCCTAGTCTAGGTAAGTCAAACTCAAAGATTTATTTTGTGTTTTATCCCCACTCCCCAGCCCCCGTCACCCCGTGTCCCCAC
This sequence comes from Carya cathayensis, assembly GCA_011037825.1. NCBI lineage: Eukaryota > Viridiplantae > Streptophyta > Magnoliopsida > Fagales > Juglandaceae > Carya > Carya cathayensis. Next base: position 550,153 of record QGSO01000138.1, on the reverse strand, counting down.
TCCCCACTCCCAGTCGGCCAGTCCCAAATCGGTAAGTCAAACTCAAAGATTTATTTTCTGTATTTTTACTTCATTAGTATAATTTTATTTTTCTTATAGTGTATTTTTACTTCATTAGTATAAGAGATTGAATTCTCCTGTTATAGATTGTGGTTTTTCTACAGTTTTGTGGGTTCTTATGACATCTGTTTGAGGGGAGAGGTTGAAGTGCCATCCGAAGTCATTTTATATTGTAGTTCACTGAAAACAATTGGTAATATTTGTACAAGAATAAGGGTTTGTTTCAGGCCAGTTTGTTTCCATTTTCAATATAACCATTTATTTTGACGTGTGTAATGGTTTTCAGCCCCCAATGATTCCAAAACCCATTAAAAACACACATTTGGAGCTTTGCTTCTTTTTTTATATGTATTTTCTTAACATTTTTAAATATTTATTTTTTAAAAAAATTTACAATATCATTTAAAATTACTGTCTTAATTACAAAATTAAAAAAAAAAATTGACAGCAATAACTTTATGTGGGATTCTAATTATAAACTTTTAGTGATCTTTTTTCTTTTGATTTTTTAAATAAAATCTCTAACTTTTTCACCCATTGAAAAGGTAGAGAGCAACATCATGATTTCTAGTGGTCATATTTCAAAGATTTAGAACATCGGATGAAGATTCCTAAAATTTACCNTTGTACAAGAATAAGGGTTTGTTTCAGGCCAGTTTGTTTCCATTTTCAATATAACCATTTATTTTGACGTGTGTAATGGTTTTCAGCCCCAATGATTCCAAAACCCATTAAAAACACACATTTGGAGCTTTGCTTCTTTTCTTATATGTATTTTCTTAACATTTTTAAATATTTATTTTTTAAAAAATTTTACAATATCATTTAAAATTACTGTCTTAATTACAAAATTAAAAAAACAAAAATTGACAGCGATAACTTTCTGTGGGATTCTAATTATAAACTTTTAGTGATCTTTTTTCTTTTGATTTTTTTAATAAAATCCCTAACTTTTTCACCTATTGAAAAGGTAGAGAGCAACATCATGATTTCTAGTGGTCATATTTCAAAGATTTAGAACATCGGATGAAGATTCCTAAAAATTACCATATTTCAATCCCTAATATGCTAGAGCTACCATTTTTCAGTGCCTATTACCTTTATTAATTGTTTGCTTTATATTCAACTGCCCGCATGCACAGGCTGTTTTGCTCGCTCTATTATTGACTACCAAATAAACTTTAAGAGATACCAACAGATCCATGATATATGAATTAATTTATTATAAGAAATTGTTTTCTAGACTTAGGTAATATATTTAGAGATTTTTTTAAGTTATTAAATAAGTTGATTTTAACATTTTGTGATACTAATCTCCTATACTTTAATATCTTAATGGAGAATTAGTCACTTCTATGACCAGCGTACTTCGTGAAGATGATTGACAATGATGTTTACGGTATCTTATTTCAATTTTTTTTCTTTATTTTTATAAATTTATATGGTATCTTATTTATTCACTAATTTTGTTCTTTTTTCTTCAAGCAGAAGTTGGAATGACATTCATTGTAATTTGTATTAGTTCTTTTGTTGTAAGTTGGAACTTATTGATGGATGATGAGAAATGAGTTGGTTGGATAATTTGGAGGATAGATGATGATGGAATCATGATGGGTTAAATGATGGTAGACCATGTGTTATGTTTGCTTTGTGTTATTTTGTTTGTTATTGTTGAAATGACAATAGTATGGGGATGCTAGATTTGGTTATGTGTTTTTAACTTATAATTTTGAATGAATGATCTTAGTTTGTAATTTTGGTTATGTATTTTTAATTTGTATTGTGTAATTTTGAATGAATGATCTTAGTTTGTAATTTTGGTTATGTATTTTTAATTTGTATTTTGTAATTTTGAATGAATGATCTTAGTTTGTAATTTTGGTTATGTATATTTAATTTGTAATTTTGAATTAATGATCTTAGTTTGTAATTTTGGTTATGTATTTCTAATTTGTAATTTTGAATGAATGATTTTAGTTTGTAATTTTGGTTATGTATGTTTAATGTGTATCATAGTTGGAAAATTTCTTGTTGCAAGTGTGAATTTAGTTTTATTTTATAGTGTCTAGGATTTTAATGTATGTATCAAGTATGAAGGATTGAGGATTCTAGTATGAATGATTTCTTTTTACAACAAATTTGGTTAAATAAATTAAAAATCTGAAATTATATTTTTTTTAAAAAAAATTGATATAGAAGCCCAAATCTCTATTGAAGTCTAAAATTATGAGCTTGAAATGTCAAATGGGTTAAGGAAAAAAGCCCAATGAAAAAGCCCAACTCCGACTCCATCCCGACTCCGCTCTGACAAGTCGGAGTCGGAGGTCAGATTCGGCCCCTAACAAAGTCGGAGTCAGAGTCGGAGGGGCCCAATATTGACTCCGATTAGGCGGTGCTCAGCCCTACAATTAGCACTCATTTGTTGCAGGATTTTCATTGGCAAAATGCTAATTTCGCTACTAATTTCATGTTCCTATATGTGCCTGGTATTGCTCAAACCACTCACAACCATAGAAAGCAGTTTGTCGCAAAGGCAAACAAAATAATTTATTGCCTAATGCCATCGTAGCCAAAATAAAGCACCGAGATGAGACGAGCGAAATGTATAATCACCTAAAGCCTTCATAGCCAAGACAGAGCCAAGGTGAGAAGATGAACACTAGGATAAATGAAAGAGACGCTTCACTCACCGATCTTGTAAAATGGCACTTAATGTTTTCTCAAGTTAGAACTTGAAGATTGAGCCACTTGGCTCGAGCTAGCATCTGATCTTGCTTTTCTAACTTGAAGTGTTTACACTAAAAAGAAGCTTCAATGATAAAGCACAAATAGAAAGGTCGCCCTTGAGCCAAACTTGGGCATCTTGATTCTCCACCAAGGTCCAAGAAAAAAGTGACAATTGCAGGGTTGCTTTCGAGCTACACTCGAGAATTTGAAGATATCCACAAAGCCCCTAAATAAACTAGCAGGAATGTGAGGAAAAATAAGCAACTCACTTTGCTTGCTATCTTGACAAATAGCACCCGATGCTCACTAAACAAATTGTGAATATTAAGCCTTCGTAGCCAAGACAAAGAGCCAAGGTGAGAAGATGTACACGAGGAAAAATGAGTGACATGCACCCCATCACAAGATTCTCATATTGCCAATCCTTCAAACGGTTGAAGATTTTCGTTGAATGGAACGACATGTGAGTCGTATGCACGGGTCAAGCGTGTGTGTGATCCACGTATCACCACACCGAGAAGCTCCTATTGATGCCATGTGTGCCATTTCTGGGGTTAGGAACCTCAGTTTCTTCAGATTCAACTGTTCACCACACTCCTAGGGTGGCGTGTGGCCCTCACGCGCCACCACAGTCTCTTTATTTCATGTATTTTGCTTTCCTTCAAGATGAAAAGGCGGATATACAGTTTTTCAGTACATCAGAGGCATCCTAGGCCATATGATTGGTTTTGAAATCTACCTGAGTAGGTTTAAGTTGTAATTTATCATTTTCATATCTATCTTTATGTTTATTGTTATTTCCTTTTGTTTAGGTAAAACTATAAAAAGAAATAGTCTCTTGGATATTTTGTCCATAGAGTGAACGTTCTGTTCTCCTCTGGAGGGTGGGGTATGAAATCTTTGCTTTAGGAAGAGTATTGTCTCGCAGACAGTTTGTCTGTAGAGAATTATAGAAGTTAAGACCATACCAATCACAAAGAAATTTGTGTACTGGTGTAGCTCCAAACGTGAATAGTTGACTTGTAATATGGAGAACTTCCCTGTATGTATCAGGTCAAAGCTGTAACTTCACTTTCATTAATTAATGAAGTCTTTTTCCCATAAAAAAAAGAAAAAGAAAAAATAAAGGCTCTTACACGTCTTACACTAGAAATTGGATTTATTTATGTTAATAAGCTTGGTTTTAGGCAGATTTCTTAATAAAACTCCCCAAACTCTCCACAACCTCTTAGCTCAACCGCTAATGATATGTCCTCGATCGAGCCCACCTTAATAATCCTCACGCATGCCTCGAGACCCTAGGATGCTACATTCTCCATAGCCTTAAGGCTCGTTATCAATGGTCTACTCTCCAGCATGCCTTGAGAACCCTCAAAGCTTGCATTGTGAGACCCTAGGGTGCTAGATTCTCCACAATCTCATGGCTTGCCTGTCATGGTCCACCATCAAGCTTGCCTCAAGAACCTCAAGCATGTCTCAGGAGACTCTAGGCGCTAGATTCTCCATAGCCTTACAACCCGCTCGTCAATGGTCTACCCTTGGTTAACTGGCCTTAAGAGACCCTAAGGCACAAAATTCTTCATAGCCTTACGGCTCTCCCGTCAATAGTCTACCTCTTGTTTGTCTCAAGAGAGACCCAGTTCTCCATCAGTAGAATGAGCCTCTTGGCTTTGTAATTGCCTTGTATCAGTCTTCCTTCAGGACAAGCCTTTGGGCTATACAACTGTTTAACGTTGGTTACCTACGAGAATCAGTCACTGAGCTCTATAACCACCTTGCATTGGTTACCTCTGAGAATGAGCTGTTGAGCTTCGCAACCACTTCACATAGGTTTCCTCTAGGAACAAGCCTCTGGGCTCCGCAATCATCTAAAATGGTTTTGGACTCAACGGGCTCCCTACCCACCTAGAATGGGAAGTTACTAATAGCAATGCATGCAAAATTAGTTTGAACTCCAACTACAATCTAAGAACAACTCTCTTTGAACTCACCTTGGAAGGTCACAGTCATTGAAAACTAACAGCACTTGAGGCACCAAGAAACTCACCATCATCAGTAAAAGGCTCGCTAAACAAGAACATAAACAAAATGAACAATTATGTGATATGATCACCATACATGTAAAGACCCGCTTTTACGTGTGTTTTCACTGAAGGGTTGTTTTAATTTAATTAATATATTGGTTTATTTATTTTAAATTAATGTATTTTAATTGGTTTTTAGTTTATTTGATGTTGTGTTTAATTTATTTTAATCGTTTTACTGTTTTTAAAATAGTTTTCGGCAGATCTGTTTTTGGTTTCCGGAGTGAGGATTGACCCTCATTTCTTTTCTTTTCTCTTTTTTCTTTTTCCCTTTTCCTTTTTCTTTTTCTTCTTTTCTTTCCTTTCTTTCTTTTTCTTCTTCTTTCCTTCCCGGTTTCTCTCTCCCCGCGCAGCTCTTCTTCCTTTTCTCCTTACCATCGTCGTCCCTTCGACCGCCCGGTTCTCCGCCTTCCGGCCGCCATGTAGTGCACCACCCCCACCATTCTCTTCCCTTCCCACCAGAGATCATCCCCACCAATTTTCAGAGCCATCGGACCAGCCGTTAGCCGCCACGCACGGTTGGAAGTCACGGCAGCTACCCTATTTTTCTCCCCTATCGCCGGTTGCTTTCGCAGCCTAGAACTGCCGCTCACTGGTGGCGTGGCCTACACCACCCACCCAGTTTTCTTCCCCTCTCACCGGTGAACATCCCCACCAGGTTTCACCTCCATCCGAGCCACCGTTAGCCACCACGAGCTCCTCCAAGCCACACGAATTCTCACCGATTTCGGCGCCGTCGCACCACCTCCGTCCACCATCTCTTCACAGCTTCTTCGTCTACCTCTTGCCGACCTAACCCACCTAATTTCAACCCCGATCCGTTGCCAGAGCAGCTCCCACGAGCTCAACTCCGTTTAGCCCTTTTTTGGCCTTCGACCGCCATTTCCANCGTCAATAGTCTACCTCTTGTTTGTCTCAAGAGAGACCCAGTTCTCCATCAGTAGAATGAGCCTCTTGGCTTTGTAATTGCCTTGTATCAGTCTTCCTTCAGGACAAGCCTTTGGGCTATACAACTGTTTAACGTTGGTTACCTACGAGAATCAGTCACTGAGCTCTATAACCACCTTGCATTGGTTACTTCTGAGAATGAGCTGTTGAGCTTCGCAACCACTTCACACAGGTTTCCTCTAGGAACAAGCCTCTGGGCTCCGCAATCATCTAAAATGGTTTTGGACTCAACAGGCTCCCTAACCACCTAGAACGGGAAGTTACTAATAGCAATGCATGCAAAATTAGTTTGAACTCCAACTACAATCTAAGAACAACTCTCTTTGAACTCACCTTGGAAGGTCACAGTCATTGAAAACTAACAGCACTTGAGGCACCAAGAAACTCAACATCATCAGTAAAAGGCTCGCTAAACAAGAACATAAACAAAATGAACAATTATGTGATATGATCACCATACATGTAAAGACCCGCTTTTACGTGTGTTTTCACTGAAGGGTTGTTTTAATTTAATTAATATATTGGTTTATTTATTTTAAATTAATGTATTTTAATTGGTTTTTAATTTATTTGATGTTGTGTTTAATTTATTTTAATCGTTTTACGGTTTTTAAAATCATTTTCGGCGGATCTGTTTTTGGTTTCCGGAGTGAGGATTGGCCCTCATTTCTTTTCTTTTCTCTTTTTTTTTTTCCCTTTTCCTTTTTCTTTTTCTTCTTTTCTTTCCTTTCTTTCTTTTTCTTCTTCTTTCCTTCCCGGTTTCTCTCTCCCCGCGCAGCTCTTCTTCCTTTTCTCCTTACCGTCGCCGTCCCTTCGACCGCCCGGTTCTCTGCTGTCCGGCTGCCATGTAGTGCACCACCCTCACCATTCTCTTCCCCTCCCACCAGAGATCATCCCCACCAATTTTCAGAGCCATCAGACCAGCCGTTAGCCGCCACGCATGGTTGGAAGTCACGGCACCTGCCCTGTTTTTCTCCCCTATCGCTGGTTGCTTTTGCAGCCCAGAACCGCCGCTCGCCGGCGGTGTGGCCAACACCACCCACCCAGTTTTCTTCCCCTCTCACCGGTGAACATCCCCACTAGGTTTCACCTCCATCCGAGCCACCGTTAGCCACCACGAGCTCCTCCAAGCCACACGGATTTTCACCGATTTCGGCGCCGTTGCACCACCTCCGGCCATCATCTCTTCAGAACTTCTTCCTCTACCTCTTGCCGACCTAACCCACCTAATTTCAGCCCCGATCTGTTGCCAGAGCAGCTCCCACGAGCTCAACTCCGTTCAACCCCTTTTTGGCCTTCGACCGCCATTTCCACCACCACCCACGGCCAAAACTCGTTTCCCTTAGTTTCATAAACATCTCAAGACCTTTCCCTATCAATTTCGTGTCTTGGTTTGTCCCCGTTTGAAAGTGAGTAATTTATTACCCACGACTACAGTGTAAAATACACTGTTATGTTGCTTTTTCTCCACCGTTTGCAACGCCTCGAGCTTTCAAAAAATACCGTATAGCGCTGTAAGTATTTTCCAAACTCTACTTTTAGATTTAAATGTATTTTACTCATACAATATATATTTATCTGCTGGTTGGTTGATTTCGGACTGAGTCCGAGGAGTTCGGGGTCGGATGGATTGAGGACAAAGTTGCTTGGTTTGTTGATTTATCGTTGGTTGGTTGTGTTGTGCATTGAGATTGCATTTACATGGTGCATGCACGTGCATTTTATTTAAATTGAGAAAAAATTATGTTTTATTGGCGTAAATGGATTTTCGGGTGCGTGTGTACCATGACCCAAGCCGGGATGGGGTATTATCTCGGTGGAGCTCCTCTGGTCACTCGGGAGCGTAATATACTGAGTGACGTCCCCTGAGTTGTCGCTGGGCGACGACGGGAGCGGGGGCTAGAGGATGCTTGGCTACGAACGCGCCGGGCGCAAAACTGGGCATCGCTCTACGCACCGACTCCTTGGCCTTTCGCTGGCGAGGGCTAGAGGATGCTTGGCTACGAACACGTGGGGCGCGGAACTGGGCATCGCTCGTTTAGGTGTCATACGCGTGGTCATTACCCGCAATGTGGCACAGGAGCCAAGGTGTGCGGATGACCCCTAGGGGAGGTCATGGTGCATAAGGATTAATTGGTTAATGGATTGAGTTGGATATGGGCCAAATGAGACTTTTGGCGTGATATTTGGAAAGGTTATGTTTTTGGGCCAAATGGGATTTTTGGCATGCGTGGAAAAATATGGTTTTATGGGTTTTGTGCATTGGCATTCTCTCATGCATATTGTTTGAGTTTTAATATGTTTTTATCTAGTGATGTTTGGATTTTACTTACCTGCGGCACCATTTTTGGTACCGTAGATTTTGATGCAGAGATCGAGGAGGAGGAGGAGGCTGAGCCTGAGGATTTTATTTTATTTGAGTTGAAGTTAATGCTTTGTATTTGGCTTTGAATAATATTTGTAGTTCGTAATATTTTATTATGTATGTTTTAAACAGCTTTGTATTAAACTAAGAAAAATTCTGGTACTTAGTTATGACTTTGCTATCCGCTGCGTGTCGCTTCGTGCACATTTGTTGCTTACACACACTTGGCACTCGTCGATAGGATGGTGACCCGTGTTGTCACCATCTGGACGTCTCGATTTTCCCGTGTCCGTGCATGGGGATTTGGGGGCGTCACAATACAAGTCCTTGACTCCTTGCCATATGGGATTTAGACATCTTTGCACTCCCATGAATTATGCATTTCTACATTCATGAATGATGAGTCTCCTCAAGACCCATCCTTAGGGGTCCCCTATAGCATTGCATTTTATAAGTCTCCTTAATCGATGCCCATCAAAGATCCCTGAAACATTGCATTTATAGGTCTCCTTGAGGCCCATTCTCAAATACCCCTTTTGCATCGCACAACAACAAAAAGCATGGATAGTTATCACAATTGAATTTTCTATATAAGATTCTCCAAGAATTTTCTTTTGCTTTGTGGTTAAGGCTGTAAATGTACAAACTCAAAATTATTTGTCCAATGCTTACTTAGCTAAACTGGAAGCAAGCCTAACTTATTAAAAAAAAAAACTCGATCATGAAAGCAAAAGCCAGCTTGATTCGAAATTAACACATTCGATTAAGGTTGACTCAACTCGAGTAAGGCTTGTTAAGACCAACTTGTTTATGTTTGACTCCACTCTTTAGCTCATGCCAATAAAAGTCACTCATATATTGATAAATATACATAATTTATTTGTATCTATTAAGTTAATATCACTACAACAGAATCCATCTTTTGGGACAAAATATTTTGTTAGAACCTGGATTTTGCTAAGTCCCCGTTCCTATTTTTATTTGGAGAAGTATTTTAGTTTAAAAAAAAAAAAAGAGGAAGTCTAGAAGAGATGGGACCCAACAAGCCCATTCGAATTTTGGCTAACTAGGTTTAACTTAGGGCGTGGAAGCCCAAATGTGATTTCTAAAAATGGGTGTATGCGCCACATGGCACAAGAAGGGCCATTTAACCTTTTCTAGAAAGAACCTAGGGAAGAGGCAAGGAGTGACACTTGTCAAGCTAGAAGAACAACTTTTGGAATTCCAAGAAAAATCTTGCTTGGGAAGAGGGAAATACATGTTCTAGAAGAAGCTTTTTTGAGGAGCAAGAGAAAGAGGGGGCGATGGCTAAGCCTTGAGAAAGCCAAGGATCACCTAGGAAAGAGCTAAGGTTTTTGGCCAACACAAGGAACACACACTCACTTGCCACATGGCAACCATGCACACGAGTGGAGTTTCAAGAAAGACTAGGGCTTTTGTGTTTGTACCTTTGAGCCACCGAGTGCATTGTATCTAGACAAGTGGAGAAGGGCAAAATTGGAAGATGAGGCACGAGAGGGTTTAAGATTTTGAGTGCTACACAACAACCACACACAAGCAACTTTGGATTTCCCATGCAATCCCATCAAGGGGAAAAGGGAAGAGTCCTTTTGCCAAGTGGCATCCATGCAAAGGCTCTTGAATATTTCTAGAAGGAAGGAAAGCTCTCTATAAAAGGGCATGGCCAAAATTCATGGAGGCCTTTTTTGCTCTAGTCTTCAACTTTCCTTCTAAGGGATTTTCGTCACTCACCATTTCTCTCCAAGTTCTTACACTTTCTCACCAACCAAACACCACTATTTCTCTCCACCATTTTGAGAATCACAAAAATTTCTCATACACCTTTTGGCTAGAGGAAGAACATGAGGAGGTAAGAACCATTTCACCAATTCTTGCACATACACACACAGCCAAGAGGGAAGAACCATGCCAAGTTTTGAATTTAGAATGGAGGCCATAAAAGTTAGGGTTTCTCAACCTCAAGAGTTTCGGACTATAGGGTTTCTCATGGAAAAGTATGTTCGAAAATCCTAGATGCATACTCATGGCCACTCTTATTTTGAGATTAGAGTTTCTCTAGTTGTTTTCTAATATGCCTTGCATTTATTTTTTCAGAATTTTCTAGTTCGCACTTCGGATTTTTGTAAGTAAACTTTCAACTTACTTTGGATAGCACTTGTATATATTTTGTGAACATTTTGTTTGTCTTTTATTGGTTAAATCTTGTTATATTGTGGTATGTGTATTTGGTTTTGATATGAAGATGAAATGCCATGTTTTTATGATGGTTTGTTAAAGTGCATTTCAAAAATACCATGATTAGGCTTTCAGTTTTGACGTGTATATGTGCTATGCATGCTTGTTTTGATCTATGAACATGTAAAGGCATGAGAATATGAGTTGTGATGATGTAAATCCAAGTTTGGAGGACTTCTATGTTTCGGCCAAGGCCATATTAAGGGAATCTGAATCTATTTTGGGTTTGAATAAGTGAAATTCAAGTATGTTTAAATGTATTCATCATATGATTGCATGTTTTAAAGGTTTCAAGCCATATTGTGAGATTTACAGTGTGAATTGGATCATACATGTTTCGGGTTGTACATGTTTGCAATAGTATGGTAAAGTATCATGTCATGCATTCATGTCTCATGCATTGGAGTCTATGTTTTCAAAAAGAAAAGAGTCAAAGTACGTTTTATCATGTCTCCAAATGCTAGGACAGGGAAATGTTTTAGTGGAACTCCTTGTCCACTCTGGAGTGTTTAAAGTTGAGTGGAGATCCCTGGGTCGATGAAGTACAATCGAATTGCCTCGAAGGGTTCCTTAAGGAAAGGATACCAAAGGGAGGTTACATCTAAAGCTAGTGGTTGCCATACCATGAAGGTGAAGTAAGCGAACTGCCATAAAAGAATATGTTTATGTTATGTCGTAGTCACCTCGATCAAGGGGATTGTTGGTTGATGAGTTAACTAGCGGGGAATACATAGTGCTTAGGGGAGCTGTGAGGTATCCATCCATGTGAATCATGAAATGAACAAGGCATTTGAACTCCATGTTATGATACACTATGACATGCCATGATACATTATGATATGCCATGATATGATATGTTATGTTATGCCATTCCATGATATGTTACGATGTGAAATGATCACAACATGAAAATGTTATGAAAAGATGAGAATGGCATGATATGTCATTAAATGATATGAATGACAGGGTGGCGATTTTAGTGAGAGAAAGTCTCCCTTCCTCTAGGAAAAAATCCGGCGAAACCGTTAGAGAGTGGCTCCTCCCTCCCTCCTTTCTGTTTTTTGTTTTTTCATGTAGTTCGTTTTGTCAATAAAAGCTGATGGCCACATCTTTGAGGGGTTGAATAGCCACCACCAGGCTGGTTTCCCGAGTTTCTCAACCATATTTCACATATATGGTTTTACACGATGGAGTTTTATATGCATATGGGCAGGGAGTTTTTAACATGATGGAGGTAGAGGAACTCGGCTACGTTTGGCCGTGGTTTCGGGTGGCTGGAAAACCACCCGGCTGAGAGGTGTAAGTTTCCATCCGGTGTTCCTGACTGTTTCAGCTGAGAGGAGTATGTTTCCATACGGATGATTGAGAGACGTATGTGGTTTGCTTATAGCTTCATCTGGAAGAACGGTCTGCTGAGGGGATGCGTTAGAGTTCTTAACTGTGGGAGCGGGGCAGGGTGGCTTGTTCTCTGGAGGCAAAGGATTACTTGTAGCATTGGGGTGCACTTCCGCTGGTTTAAGGCCTCTGTTTTATCAATGGAAAACAGAGGAGTTTTTCGGATGCATGCCAATGTACATGAGGGGGATATGGTGTCTTTTTGGGGGCGGAGCCCAACCGTATCTCATGGTGGATTCCTTCATGGATGGTGGTCGGAGAAGGGGCTCGGCGTCAGTGCTGTTTGTTTCTTTCTTTGTTTTTTTTGTTTTCTCGTGTCTTTCTTTCTGGTTCTTGTTTGTTGTGTTTTTTAGTTTGTTTTCGTTCGGTTTGTAATAAGAGGTTGGTGGCTGAGCCCCTCTGTCTGGTCGGTTTCTGGGTGTTTTTTCTGTTTTGGTCTTGTTGTTGGTTTGCTGTTTAGTCTTTGAATAAGTTCTCAGTATGCCTGGTCTCTGGCTTTTGTATCTGGTCTCCGTCTCTTCTAGCCGAAGTAGAGAATGGCTATTTTTTGGAGGTTTTGGGCTGGTGTCGGTGACGGTGACGGAGCTGGCGTTGGTGAGAAGCTTGTTGCTCTGCGTAGTGGTGAAACGAGTTGCTGTCAGAAAACTCTTTTGCAGAAAGAGAGCGACGGTGATGCGGTTTGTTGCACTGCTCTACGTTGGTGAAACAGTTTGCTGTACCTGTGAAGTTTGTGGGCTACTGTCAGATGGGAAATAAGCTTGTGGGCATACGGGCTTAGGAATGGTAAGTGTGGTTTCAGTTTGTTTGTTTTAGTGGTCTGTTAGGGTGGTTTTATTTTAGGTTTTAATAATATTTTTTTGAGTCCCTCTTCTCTTTGGGCTCCCCCGCACACAACTTTCATTGCGCCGGGCAATGTCTAAAACTTCTAAACTCTCCAAAGACAACACCATACTGAGATGCGAGAATATGTTAAAACAGAAGTGTCCATCTCGGCTTGTCTGCGAGAAAAAACAAACTCGGAACATCCACACCCTCCATGAGAGGAGAGGAACTACCCAACCTTCAGCCTCCAAAGGAGGAGAGGACTCACAACCCTCATCCCCAAAAGAGAAGAGGGACTAGCTTATATTAAAACAATATTATTAAAACCTAAAAAAAACCACCCTAACAGACCACTAAAACAAACAAACTGACACCACACTTAGCATTCCTAAGCCCGTATGCCCACAAGCTTATTGCCCGTCTAACAGCAGCCCACAAACTTCACAGGTACAGCAAACGTTTCACCAATGCAGAGAGGCAACAAACCGCATCACCGTCACTCTCTTTCTGCAAAAGAGTTTTCTGACAGCAACCCGTTTCACCACTACGCAGAGCAACAAGCTTCTCACCAACAGCCAGCTCCGTCACCGTCACCGACACCAGCCCAAAACCTCCAAAAACAGCCATTCTCCACTTCGGCTAGAAGAGACGGAACCAGATACAAAAGCCAGAGACAGCATACTGAGAACTTATTCAAAGACTAAACAGCAAACCAACAACAAGACCAAAACAGAAAAAACACCCAGAAACCGACCAGACGAGGGGCTCAGCCACCAACCTCTTATTACAAACCGAACGAAAACAAACTAAAAAACACAACAAACAAGAACCAGAAAGAAAGACACGAGAAAACAAAAAAAACAAAGAAAGAAACAAACAACACTGACGCCGACCCCCTTCTCCGACCACCATCCATGAAGGAATCCACCATGAGATACGGTGGGCTCCGCCCCCAAAAAGACACCATATCCCCCTCATGTACATTGGCATGCATCCGAAAAACTCCTCTGTTTTCCATTGATAAAACAGAGGCCTTAAACCAGCGGAAGTGCACCCCAATGCTACAAGTAATCCTTCGCCTCAGAGAACAAGCCGACCCTCCCCACTCCCATAGTATAAGAACTCTAACCATCCCCTCAGCAGACCGTTCTTCTCAGATGAAGCTAAAGCAAACCACTATACGTCTCTCAATCATCCGTATGGAAACATAATCCTCTCAGCTGAAACAGTCAGGAACACCGGATGGAAACTTACACCTCTCAGCCGGGTGGTTTTCCAGCCACCCGAAACCACGGCCAAACGTAGCCGAGTTCCTCTACCTCCATCATGTTAAAAACTCCCCGCCCATATGCATATAAAACTCCATCGTGTAAAACCATATATGTGAAATATGGTTGAGAAACTCGGGAAACCAGCCTGGTGGTGGCTATTCAACCCCTCAAAGATGTGGCCATCAGCTTTTATTGACAAAACAACTACATCGAAAAAACAAAAAACAGAAAGGAGGGAGGGGCCACTCTCTAACGGTTTCGCCGATTTTTTCCTAGAGAGGAAGGGAGACTTTCTCTCACTAAAATCGCCACCCTGTCTTCATATCATTTAATGACATATCATGCCATTCTCATCTTTTCATAACATTTTCATGTTGTGATCATTTCACATGTAACATATCATGGAATGGCATAACATAACATATCATATCATGGCATATCATAATGTATCATGGCATGTCATAGTGTATCATAACATGGAGTTCAAATGCCTTGTTCATTTCATGATTCACATGGATGGATACCTCACAGCTCCCCTAAGCACTATGTATTCCCCGCTAGTTAACTCATCAACCAACAATCCCCTTGATCGAGGTGACTACGACATAACATAAACATATTCTTTTATGGCAGTTCGCTTACTTCACCTTCATGGTATGGCAACCACTAGCTTTAGATGTAACCTCCCTTTGGTATCCTTTCCTTAAGGAACCCTTCGAGGCAATTCGATTGTACTTCATCGACCCAGGGATCTCCACTCGAACTTTAAACACTCCGGAGTGGACAAGGAGTTCCACTAAAACATTTCCATGTCCTAGCATTTGGAGACATGATAAAACGTACTTTGACTCTTTTCTTTTTGAAAACATAGACTCCAATGCATGAGACATGAATGCATGACATTATACTTTACCATACTATTGCAAACATGTACAACCCGAAACATGTATGATCCAATTCACATTGTAAATCTCACAATATGGCTTGAAACCTTTAAAACATGCAATCATATGATGAATACATTTAAACATACTTGAATTTCACTTATTCAAACCCAAAATAGATTCAGATTCCCTTAATATGGCCTTGGCCGAAACATAGAAGTCCTCCAAACTTGGATTTACATCATCACAACTCATATTCTCATGCCTTTACATGTTCATAGATCAAAACAAGCATGCATAGCACATATACACGTCAAAACTGAAAGCCTAATCATGGTATTTTTGAAATGCACTTTAACAAACCATCATAAAAACATGGCATTTCATCTTCATATCAAAACCAAATACACATACCACAATATAACAAGATTTAACCAATAAAAGACAAACAAAATGTTCACAAAATATATACAAGTGCTATCCAAAGTAAGTTGAAAGTTTACTTACAAAAATCCGAAGTGCGAACTAGAAAATTCTGAAAAAATAAATGCAAGGCATATTAGAAAACAACTAGAGAAACTCTAATCTCAAAATAAGAGTGGCCATGAGTATGCATCTAGGATTTTCGAACATACTTTTCCATGAGAAACCCTATAGTCCGAAACTCTTGAGGTTGAGAAACCCTAACTTTTATGGCCTCCATTCTAAATTCAAAACTTGGCATGGTTCTTCCCTCTTGGCTGTGTGTGTATGTGCAAGAATTGGTGAAATGGTTCTTACCTCCTCATGTTCTTCCTCTAGCCAAAAGGTGTATGAGAAATTTTTGTGATTCTCAAAATGGTGGAGAGAAATAGTGGTGTTTGGTTGGTGAGAAAGTGTAAGAACTTGGAGAGAAATGGTGAGTGACGAAAATCCCTTAGAAGGAAAGTTGAAGACTAGAGCAAAAAAGGCCTCCATGAATTTTGGCCATGCCCTTTTATAGAGAGCTTTCCTTCCTTCTAGAAATATCCAAGAGCCTTTGCATGGATGCCACTTGGCAAAAAGACTCTTCCCTTTTCCCCTTGATGGGATTGCATGGGAAATCCAAAGTTGCTTGTGTGTGGTTGTTGTGTAGCACTCAAAATCTTAAACCCTCTCGTGCCTCATCTTCCAATTTTGCCCTTCTCCACTTGTCTAGATACAATGCACTCGGTGGCTCAAAGGTACAAACACAAAAGCCCTAGTCTTTCTTGAAACTCCACTCGTGTGCATGGTTGCCATGTGGCAAGTGAGTGTGTGTTCCTTGTGTTGGCCAAAAACCTTAGCTCTTTCCTAGGTGATCCTTGGCTTTCTCAAGGCTTAGCCATCGCCCCCTCTTTCTCTTGCTCCTCAAAAAAGCTTCTTCTAGAACATGTATTTCCCTCTTCCCAAGCAAGATTTTTCTTGGAATTCCAAAAGTTGTTCTTCTAGCTTGACAAGTGTCACTCCTTGCCTCTTCCCTAGGTTCTTTCTAGAAAAGGTTAAATGGCCCTTCTTGTGCCATGTGGCGCATACACCCATTTTTAGAAATCACATTTGGGCTTCCAAGCCCTAAGTTAAACCTAGTTAGCTAAAATTCGAATGGGCTTGTTGGGTCCCATCTCTTCTAGACTTCCTCTTTTTTTTTTTTTAAACTAAAATACTTCTCCAAATAAAAATAGGAACGGGGACTTAGCAAAATCCAGGTTCTAACAAAATATTTTGTCCCAAAAGATGGATTCTGTTGTAGTGATATTAACTTAATAGATACAAATAAATTATGTATATTTATCAATATATGAGTGACTTTTATTGGTATGAGCTAAAGAGTGGAGTCAAACATAAACAAGTTGGTCTTAACAAGCCTTACTCGAGTTGAGTCAACCTTAATCGAATGTGTTAATTTCGAATCAAGCTGGCTTTTGCTTTCATGATCGAGTTTTTTTTTTTAATAAGTTAGGCTTGCTTCCAGTTTAGCCAAGTAAGCATTGGACAAATAATTTTGAGTTTGTACATTTACAGCCTTAACCACAAAGCAAAAGAAAATTCTTGGAGAATCTTATATAGAAAATTCAATTGTGATAACTATCCATGCTTTTTGTTGTTGTGCGATGCAAAAGGGGTATTTGAGAATGGGCNCGCAATGAAAGTTGTGTGCGTGGGAGCGTACAACCGTTGGTTAGTTGGCTTGTAAGCGGGGCTTGTTACCTATTTTTATTGGTCACAGCTGTAACTTCCTTCATTCAGTAATGAATTGGAGCCTATTTAAAAAAAAAAAATGATATGAATGACATGATATGTTATGACAAGAACAAGAACTCAAGATCAAATGATATGAACAAGTGTTAAAAAGTCTAAAAGATGAAAAGTTGTTTTATGAAAAGTCTATGTTGCATATGTCAAAGCTTTTACATCAAAGTTCATATCTATGCTTTTATTTATGGATTGCAATTATTTGTGATTTACTTGTATATGCCTGTGATATCTACTGTGTGTTGACTGTTTACTTGCTGAGATTTCTTGAAACCTTATCGTGATAGTTTCCACTACTATTCCCCACCTGGAATGTTAGAAGTTATGATACGTTTAGATGACAAAACGCAAGAGGACCAAGGTACCCCTGTCCAGCTAGGAGGTGCCCATGACTAATGAGAGCCCAATTGAGCCCTCACTTTTGGATAGGGTAAAGAGTGCCGACCGGCTTATTTTTGAGGCTTTACATCTTATAGAAGAGACGAAGAGGTTGACGAATAGGGACAAGGATCGCTTTTTGTAGAAAATAAAGAAGCCAGACTAAAGGAGTACCTTTAGGAAAAAGAAAGAAAGAAATGAGACCATGGAAAGTAGAAAGGAAATGAATCATGGTTTTGTTTATGGAAACAATATTTTGGATGGTCCCATGTTTGATAGTTTATTTTGGAGAACAATTAAACATTGTGATGGTTATTATGAAATTTTCTATTTTGAGATTTATGTGCTTTAGTAGCATGATATTGGTCTTGTTTACTTGACCTAAGTAGAATTTTCACTACGATATACTGCATACTTTTAGTTATGAATAGGTACATTGCATCTTAACTGTCATGTATGAGGGGTATGTAGCCTTGTGTTACTTGTCCCGACGCTTCGGTTTCCTTTCAATTCCAAGCGAGGGCTAGGGGTGTCACAAAAGCGGTGGTATTAGAATGATTACCTCTCTGGATAAACCACAAGTTGTCCTAGGAATACATGTTACCTAATGTTAGGATTGGAATCTAGTAGTTATAGGCTTAAATCTTATAGCTATAGGTTTGAATCCTCAAATAGGCACATTCGAAGGATGCGTATGCGGTTTGAACTCGAATTGTGAAGTGAATGAGTAAATCTTTGTTTTTAGGAGAAGCTGATAAGCATTGGCTTTGTGCATTTTAGGAGGATAGGACTCGATGGTGCGTAGACAATGTGATGTTGTTTTGCCAAGGTTATGAGAGCAGGAGGCAGAGAACCCTCAATTGGAAGGAGGACAGGAATTGTAAGGTTAGTTCTGATTGAAGGTTGAAGGAAGGAAATAATGGTTTTAACAGTCGTGTTCAAAACGATGCGCTTGAAGTTTAGTGAAACAGTGCGTGCTTGTTTAAGAGAGAAGGCGATTGTGGGTGGCAATACGGTTGTGATGACCCGCTTTTACGTGTATTTTCACTGAAGGAGTGGTTTTAATTTAATTAATATTATAGTGCTTTTATTTTAAATTATCAGATTTTAATTAGATTTTATTTGCTGTTGAGTTTAAAATTTGCTGTTTAATTTATTTTAGCTCGTTTTGGATTTAAAATTTAATAGTTGGTTTTTACTAGTTATTTATTATATTTTAGCTTGACGTTGTGTTTAAAATATTTTCTTGGTGTTTATTTATTTATTTGATGTCGTGTTTAATTTATTTTAGTCGTTTTATGTTTTAATATCGTTTTCGGCGGATCAGTTTCTAGATCCCGGAAGTGAAGTTTGGACTTCATTTCTTTTTCCCTTCTTTTATTTTTCTCTTTTTTTTTTTCTTTTTTCCTCTTTCCCTTTCCTTTCTTCTTCTTTTCCTTCNGTGCGTGCGTATCACGAGCCCAAGCCGGGATGGGTTATTATCTCGGTGGAGCTCCTCTGGTCACTCGGGAGTGGATAATATTGAGTGACATCCCCTGGGTTGTCGCTGGGCGACGACCGGATCGCACGATACGGTAACGCTGTCGTGTCAACTTCGTGGTCCCTAGAGTGGCGGGGACTAGAGGATGGCCTGGCCAGGTACGCGCGAGGCGCGAGTCTGGGCATCACTCGTGTAGGTGTCACACGCGTAGACGTTACCTGCGGTGTGGCACAGAGCCAGAGTGTGCGGATGGTCCCTAGGGGAGATCATGGTGCATGCATAATCGGATTGCTTTTTATGGTTTTCGGATACGGGCCATTTTCTGGGAAAATGGCGAGGATGTGTTGAGGACTTGTGATCCATTTTCTGGGAAAATGGTGGTTTATTGATTGGGGCCATTATCGGGGATAATGGCAAGATCTGGTTTTGTGATCCATTTTCTGGGAAAATGGTGGTTTGGGCCATTATCGGGGATAATGGCGAGGTTTGGTTTTAAACGATATGTTTTGGGCCGTTATCGGGGATAACGGCGAGATTTTGTTTAAAGGATATGTTTTTGGGCCAAATGGGTTTTTGGCGTGCGTGGAAAAAATATGGTTTGTGAGTTTTGTGCATTGGCATTTATTCATGCATATTGTTTGAGTTTAATATGCTTTTATATAGTGGTATTTGGATTTTACTTACCTGCGGCACCATTTTGGTACCGTAGATTTTGCTGTAGAGTTCGAGGAGGAGGAGGAGGCTGAGCCCGAGGATGCGGCTCCGCCGGAGATCTGAGTTGGAGTTCATGCTTTGTAATTGGTTTTGAAACAATATTTATGACTTGTAATATTTTATTATGTATCTTTGAACCGCTTTGTATTTTATTTAAGAAAAAAATTCTGGTACTTAGTTTTATGTCTTTGCTATCCGCTGCGTATCTCTTCGTGCACATGTGTCGATTGCACACACTTGGCACTCGTCTATAGGATGGTGACTCGGGTTGTCACCATCCGGACGTCTCGAATTACCCGTGTTGGTACGTGGGGATTTGGGGGCGTCACAACGGTGCTTTGCACCTTTAATGAAATAGTGCATTGAAGGTATTCAAAGAAGAGCTGGTTGAGAGCAAAGCGACGTCGTTGTTCATTTCTAGTTTGTTAGTTAGTTTGTTATTCCATTAGAGTTTGGAATTGTAGTATAAAGTAACCCTTCATATACTATAAAGGGCATCTGAATTCTTGTAAGTATTATAGAGGGAATGTATGGAGCTTAGAGGTTGCTCGAAAATCTCTTCCAGGGATTATAGTAGATTCTTGATTCATTCTTGTGTTCTTGTTCTTGATTCTGAGTGAGAGTCTCTTGCATTCTTGCATCATACTGTTTTGGATTCATTTGCATTCGGTGGTGTTTGTTCATTAGAGGTTAAAGGAGGCAGGAGGTACGTGACAATTGGTATCATAGCAATTGATCCTTACAATGGCAGATGAGACACATGGAGCAAAAAGTCAGCAAGAAGTCTCTCAAAAGCAGCAGGAAGTGGTGCAGAAACAATTGGACCATCATCAGCAATCGATCTCTGGCATAACTGAAATGTTAGATCAAGTTTCAGAAATGTTAAGATCTGTGGTTGAAACTGTAAATGCAATTTCTCGTAAGGAGAGAGAGGTCTCTGGAGATAGAGATCATGAGACTAGAACTAATGAGGAAATGGGTGTATTTAAGAGGAATTTTCGATTGGATTTTTTACATTTTAGTGGAAATGACCTTGCTGGCTGTATCTTTAAGGCCAACCAATACTTTGACTATTTTCAAATACCATTTCATCAAAAATTAATGGTGGCATCTCACCATATGGAAGGGGAAGCTTTAGTATGGTACCAAAATGGGTTAGACTTGGGGCAGCTTAGTTCTTGGGAGACTTTAGTAGTTGCTTTACAATGAAGATTTGGGCCATTAGCATTTGATGACCCAATGAAGGCTTTAACTAGATTAAGACAAACTACTTCTGTTAGTTTGTATACAACCCAATTTGAGGCATTGTCTAATAGGCTGAAGGGGTTGTTTGAAAGGCATAAAAGGAGCTGTTTTATGAGTGGATTGAAAGATGAAATTTGTATTCCTGTGAAAATGTTTAATCCACTAAACCTTGGAGTTGCATTTGGGTTAGCAAAGTTACAAGAAGAGTATGTGTTGTCTATAAGAAGGTTGTGGAAGCCAATTGGTCATTATGATGACAAATGGCCAGTTGAAAATGTAGGTCCTACTGATCCAGTTAATAAGGGCCAAAAGAATTTTTTTGCCTTTCAAGAAGGTAAACTCTTCTCATATAGATGAAAAAAAGAAAAAAGGTTTGTGTTTCCATTGTGAGGAGAAGTGGAACCTGAATCATGTATGCAAGAATCCCAAAGCTTACTTCATTCAACCTGATTCTGATATAGTGAACCAGCCTGTGTTTACAGAAGATGGGGCGACTGTTTTTGAAGAAGTTGACACTTTAGAAGTTTCTGTTTGTGATGCCCTCAAATTCCACTTGGGATAGAACAGACATCTGAAGCGTCGGGACACGCACACGTAGTTGCCTGCCCCCGTTCATGACATATAAGATGCAATGTTCCTAACATGCATCTAACATTATGCAATATTCGCAGCGAATAATTGTTTTTTTTCTTGAGCAATACTATGCACCAAACTTATAATATCTCAAATAGTTAAATCGTAATCCAAGTATACTTAACAAAATAAACATCCACGATTTTAGTACGAGTCTTACAAGACTGTAACCTCAAAAATATGGGAGACCAGACTCCATATTTACATTACCAAAATACACTATTGAGGAAGCTCATCGAGTAACTCGTATAACTCGACTAACAAGGCCAGAATACTATCCAAGAATTAACTATGGAAGCTGTAAGCTCTATGTCGTGTCTGCGGCGTCTAGTCAACCTTCTTCAGTCTACCAATGTCTGCTCCCTGCTCTGATCCTAACACATCACCTACCATTCGGGGGAATGGTATTTGGGACTACCACGGTGAGATTTGATTACAAATCTCAGTAAATTAACAAGAAACTCCCACATAGTTTAAAGATGCATGCATGGCAATAAAAGCATAAATGCATAATTAAAGTCGTAAATAAGCATAGCATAACTTGACATATAGCATGGCATAACTGACATAACCTGAACTGAAATGTGAACTTAACTTGACTTGACATGACATGAACTTGAACTTAAAATATAACATGGGCTAGCAACATAACATGAACATGAACATGAACTTGAAACATAACATGGACTTGAATCATAGCATGAATGTGAACGTACATAACATAAACATGAACTTGAATTTAACATAAACCTGAGCATAACGTGACATAAACGTGAACTTGAGGCATAATGTAAACATGAACATAACATAACATGAACGTGAACTTGAAATATAACGTGAACATAAGCATAATATAACATGAACGTGAGCTTGAACATAACATAAACGTGAACATAACATGATACGAATATGAAGTTGAAACTTAACGTGAACATGAACATAATATGTACGTGAACATAACA
This sequence comes from Carya cathayensis, assembly GCA_011037825.1. NCBI lineage: Eukaryota > Viridiplantae > Streptophyta > Magnoliopsida > Fagales > Juglandaceae > Carya > Carya cathayensis. Next base: position 527,679 of record QGSO01000138.1, on the reverse strand, counting down.
TAACATAACATGAACTTGATCTGAAACTTATTCTTATCTCATGGGGTCTCCATGATTGCTTATTCTTAACTTCTTGACATAAACTTGGACTCTTGTTCAATTGACTTAATTAATAACGTGACCATATGGGTGCTACACGGGTCCCCTTGAGCTGTGTGTTCCTACCGATTACTGCATCACAATATAGGTATCTACACCAACTGTGAGTGCGTTAATACGTACTCCATAGTTGTTGTGGTCCTAAGTATTCAACGTGTCACAATTGCTGTGTCTCACGTAGTGTATGCTCTACAGTTGGTTTGGCCCCATGAATCGTTTGTGCCACACTTGCTGTGAACACCCGTAAAAATAAAATATGGCACCATCGGTGTTAGTGCCTGGCACACTCCGGTGACCAGTTACTTAGGCCCCATTCGCAACATGTTTACTGTACTTCGTCAACCCAGGGAATTTCACACCTATTTAGACACTCCAGCGTGAACAAAGGAGTTCCACTAGGATATTACCCCATCCTAGTACTTAAGTCATGATTGACATGAATAACTTAACTTGAACATGATCTGAAACTTGACTTAACACAAACTTGATCTAACTTCTTTACTTAACATGACATACTTGCAATGGTGAATATTACATGATATGACATACATGTAACATATGTCATACTTATAACATATAGCAATACGTGATAGAATAGATTGTGTAACAGATAAATATTTGTGAAATAATAAATCATGCATAACATATAAACATGTAATGACGTGGCATGGCATGACATAAATGATAACATACATACATAAATTGTAGTTTCCTTACCCATCATACATACACAATAAATTGATAGTAAGTTAGAAGCTAACTTACCTCGATCGTTGTATTCTACAAGAATAAAGCGCGAAACATGAGGAACTATAAGAGGGTATCCCAAAAGTTAAAAATTTAATTACTAACAATTAGAAACATGAAAACAAGCTAACTTAGAGTAAAATTACCATTTTACTCTCTACATGTGAAAAAATGACAATTTTGCCCCTAACTTAAGGATTTCACATCCTAACTCTAAAAATTTTCAAAATTTACATTCCTCATGTAAATTTTGTCCTAAAGTCAAATATCAACTCAAAAAAATTTATAACAACACACAACTATGAAAAACACATTATGGCTGAAACATGCATAGGCCATTTCTCTTGATTTTTGTTGCAATTCCTTCCAACTTCAAAACTCATGCTTAAACCAAAATTTTGCAACAAAGATCTTCCTATTCTAAGTTTACAACTATACTTAAAACATTCATTTAGAAAAAGCTAATAATCAACACCAAACTTTTTGTAAAAAGATCCAAACACTTAATCACAAGCTTTGACCCTAAATCAAAACATCTCCAAGAATTCCAAAAATCAAATCTCACTTCTAACATATTCCTAACATAATTATAAGATCAACCATGCTTTAAATCATCAAACTAAAGTCTCCAAAATCACAAAATAACACTTGGAGTTTTTGGTTTTACACTTAGTCCAAAAACAGAAACTTTTTCCTCAACAAGCTTTGATAAATCTCTTGATCAATGGCTTAAGAAGGTGAGATCTTAGAAATAAAGCATCATATGGTTTAATAATGTGTCTTAAATAGGATCCAACCATAAAACTTAAAATCACATGGCTAAAAATCAATAAAACATGGATCGAATCCAAAAACATCAAATCTTAGGCCTAACCAAAATCTTCTTACATAGAAAAATCATATCTTTGAAACTAATAATAAATATCTTCAAAATAATATCCTAACATGAAAATAAGAGACTTAGGATCATTATATAAAAATATCAAAGCCTTTAGAGTAAGATCAAACCTCGAAATATTCAAACTTTCTCTGAATAAAAACTGTTTTGCCACTTCCAGTTTTCAAGTTTCTAGATCTAAGAAAATCTATCATCAAAAGTTTTAGTCATACAACAAAACCTCAATGAACACTCTTAAACACATTCTAACAACACTCCATAAAATTTTCGGACCAATATATGTCCATTAGCTTGGTCAAAAACTTCAAAACATAACATACTCTCCAGATTCACGCCTAGAATGACCTTTCCATGGTTAAAAATACTTTGACTGACCAAATGACCATGGAATGATACGAATAATATATCTATGGAAACTATACTCAAAGGGGAACAACTTTTATGTAGGAGGAATTGTGTGAAAATACTTAAAAAGGGTCAAAAATCTCCATGCAAAACTGCCCGAGAGAGCTCTTTTGGGTTTCTCTCTAAGAACGAGGTGAAGAAGTAATGAAATGGAAGTAAATGTGACTTGTGCGACTCAAGACTTCTGTAGGGGGAAGATATGGACCTAAATGACCATTGATTGGAGCTAGCTATGTGACATAACGTGGAGAATAGAGAGGGGAAAGGACTGCCTGCAGAAGCTTTGAGGTATGGATGTTGATGGGGTGGGTTTCTCCATCTCACCAAGGCACTATTGGGTGCAGCCAAGGGCAGTGAATGGTCTGCTATGTGGGGGAGGAAACTTCTCCAAGAAGCCTTGCCAAGGTGGCCAAATTCGTGGACCTTGGTGGGCCTCAACCAAGTGGGCTTCAATTTGGGGTTTAAAGGGGGTTTGGTTAGGGTTTGAGATGCTATCAAGCCCAAATCTAATTTTTCTTGGCCCAAACAAATTTCCAAGGTTTAAAAGGTTGGATAATGATGACATAAAAATAATTTGAGAAATTAATAGCATGTGGAAATGATTTAATCAAGTGATTAAACACAATGCAAGAAATTGGATCAAAAAGGATTTGGAGGCCAATTTAGGGTTTGGGGAAACCGTTTAGGGTTTTGGTTTCAACCAAGCTTTTGAGATTTCAATTGGATTCCAACTATTTAGGGTTTCACTAGGGTTGAAACCCTCTTTGATTTGGATCAAATGGTTGATTAGATGAAAAGGGTTTTGCTTAGGTGGCATGATCACACATCTTGATTTCCTTCACAAATCCATCTAATGGTTCCTCTTTGTGCCAAGTGTCTAATACTATTCACTATGTGTGGCTAAGATCTTGCCAAGTGTCCAAATAAAACTTCTCTAACTAATTTGGACATTCCACATTGTGATTTTGAAAACACTGCACTTAGTATGCTTATCGATGTTACTATTCACTCCGAAAAAAGCGTAATAAACTTAGTACTGAAAAATTGTAAATATTCATATTAACCTACAGTAAAAACCGTTTACCAAAATTCAACCCCGAAGTGCCCCTATAAATAAATTCACAGTGAGTGATAACACTGATTATGTTGACAGACTAAAACCTGTGCGATTGATCGATTCGTGAAAACTTATGGGATTTTCACGAGGTTTCTAAAGTCTATAGAAATTCCACCATTGAATTTCTAGCGGGCTGTTACACTGTTAATGCCATTTCTAGCTGTATTAGTGGTAATGCTATGAGAGTGCATGGCAATGTGGGCTCTTGTGTTGTGGAAATCTTAGTAGATTCGAGAAGCACACATAATTTTTTGGGTCCAAGAAGCCAAATTTTTTATGAAATAGGATTCAACCTTGCAAGTGTGTGTGGCTAATGGTGAGAAGATTTTGACTCAAGGCAATGGGCAGGAAATTGTTAAAATTCAAGGTTCTTAGTTTTCTATGCCTGTTCATGTTTTATCATTGTGGGGCTGTGATGTAGTACTGGGAGTCCAGTGGTTGAAAACTTTAGGCTCTATTACTTGGAATTTTGTTGATATGTCAATGACTTTTGAATGGGGTGGTCAATTGATTAAGTTGCAAGGCTTGACTACTGCTAGTGTACATATGTTATCTGGTGCTAAAGGGTTTAAGTCAGATTTTGTTAATAAGTAAGGTTGGTTGTTGCAATTGATGTTGGTTGAGCAGAAGCCTTTGGAAGTTTGTAGTGAAGGGCCAATGTTTGACTTAGTCAAGGAATTCAGTGATATTTTTGCTGAACCAATTGGGTTACCACCAAGGAGAGATTTTGATCATCCTATTAATTTGAAAGAGGGGGCCTCTCCTGTTTCTATTCGACCATAAAGGTATCCTCATTATCAAAAATCTGAAATAGAAAAGATTGTCCATGAATTGCTGCAATCTGGTGTGGTAAGGCCTAGCCAAAGTCCATTTTCTTATCCTGTTCTGTTGGTTAAGAAAGCTGATGGTACATGGCGTATATACATTGACTATAAAGCCCTAAATCAAGAAACCATTAAAGATAGGTTTCCAATTCCTGTCATAGATGAGGTCCTTGATGAATTGTTTGGGGCTAGAGTTTTTTCTAAACTGGATTTGAAGGCTGGATACCATCAGATTCGAGTAAAAGATGAGATATTGAAATAGCCTTTAGAACTTATGAGGGCCCTCATGAGTTCTTAGTGATGCCATTTGGGATCACTAATGCCCTTGCTACTTTTCAAGACTTGATGAACCACATTTTAAAACCTTTCTTGAGAAGATTTGTTCTAGTTTTTTTTTTTTTTTTTTTACATTCTGGTTTATAGTAAGAATGTTGAGGAGCACTTGGTGCATGTGAAATCTGTTTTGGGTATATTAAGGCAACATACTCATTATGCAAAAATGCCAAAATGTAAGTTTGGGGTGCACGAGATTGAATACTTGGGCCACATTATCTCTGAAAAAGGGGTGCAAACAAATTCCTCAAAAAAGTAGCCATGGTTCAATGGCCCATTCCTAAAACCTCGAAGTCCTTGAGAGGGTTTTTAGGATTGAACAGGCTATTATCAAAAGTTCATTAGAGGGTATGGTTATATAGCATCACCTCTAATAGAATTATTGAAAAAGAATTCATTTTGCTAGAATGAGAAGGCTACTGCTGCATTTGAATTGTTGAAGGTAGCTGTTAGCAATCCTCCTGTGTTGAGGTTGCCAGATTCTAATAAAGCATTCACCATTGAGTGTGATGCTTCTGGTGTGCGTCTTGGTGCAGTTTTGATGCAAGATTCTCAACCCATAGCTTTTTATAGTAAAGCTTTGAAGGTAAAAGCATTGTTATTGTCGACTTATGAAAAAGAACTGTTAGCCTTAGAGTTTGTTGTCCAAAGGTGGAGACCTTATCTTTTAGGCCATTCATTTAAGATCAAGACTAACCAGCAAGCCCTTAAATTTTTGGTGGAACAGAAAACTGGGACTGAGGCACAGCATAAGTGGGTTTCAAAACTCATTGTTTATGATTTTTCTGTAGAATATAAAAGGGGAAAGAGAACATAGTGGCTAATGCTCTTTCCAGGAAAAATGAAGAAGAGCAGTTGGTTTTGACAATGATATCCTTTCCCACTCCCTTGTGGATTGATGAGTTAAAAGGGAGTTACTCTTTATGCTCAAGGGTTTCAAATATTGTCAATAAGTTGCAGCTTGGGGAACAGGGACCTAAGCATTTCTCCATGCAACGGGGATTGCTGATGAGGAAAGGCAAGATGGTGGTTGTTCCTTCATCCTCCATTCAGTCCAAGATCCTCGAATACATCCATAACAACCTACAAGCCGGCCATATGGGTTATCACAAGACATTGTAGAGAGCTAGAAGGGATTTTTGGTGGGAAGGCATGAAAAAGGATGTCAAGAGATTAGTATGAGAGTTTGAACTTTGCCAAGTTAGCAAGAATGAGAACATTCAATACCATGGTCTTTTGCAGCCCTTATTTATACTTGAATCTCCATGGATTTCATTGAAGGCTTACCGCTTTCAAATGGGGTTTCTGTGGTTTTTTCTATTGTGGACAGATTAACCAAGTTTGCTCTTCTTTATCACATCCTTATACAATAGTCAAGGTAGCTTAGGTATTCTTTAATGGTGTTTTCAAATTGCATTGCCTACCTCGTTCAATTACTTCAAATAGAGATACAGTCTTCACTAGTGCATTTTGGAGACAATTGTTTCAGTTGCAGGGAGTTTCACTAGATTTTAGTTCATCTTACCACCCACAGTCAAATGGGCAAACAGAAGCTTTGAACAAATGTTTGGAGGGATACTTAAGGTGTTATTTTAGTCAGAAGCCTTAGGAATGGAATTTATGGCTACCAATGGCTGAATGGAATTATAACATCACTATCCATTCTACCATTACAGTTACTCCTTTTGAGGCCCTTTATGGATACCCTCCTCCCAAATTACTGGCTTATGTGTCAGGTACTTCTTCAAATGATACTGTCGATAAGCACCTTGTTGAAGGATAATATGATCAAAGCACAACAAAGAATGAAGTTTTTCGCTAACAAAAAAATGAGTGAAAGATCATTTGTGGTTGGTGATTGGGTATTCTTGTGAATTCAGCCCTATAGACAAAAGATAGTAGCTATGAGGCATAATATGAAGATAGCCCCACGTTTCTATGGCCTTTTCCAGATTGTGCAAAAGTTGGGTTCTGTGGCATATAAGTTGAATTTGCCTGAGTCTTCAAATATCCACCCAGTTTTCCATGTTTCGTGCCTTAAGAAGAAATTGGATAGAATATTGTACCTTTGCCTACTTTACCTCCTATTGATTCTAATGGCCAGTTACAACCTGAGCCTAAGTAGATTTTAGAGAGAAGGTTACAAAGGAGGGGCAATCATGCTACTACAGAAGTGCTGGTTAGTTGGGTAGGGGCTACAGCTGAAGATGCTTCTTGAGAGAGTTTGTGGAAGCTGCACTAACTTTATCCTTATTTGGTGGGCACTGTACTTTTAAGGTGAGTTCTGATTAAGGCCTTGTGGGCAAGTCCTTTAAGGGGGGGAGAATGTAAGGTGAGTTCTGATTGAAGGCTGAAGGAAGGAAAAAATGGTTTTAATAGTCATGTTCAAAATGGTGCACTTGAAGCTTAGTGAAATGGTGCGTGTTGGGTTTAAGAGAGAAGCAGATTTTGGGCGGCAATATGGTCTGTTTCACCTTTAATGAAATGGTGCGTTGAAGGTATTCAAAGAAGAGTCAGTTGAGAGCAAAGCGACGTCGTTGTTCATTTCAAGTTAGTTAGTTAGTTTGTTATTATGTTAGAGCTTGGAATTGTAGTATAAAGTACCCCTTCATATACTGTAAAGGGCATCTGAATTCTTGTAAGTGTTACAGAGGGAATGTATTATAGAGGGAATGTATGGAGCTTAGAGGTTGCTCAAAAATCTCTTCTAGGAATTATAATAGATTCTTGGTTCATTCTTCTGTTCTTGTTCTTGATTCTGAGTGAGAGTCTCTTGCATTCTTGCATCATACTGTTCTGAGTTCATTTGCATTCGGTAGTGTTGTTCATTAGAGGTTAAAGGAGGTAGGAGGTACGTGACAACAATTGCAGAAGCTATACAGTAAATGACTGAGGTAGTGAGATACCAAATGGAACAAGGGCAGAATGTGAGGTAAGAGCTGCCTAGAGGTGAGAATCGAGGATGCTGGTTGGAAAGGTTTCTGGTGTATAGGTATCCAAACTTTATGGGTATGGAAGGAGCTCTAAGAGTCAACAAGTGGCCTATCGACTTGGATAGGACCTTTGACATTAGTGGATGTATAGAGGATCAGAAAGTCCAGTATGCCAAACATTTACTCCAAGGAGAGGCTGGCTTATGGTGGGATACGAAAAGACAACTTCTGGCGCAATAATTGAGAGATGTGGCTACTCTTACTTGGGAGTGATTTAAGAGAGAATTTGATAGTTGTTTCTTTCCAAAGACGGCCAAGCAGCAAAAAGAGTTGGAGTTTGCAAACTTAACACAAGGGAATGTGACGGTAGAGAAATATGCAGCTTGATTTATGGAATTGGCAAGATTTGCCCCTCATTTGATTTGAACGGAGCAGATGCAAGCTTAGAAGTTTCAAGATGAATTGCAATCGAGGATTTGGAATCAGGTTGCTTGTTTGCAGATAGAAAACTTCCAAGAATTGGTGAATGTCGTATTAATCGCGAAAGTGGAATAGAGGAGTCTGATTTCACAAGTCCATTTGAATCAGAAAAGAGGAATGTCCTACTCACTGGGACAAGATGCTAGAAAAAGAAAGATTCCATACGTGATGGACAAAGGAAGGGGGAAAGTAGTTGAAAGTGCGGTACCAGTTACACCCCCACCTTGTTGAAGATGTAGATGAGAGCATAGTGGCGAGTGTCGATTCGCTATAAGAGCATGTTTTCGATGTGGTCAGATCGGCCATATGATCCAAGATTGTCCACAGAATACACCTGGAGGAGCAACAATGCCAGGAAGCAAAGGAAAGACTCCTATGAAGGCTAAAATCTATGAGATCACTCTAAGAGAAGTGGATTTGGAAATCAACGAAGTAACATATGTCGAAGTAATCATTGGTAACATTCCAACCCTATTGTAGTTGGTAGTTTGTGTTTGCTAAGAATTCTTGAGTAACCTTAGTTACCCTTCTAGGTAAGGTTAAGTTGATGCAATAGTTGGCATGTGCTCTGTTTGATTCTGTAGCATCGCGTTCTTTTGTTTCGTATGATTGCGTGAGAAGATGTAAGTTGAGTGTGGAATCCTTGTCACATAAAGTTTTAGTACCTATTCTAGATGGGAAGATAGTTAGATGCACTCATATAGTTAAGGATTCTCTATTGGAAGTCGCAAGATTGACCCTGACTGTGGATTTAATCGTCTTCCATTTAATGAAATTTGATTTGATCTTAGGAATGGATTGGCTATCTAGGCATTATGCTAAGATAGATTATCGAGGAATGAAGGTGATTTTTGAGTTACCCTCAAAGGACATAATTTGTTACATGGGGGAAGTGGTAAAGTCGATTCCATCAACCTTAATGGTAGGAAGAATGAAGAAATCTTTGAAGGAAGGAGCCATTGCATATCTAGTGGTTAGGACTAGCGCAACCAAGTAACCTCTAGGAGTCAAAGGGATTTTGGTGATAGAAGAGTGTCTCGAAGTTTTTGTCGATGATCTGCCTGGATTACCCCCTAACTAGGAGACAAAGTTTGTAATTGAATTGTAGCCAACTACGGCCCCAGTGCATAAGGCACCTTATCGAATGGCGACGACCGAGTTGAAGGAGTTGAAGACTCAGTTTGAGGAACTTCTCGTAAAGTGATTTATTCGTCCAAGTTCATCCTCGTGGGGTGCACCACTCCTATTTGTGAAAAAGAAGGATGAGACCATGAGGATGTGCATTGATTATTAGGATTTGAATAAGGTAACCATTAAGAATAACTACCCCTTACCTCGGATCGAAGAATTGTTCGATTAGTTGCAAGGAGCTTCGGTATTTTCTATGATAGACCTACGATCAGGGTATCATCAATTGTAGATTTAGGATCAGGATGTACCTAACAAAGCCTTTCAAGCTCGTTATGGACACTTTGAATTTTTAGTAATGCCTTTTAAAGTGATGAATGCCCTAGCAACATTCATGGATTTGATGAATCAGATATTTAGGCAGTACTTAGATAACTTTGTAGTGGTGTTCATTGATGACTTTTTGATCTACTCCCGAAGTGATGAAGAACATAGGGAACACTTGAGGATAGTATTGAGGACTTCACAAGAACATTAGCTCTATGCCAAACTCAGCAAGTATGAATTTTGGCTCAAAGAAGTGAATTTTTTGGGGTATGCCATTTCCAGTGAAGGTGTGGCTGTAGGCCTTGTTAAGATAGAAGCAATAATGGAATTGCATAAACTAGTCAATGCCCACAAGATACAGAGTTTTCTGGGTTTGGCAGGATATTATCGAAGATTCGTTGAAGGATTTTGAAACTATTTGGTCCCTTAATGCATTGATGAAGAAGAATGTCAAGTACGTTTGAAGCGAGGAATGTAAAAGGAGTTTCCAAGAACTCAAAAGGAGGTTAACCACAACACTTGTGTTCGCTTTACCTAAGCCTCATAAGTAGTATGTGGTTTATAGTGACGCCTCTAAAATGGGTTTAGGGTGCGTATTAATGCAAGAGGATCAAGTTGTCGCTTATGCCTCATGACAACTCAAGGATCACGAGCGGAATTACCCTACTCTTGATTTGGAATTGGCCGCAGTAGTCTTTGCACTGAAATTCTGGAGACATTATGTTTATAGAGAAAAGTGTGAGGTGTACACTGACCATAAAACTCTAAAGTATCTATTTAGTCAAAAGAAGTTGAACATGAGATAGAGGAGATGGGTAGAGATGATTAGCGATTACTAGTGTGAGCTTAAGTATCACCCTGGAAAAGCCAATGTGGTAGCAGATGCCCTTAGTAGTAAGACTCAGGCTGACATGCAATCACTTTTGGCAGGAATACGTGAATTGTTTATTAGTAAGCTGCCAAGACTTGAAGGGATAATTTTGGTAGGAAGGAATAAAAAGAGATGTGGCGAAGTTCATTGCGAAACGCTCAATCTGCCAATTGGTAAAGGCTAAGCATCAAAGGCTAGTGAGAGAACTGCTACCATTACCAATTCTAGAATGGAAATGGGAAGACGTATTTATGGATTTTGAGATAGGTTTGCCAAGGACATTTGATATGAACCCGCGGGAAGAGAATCCCTTGAACCCACAATCAATTTGAAAACTCACCTAAAAAAGCCAAACTCAAGTCTATGGATGGTGAATTTAGACCCGTTGAGAACTCATTTCAAGAATCTAGATTATATTAAAAATCTAGACCCGTTGAAATCCCGTCTCAAGAACCCAAATTACAAGGAGAAACGCCACAAAGGTTGTGATTTACCTTTAATAAGCTCAAGAGTTCAATCAAGAACAAGAGGATAAAACTCACTCACAATTAAAATTCAAAATAAATGTCTACCCTTGGAGTGGCTGGTTACATCCTTTAAATACCCTCCCCAAAACATGATAAAACCCTAGACTAAAATTTGAGACATTTTCTCTCAAAAATGCCCTTTAGTAAACAGTAGCCGCGTGGTACTGTAGCGTGAACAGTTCGTACTACAGTAACTTCTAAACCTTAGTTCAAATAAAATAATATCTATCCAAATAAGCCCTTGTCAAAATACAAGGCCTTCCCAAAAATCCTAGTTCATAAGAAATAAGACATATGTGGGCTAAGCATCCTCAAGCCCACTTATTCCAAACTAATAATAAAAATCCTTTAAACAAATTGAAAGGCTTAATATCTAAAGCCACAATCTCTAAGTCAAGTCTTCTACAACTTGAATCAAGTGGATCAAAGTCGGTTCTTCTTCTTTCAAGCCCATCTTGAGTGTTGGGCTCTTGCTAGCTTCTTCCCAAATGGCTTGTACTAATCCTTGCATTGCTTCCTTGATCTTGTAATTGGCCAATCTAGAACTTACAAATGATCTTTAAGAGTAGGCCCACCTTGGTTCCCATCAACATTGTTAGGGAAGAATTCGATTTGGGTCATAATTGATCGTTTGACCAACAATGCACATTTTCTACCTATTACTAATACAGACTTGTTGGAAAAGCTTTCTCGAGTTTATGTTAAAGAGATAATCAAGCTTCATGCCTATCATCCACAAATAGATGGACAGGTGAAGTGTACTATCCGAACATTAGAGGATATGTTGCATGCTTGTGTGATGGAATTAAGTGGCAATTGGGAAAGTCATTTACCACTAATAGAGTTTGCCTACTATAATAGCTTTCAGGCTACAATTCAGATGGTGCCTTATGAAGCACTATACAGAAGGAAGTGTAGATCCCCTTTGTATTAGGATGAAGTCGGTGAAAGAAGGTTGTTAGGACTGGAATACTTGCAGGTTGCATGGAAACAAGTGGCATTAATCCAGGAAATAATGAAAGTAACCCACACTCAGCAAAAGAGTTATGTTGATAAATGACGAAGGAATTTAGAGTTTACCGTAGGAGATTGGGTGTATGTCAAGGTTTCACCCATGGAAGGATTTATACAATTCAGGAAGAAAGGAAAGTTTAGTCCCCAGTATGTAGGACCGTTTGAAGTTATGGAAAGAGTCGGTATAGTGGCATATCGATTGGATCTAACAACTGAGATGCAAGGTGTGCACGTCTTTCATGTATCATCATTAAAGAAGAGCTTTGGGGAAAGGCAACCTGTGATAATGGAAGCTGGCAGTATACAGCTTCAGCGTAATCTATCATATGAAGAATGACCTGTGTAGATTGTGGATAGCAAAGAGCAAGAGCTAAGAAATTGGAAAATATTCTCAGTAAAAGTGCTTTAGAACAACCCAGCTTCTTTAGAAGCGAAGTGGGAAAAGAATTCTAACCCTTTTAACTGAAGTATGAACTTATAATTTGTGGCTATGATTTTGTATGGTCCCTAGTTTGTTTATGAACACTTTAGGCAGTAGAACCCATCATCATTAAGAAAGCAACGCTGCCGAACGTGCGTTTACTTCTTCGGGAAAGTTTGCTGCATGTCTGTTTGGATTTTTAAACTTACGAAGCACCACTGACCTGTAGGGATGTGAACTCTGACTACTAGAGGTCTAGCTCAAGTGATTAAATACATTTGAGACTAATATCTACTTTATTCGTAAAGAACTGTGTAAATCAAGTTTGACAGCGTATGAATGACTTGAAATTTTATTTCGCAAGTATGATGAATGTACCCAATGAGGACAGCTATAGGTTGAGGAGAAGTGTGAGTTGGTTAAAACATGTACGGGATGAATCATGTGGAACCGTCATCCCCTATTTTTTATTGTGATCTAATTAATTATTCGTGTGGGAGCCAATTTGTTTACTACAAATCTTGGAGGGACATGTCAAGCTTGGAATGTGACGCCCCAATTATGACAGAATTGAACGTCGAATCAACACTAGCCCCTCATGACATAAGGATGTCTAACATATCTAGCATATCAATTTGGAATTTTTTTTAGACTTGCCAAACTATTCATACGACAATTATTAAAGGTATAAACCTGATCACCATAGTAATGGTTGTCAAAGAATACTAGATAATCAAATACATAGCAACCAGAATACTTCTATAACATACCGGCTAGTGACCTGTTATGTCGTTATCTTCTCGGGTCTGTAAAGATCCGAGGATGGACTACCAGGATTGAAAATCTCAGTAATTCATAAACTACAGTTAAGTGCATGCATGGCAGTAAAGCTAATGCAATGTCTCTAGATATTTGAATATGCTCTAACCAACTTGAACGTGACTGATTGACTACAGGAACTGCTAAACAACATGACTACCATAATACTGCACTGACTGAATATCATGAAGAAAGCTAACATAAGACTGAATAAATAATGCATACTGACATAAAAGGAAGAGAACCAACTACTATATCAAACACATGTCGAATAATCGCATTAATTGATTAACTTGATCACATGTCTGATTAAACGGTTATAGTACTCATTGGGCCAGTTCTACGTGACAATTCGTGTTACTGTGTATGCCAATGTGCCGAACACAAAATAAGCTCCACAGTGTTGTGCACGTTCGTAACATAATTCGCTACATTTGGGCCAGCATACGACAATTAACGTACCAGTTGTGCCCAGCATAGATAAATACGTATAATGTTGCCACGTTATGAACTAAAAATACGTACTCCAGTTTTCCCGTTACGCAAAAAACGTCTCATTTGCAGCTATGTAAATATAAACGACTCCAAGTGTTTGGCGAAGTCAAATACTACTCCACAGGTGTGGCCACGCAATATAACATAATATACGTACTCCACAGTTTGTGCGATTATGACTAAATTAATAGTCTCCACAGTTGTCCACGCATATAGTACATAAAATCGCCACATTGTGGCCACATAAATACATAAAATTATAGTCTCCAAGTTGTGGCAGATAGACAAATATAATACGTACTCCTTGTTGTGCACGTTTACTACAAAATGTACTACAGTTGTGGCCACGTTGTACAAAAAATTAATCAAACCATGCAACTATCATATGCACTAACACAGCCTGCAGACAAATTTGTAAAGAAAATTATGGAGAACATGGAACAGATCATGTAATGACAGGACATGCTATGTTACATACATAATTGTGTTCTCCACAACAAAACGATGTAATTAAGGCACTTACTGAGTCGCTCTTGGTGCACAGGGAATGAAAGTGAGACTCAGTCCAATTCATCGACATTGCCATTAGACTTGCAACACAGGGCATGAGTCCTTACTCGAAGTAATTTGCTTCAAGCTTTGACAAAAGCAATACACACAAAAAACCTCATATACTTAGATGTCACCCAAGATGCACTCACCCGGACTTAGCACACTCTTCGGCACTTATACAGTTTAACTACTACCCTAACTTCGTAGACACTTCGTGCCGCACGTTCACGACTATAGAGTACTACTAACTCTTCATCCCTCCATCGTGATAACGACGGCATCTACGGAACGAATGCGCTAGCGTATTTTCGTACCCCACTCCAGCACATCACGATGACGCCATAACGGACACATTTACTCCTCTCTCGCCTCATATGACATACGGCCGTCACGCTTACGATTACCGACTCTTCCATAGCCGATACAATGGACTCAGCATACTAGCGTCCAACACAAATAGCATCCAACCAGTTTACATCCGGATCACATCAATAACAGCAAATACTACTATGATGAAATGAATGAATTACCTCACGGTAACGGGTCGCTCGTACAACTCTGGAGGGTCGCGAACAGGTATTGTCCCAGAGTTGGGCTAAAGCAAGGCTGAAGGCTCATGCCCGTAGAGTGGCCGCGGCTCAGATGACATAACGAGGTGAGGAGCGTGAGGTACAACCAGAACCAGCAAGCAGGAAAGATAACTGGGGACTGTGCAGGTGGTGTCGACGGCAACGCGGCATCGTTTAGCATTCGGCCTTGGTGGTGATCTAAACTCTTGGTGATTTTGGAAGGTATGGTAAGGAACAAGATGTGGTAACCAGTGCTTATGGTTGAGGTGGTGCACCGGTGTGATGGAGACCATATGAATGTTAGGAAAGCTGGAAACCTTGATGAGGTCATGGGGTTGTGATGCCTTATGTCCAGTGAAAGCTAGACCCATGTTGAGGGGGAGGATTGGTGCCGTTTTCTACACCTTGAGTGCAGTGGAGGAGCACTCGATACTTGCCAGGTGCCCGCTGAGGCTTGGATGGGATGTGAGGAGAAAGGACGCGCAGAGGAGAAAGGAAGAGAGAAGAATAAGGAAAAGGCCAGGTTCAACCTACTTGGCAAATCCACGATGTAAACATGTAACCGAGTGTCATAACATAATAAACACTACGAATTATATTATTTAAACTAAGTTTATAAATATAATTATAAATGATAAAGTACGTTATTAATGAGAGTAAATATTATAAAAAAAATTAACACTAGATTAGATAGAATTAAAAAGTTTAAAATATTTCTTCTGATAGTTTAATAAGGATAAACTTAAATAACACTGAATTTAGATATTATTTATACTAAGTTTATAATAATCTTTAAAAGATAAAGTATCATTATCAAAGTGAAAACAAAATGGTTAGAGTTATTTTAAACTAAGGTTAAAATAATATTTTCATCTAAATGATAAAGTATCTTCACTCAAGAGAACATATAGTTCCGAATTAAATTTCTAAACAATAAATATTTATCTAGAACCAAAAAATTCAGAGCCATTAATTATTATAATGTGCTACTTACAAGCTTACAATACTTTGAAATCTGGTAAGATCAAATCTGGGTAAAGCTAGGATAATTGTTCGATACATTCGGAGAACAAATAACTGATTCAAAATATTGCACGTGATCGTAGTAGAGCAAATGTGTTTTCGAGTCAAATACCGTGCTATAGTGCGAAAAGATAGGAAGTAGGTATTAGCGGGTGTTCAGAGAGGGGGCAATGGCTAAACCTAGGGAAGGCCAAGGATCACCTAGGAAAGAGCTAAGGTTATCGGCCAACATAAGGAACACACACTCACTTGCCACGTGGCAACCATGCACACAAGTGGAGTTTCAAGAAAGATTAGGGTTTTTGTGTTTGTACCTTTGACCCACCGAGTGCATGGTATCTAGACAAGTGGAGAAGGGTAAAATTGGAAGATGAGGCAAGAGAGGGTTTTGAATTTTGAGGGCTACACGCCGCCCACACACAAGGCGACTTTTGGATTTTTGATGCAATCCCATCAAGGGGTAAAGGGAAGAGTCTTTTTGGCAAGTGGCATCCATGCAAAGGCTCTTGGATATTTCTAGAATGATGGAAAGCTCTCTATAAAAGGGCATGGCCAAAAGTCATGGAGGCCTTTTTTGCTCAAGTCTACAACTTTCTTTCTAACGAATTTTCGGCACTCACAATTTCTCTCCAAGTTCTTACTTTTTCTCACCAACCAAACACCACTATTTCTCTCCTCCATTTTGAGAATCACAAGGATTTCTCATGCACCTTTAACCTAGAGGAAGAACACTAGGAGGTAAGAACCATTTCACCATTTCTTGCACATACACACATGTCCAAGAAGGAAGAACCATGCCAAGTTTTGGATTTAGGGTTTTTTTCCCACATGTGCACACACTCACACTTTAGAAACTAGGGTTTTCTTTCTTCAAGAAGAGGGAAGACCCAAAAATATCATTTGTTTCAAGTTCTTGATCACAAAGTAGAAAGGGAATAAAGGCCATGAAGGTTAGGGTTTCTCAACCTCTAGATTTTCAGACTCTAGGGTTTCTCATGGAAAAGTATGTTTAAAAATCCTAGATGCATACTCACGGCCACTCTTATTTCGAGATTAGGATTTCTCTAGTTGTTTTCTAATGTCTTGCTTGTATTTTTCAGATTTTGCTAGTTCACATTTTGGATTTTTGTAAGTAAACCTCCAACTTACTTTGGATAGGACTTGTATATATTTTATGAACACTTTGTTGATCTTTCATTGGTTGAATCTTGTTATATTGTGGTATGTGTATTCAATTTTGATATGAAGATGAAATTCCATGTTTTTATGATGGTTAAAGTGTATTTCAAAAATGCCATGATTAGGGTTTCGGTTTTGACATGTATATGTGCTATGCATGCTTGTTTTGAGCTATGAACATGTAAAGGCATGAGACTATGAGTTGTAATGATATAAATCCATGTTTGGAGGACTTGGAGGTTTTGGGCAAGGCCATATTAAGGGAATCCGAATCTGTTTTGGGGTTGGATGAGTGTGATTCAAGTATGTTTATATGTATTCATCATATGATTGCATGTTCTAATACTTCAAGCCATATTGTGAGATGTATATTGTGAATTGGATAATACATGTTTCGGGTTGTACATGTTTGCATGAGTATGGTAAAGTATAACGTCATGTGTTCATGTCTCATGCATTGGAGTCTATGTTTTCAAAAAGAAAAGAGTCAAAGTACTTTTTATCACTATTCCAAATGCTAGGATAGGGAAATGTTTTGGTGGAACTCCTGTCCACTCTAGAGTGTTTAAAGTCAAGTGGAGACCCCTGGGTCTATGAAGTACAATTGACAGGCCTTGAAGGGTTCCTTAAGGAAAGGATACTAGAGTGAGGTTGCACTTAAAGCTAGTGGGTGCCATATGGTGAAGGTGAAGTCAGCAAACTGCCGTAAAAGAATATATTTATGTTATGACGTAGTGTATACCCGTTCATTCTCTCTCTTATAGTTATGAGTGTCATTTTATGTGCCGAACCCCCATGGCATATTTTTAAAGATATCAGGTGATTTTTAAAGTAAACCCAGTGTTTTAAAACTTTCGAATATTTTAAATGTCCTGGAAATATTTATATGAAATATTTCTAGTGTTATTGAACCAAGCCTTATTTTAAATAAGACAATTATAAACTTTTTGAAGAGCTCCAAAAATATTATAATGCTCTTCAAAAATTTTATAATTGTGAAAAAACATTTTATTAAATGATTTTAGTCATTTAAAAATATTGTGAGACTTAAATTTATGTTAAAAACTCTAATTTATTTAAATGGTTTTATTCCCTTAAAAATTAATTATGAAAATTTCATTATTTAATTAAGGATCAAGATTATATTTTATAAATTAAAGTTTAGTTAAAATAATATTTTATCTTAACTCTTCTTTATGTTTAAGTTAAATTAATGTTTACGCATTTTCAAATCAGTGTTTTAATTCCCCACTATTGGATTAGATTGGGAACCATAAGATGAAGGGCCTAGATTAAATATCCAAGCCCTCCCCCTTTTTCCTTCACTTTTCCCTTTCCTCTCTCTCTTCTCCCTCTCCCCTTGAGCCAGACGGAAGGCCTTTTCCCTCCATCGAACCCCTTCTCCTCCAGCCCAGCTCCACTGTTGGCCACCACTAGCCACCACCTCAGGTCGGCCACCTCCCAACACCCCCCCAGCCACAGGAAGCTCACGACAACTTCCCCTCTCTTGCAATTTTCCACTCATCACGCACGGGTTCTCCACCCATGTACTGTCACCATGCATCGCCCAACCTCATTGCCACTATCGACGTCTTCCCCTTACGCCAGCAAGCCTCCACTGTAGAAACCAACCCCCACGTAACCCTCTCTCTTCCCTTATGGTAGCTCAATCCGAAATGGGTTTCACCCATTTCTCTCCATCATGCACTGCCATCATCAGCCCATAGTCCCACTAAGCACCACCACTACCTCATCGGCTCTACCCCACCGTCAATTCCCTTTCCCCCATGGTCTCTCCCCCATCTCAACTTCCCATCTCAATTGCATGAAACCCATGCAGGTTCCTCCACCCACGCCATCGTACATGGCCACCCACGCCACTGCACTACCACCAATGGCCTCCCCTGACCACCATGACCTTCCCGTAGACTCCTCGTGCCTAGCCAAGCCCTCCACCTCCCTCACGCCCTCTCACTCTATAATTGGTTTCTCCACCCATTTGGCTAGATCTGCCACTCTCTAGCCACCGTGCCGCCTCCTCCTGGCCACCTCAACTCCACCACACCTCCCTCAAGCCCTCCTTGGCCAACCATCAACCAACCAAGCCCTCTCAAAATTCCCTTGCTTAAGACCCATGGATTTCTCCTTGTAACCCATGGCCTTCAACACCTTGGTGCCGCCGTGCTCCTCCACGCACTGTCACGAGGCCAACATGAGCCTCCTCATGGCCGCCCCTTCCAGATCCATCAACCCAATGCCTAACAGCTCCCAAGTGCCCAAAATAGCCAACATACTCGGTTTAGCCACCACGTATGACTATTCCGATGCGTTCAACTGTGTTGGGTAGTGAGTAATGCACAGGTTAATCACAACGATGGTATAACCCTCTCTCGCTTGTTATTTATGTTAAGATGTTAGTTGGTTATTTGTCGAGTTCGCTGTGTAGTGAATTGTTGGGCGTAGTTGTGCAGTGTGCTGTGAAGTGTTCTGAACTGTGCTATGAAGTGTGTGTCGTAGTGTGAATGGAAGGGAGTTCATGTGAGTGTACTCCATGTAGTGAAGTCTTGATGCACCGGATGACATGTCACGAAGGTTTGGATGTCATAGCTGAGGAGCGTAGAGTGTGTTGTGTAGTGTTGGGAACTATGGAACAGTGTCCCAAAGTAGTCGTGTGGTGACCCTGTCATAGTGACGGGTGTCACGGTGTAGCTTGGGATTAGCCTCGAGCTATGCGACAAGATGGAGGTGTAGTGTGAATGGCTCTTGTCGTATTAAGTGTTGGGATGAACTTGTAAAGGGTCGGGAAGTAGGAAACTTCTGCTAATCGAGTTTAAGTAGAAGTTGGTATCAGAGTATGGAGCTTGTTTATACAAGCGGGCATTCAACGAATTATAAGTTGATCTTAGGTGATAAGGGGGTGAGGTACATGTGCATCTGGTGAGATACGTGTATTGGACAGATTGACCATATATAATGGGTAATATGTCCTAAGTATGGTTACACGATATTTAAGCCTCAGAGTTGGCTTAAAGTCATGTGGCATATATGGATATGAATGAGGATTTAGTATAGGCTAGGATGCATGAAGGAAGTGACGAGTGTACCGTCTATGATTGGGATGCGTGACTCAGTCTGTTTGAGTCATGCATCAGAATGTGGTTAATAAGAGAGTAAGATGAAGGTCTTAGTGTCTTAACCCTATGGTGAATCATGGAGGTTCACTTTAGTGGATGAGCACTTGAGGTAGAATGTCGAGTTGGAAGAGGTAGTGACTGTAAGTAGTCTCGAAGGTTTTAGCATAGTAAGGGACATATAAAGGCACGAGATAGAAAGAGAGTGTTTCCAAGTGAGGTGTAGTTCTATTTCTAGTTTAGTTGCTTATGTACTAGATTGAGAATGACGCTAAGGTTATGTGTATGCATGTAGGTTACCATTTGACACCCACATGAATGGACTGCATGAAATGAGTATGGCATAGAGTCCAAATAAGTATTACATTCATACTCTTATAGAGTTTTCTGAAATAAATGAATGAAATGAAAATGAAAATAAAATAATTTTCCTTTACAAAATAACACGAACGATGTTTGAAGAAAGTATAAGTCTTCAAGTATATGTATGTAATGGCCCTTCTTGGCAGCCCCTTTTCATGCACCCCAATGTATTAAGTGAATGCTTATGAATGGATGTCATACATAGTAAGTATCGAATGTATTTTCATGAAATGAAATGCAAGGCTTATGACTCATGCTTTGAGCAATGCTTTAAATGATGCAAAGAAAGTGTTTTAAAATGTCCCTATGAAAGATGTTGTTTAAGCGATGCCTTGAAGGATGATGTTTAAGCTCATGCTTTTAAATGACGTTTATGAATGAACGGACTGATGAATGAAAGAAAGGACTGAATGAATGAATGTTTTAATGTATGAAAATACCTAACAGCCATATGAATAAATGAAAGGGTACCAAATGAATGGGCAAATTGCAATACCTAGTATGTAGTACTGGTAGTATACCCAGTGCTGCTCCTTGACAGAAAAGGGATTCCCAACCCGTGGCCATGTGCGGAGTCCGGGTCCAAAAGGAAGCCATTAACCCTTGCATACGGGGTGTAACAGTGTGTAACGGGCAATAGAAAGTAATAAGAAAGAATGTATATATGTTAATAAAGAATGCATGAATGCTTAGATTCTTTAAGAAATGAAGGCACGAGGCATGGAGAAATGTTTTATGAAAAGAAAAGAAACATTTTATAAAAGAGAATTCATTTTCAAGAAAAACCCTGCCTCAGAATGTTTTAAATGAATGAATGTCTTATGCATGATATGTATGGAGTGATGAATGCATGACTGAAAACCTATGTTATTATATTTTAACTGTATGAAGTAATGCTTATGAGTTTTTGACTCATTTTAATTTTTATGTGTGCCCTCCTAGGGACAATATGAGCGATACGTGTCGGGACAGACACGGCCGAAGGGGAAGAGTACGAAAGCCTAGGCACAATGTTTTGTGCGAAAGACTTTTAATTATAAAATTTAATATTTTTTACTATAACTCTCTTTAAATTAAGAATCACGTTTTATTTTATTAACATGGAATTTTTCGTATCCTGGCATGAAAGGAAAAAGTTTTAAATGAATGGTAATTCCCATTGTTTTTCTTAAAATCATTTTAAAAATGTCTCACCACAAGGACAAGTTTTACATATAGTCACCTTGATCATGGGGATTGTTGGTTGATGTGGTAACTACTAGAAAACACATGGTGCTTAGGGGAGCTGTGAGGTATCCTTCTGAATCATGAAATGAACATGGCATTTGAGCTCCATGTTATGATATGCTATGACATGCCATGATACGTTATTATATGCCATGATATGATATGTTATGTTATGTCATGATATGTTATGATGTGATATGATCACAACATGAAAATGTTATGGAATGATGGAAATGGCATGATATGTCATTAAATGATAAGAATGACATGATATGTTATGATAAGAACAAGAACTCAAGCTCAAATGATATGAACATGTGTTAAGAAGGCTAAAAGATGGCAAGATGCTTTATGAAAAGTCTATGTTGCATATGTCAAAGTTGATGTCCCTAAGGAGTTTTAGAGACGAAAACTTTTCATCTCTAATTTGTCCTAAAATGCCCGTCTCAAATTGTATTTGGAGATGAAATTGAATTTCATCCCTAAAAAGTACTTTTAAGGATGAAATATGGTTGAACCAGTCGGAAGCATTAGAATGAGAGAATTATTTTGAACCTTTCATCCCAAATGACCGTTCCAATGGACCATTTTGTGTTAGAACCATCGGGTATCTGTTAGAACTCAATCAAACTATGCTATGAATGATCTGAATTTATTTGATTCTATTCAAATGGATGTAGTGTTCGAAAGGTTTATTTCAGTTCAAACTGATATATTTTAGTTCGAACAAAAATCATTTGGTCGAATACAATTTATATACGTTCAAATTGAAAACATATGTTCGAACGGATGGTTTAAAATATTTGTTTGAATGGTGTATGGTACATTCAAAGGATGAAAAAAGTGTTCGAACAAGCTATTATCTGTTGTCCAAACATGAAATTAATTTGTTCAAATAAAATGTTCTCAACCCATTCGAATGGTTTTGATCGGTTGTTCGAATGGAAGCTAAAATGCATTCAAAGAGTAATAAATTCTAAAGTACCGTTCGAATTGGGATTGTTAGTTCGGATGGTACTAATGCTCAAGTAAACTATAAATTCAAAAATAAAACAAATATTCAAATATTACAATTCAAACATCCCATTTGCTCAAATATTGCATGAAGTCAGAATAAAAGAAAAAACAAGTAAAGAAAATAAGTATAGGATGGTGGTGGCATAGATTTTTGGGAAATCATTAATTGCCATTGTTTGAACATTTTTTGAGATTGAATCTCCAACTTCTTTTGCATGTTTTGTAATAATCCTGCCTCTAAACCAACTGCTTGAGCTAATTTAGTCTACAACTCTCTTTGTTGGAACCTCAAATGTTCGATCTCTTGACGTGCTTCCTCTAATTCCTAAGAGTTGTTATTCGATCTAACTTGAGAAGAGGATGACGAAGGCGAGGAAGGCTTCACACAACTTCCTAATCCCCTGAGATATCCGGAACATGTTCCAAGAACTTGAGAAAAGATCTGAACATCATTCACAGATGATTCATTAAATGGACCTGCAACATTTTTCATAAGTGATACCATCTTGTCCAACAAAAACAATCATTAGAGATAGTTATAAACAACATAAATATTTTTAGACAATACAAAGAAAAAGCTTACATAATTTGCTTCTGCTTGGCGACTGGTCCAAACCCCATCATGATTTTTATGTAATTTAGCATATAATTGAGTAAAATTATGGTCAATATAAGTTTGTTCTTCTTGTAAAAGGAAAATCTATATTATAACTCCAATTACAAATTTTGATATGTTAATATTTTATAGGGGACTAGTGTAACATTACCGATTTTTTTGATAGTCGATGAAAAGATCTAGAACCCGCACGATGGTTTATCATTAAATTTGCTCTATTTGCTTTGTTGACTACTTACTTCATTGCTAAAAAAAAGAAACCACATTATTACTATATTAGTTTGATACATCTATCATATGCCATAAAGAAATATAGAAGCGAAATTACCTTATATGAGGGATTTTCAAACATATAACAAAATTTCTCCCATTCGTTTGTTGGTATCTCTTGAAATGAGATTTTGACACACCTTTGTTGCACTACTAAACTTCTGATAGTGTTCATGTCATCAACTTTTGTACCTTCGGAATGCATTCAACATCAGCTCATCAATCGTTAGTCGATCCTCTCGCCGGCTAAATTAAGTTCAAACTCATCATTGAAAAGATTATAAATGACTAGTCCAAATACAAACTAATTATAAATGAACATGTTATACTTAATTATTTTCTAAGTTATTTTTTACCAGGCAATGATTTTTTATGTAGTCTTTCACATCTTGGGGAACTTTAGCCCAAAGGGATGTAACCATCAGTGCATATGTGTGAGTAAGTGTACCAACATAAGAAGCAAGCCAAACTGTCAAATCTCCAAAGACACCAGTGTGATCATCAGGAATATCAACGTTAATTTTTCAAATTTTCCTTACTTTCTCTAAGCATACACCCCTAGTAGCACCTTGAACTTGGTGATGGTTTACAATAGCTATTAAATAATTAAAGCACATAATATAAAGAAAATTATTTTATTTTTAAAAAACTATTACTTAAATCATCGCATAAACAAATAGTTTCTATGTAACTTACCTTATTCTGGGTCTGGTGATGTTAGCCCACCAAACATGATAGGCGAACCAACTGGGGAGTCAGTAATGGATGGAGATGGCACATGAGTTGATTTGCATTTGGGAGGCATATCTGTTTTAAAATGTAATAAATTATTATTTTGAAGAATGTTATTATATTTTAACAATGATACTTACACAAAATAGATATCAATCACTATCACTTTTGCTAGACCAATCACTCTCATCCTCACTAGACACTTCGGTTCACTCATGTTCCTTTGACAATCCGCCCTCAATTACTTTTGGTTCAACATCTTCTCTATACAATGGAACCATGTCATATTGGTTGAGATCAACAAATAGATAGGTGCCTAATTCATTTTCTTGATATGATTATTCATTTATTGGACCGTCATGTTCTTCATGTTGTTTATCTACCTCTGGAATGTAATTATATATATTTCTTGGTGCAAACTTCTATTCTACTTGCCATGGGTTTCTATACTCTAGATCTTCTAAATAAAAAACTTAATTTGCTTGGCAAGCAAGAACGAAAGGCTCATCCTCATACTACATGCGAGATGTATTGACACTCACAAAATATTTATCATTACGTACTCCCAACCTAGGATTTGATACATCCCACCAATTACATTTAAACAATTAGACCATATGTCTCCCGACATACTTTAACCCAATGATATCTTCAACAAATCTGTAGAAGTCAATGTTATCCTCCCTATGGCTTCCTTCGACTACAACCTCACAATTTTGAGTTTTTTTATATCGTTCTCTATCGGTTGTGTGAAATCTATATTCACACACCAAATATCCTGAGATTTCTTCTGAATTATCACCATATTTCGATAAAACCTACCAATATATAAATTTTGTGCCAGTTATATCAGTGTGAGATATCAATGGTATGAAATTCATAGAGAATAAGACTTTTTTAGTAATACTGTCTGTTCAAACCACGAGGCGAACTTATCTTCGTGTTTCTTTTCTACATCAGTTACACCGGCCCCTTGAAGTAATTGTACATGTTCGTTGCGCATATTCAAGTTAACAATTAATAGTAATCAAGTGTTATGGATATGAACAAGGATTTTAATTTTATTTTTATAGGCACAGATCACTAACCTCAAGTAGTAGTTTTCAATCTCTGTGCAGTTATTCAATACATACCATCTGACTCTATCAAACTCTCGTCCACATAGGTCATAGATCCCTTGTGCGCCTATGGGATGTACGGTTTGAGAAAATATAGAAAATGGTGAATTAACTATCATTTGTCCACCTTCATAATTTCGGTCCAATCTCGTGAATCTTGACTCAACCCCACGGATATAGATAGAACAAAATGTATGCCATTCATTATCAATGTATAATTCTGCAATCGAACCTTTTGGATGAGACTTATTCCCCACAAATCAATTAAGTTTTCCTAAAAAATATTCAATAGGATAGATCCATTTATACTGGACCAAGCCAGCAACTAAAGCCTCACGAGGAAGGTGCACAGCCAAATGAACCATTATATCAAAGAATGAAGGTGGATACAAACTCTCTAATTTGTGCAATATCACTGCAATGTCAATTTTTATCTTAATTAATGCATTAACTTTCAATGTTCTATTGCAAATGTTCCTGAAAACCCCCCCTAATTTTGTCAGAGCTGCACGAACATCTCCAGTAAGCTTTCCACGCACACTAACTAACTTTTTAAACCAGTAATCTTCCAATCATGGGTTCATACACATTTGGACATGTTCGAAAGATAGCCATCAAGCAATTTAATTGTCATTAACCACTCGTAGAATCTTTTCCTCTCTTCATTTGACAATGTATACCAACCAAGAGGCATATAAGCTTAAGACTCATTATCTTGCAAATGCAATTCCCTTCTTATCCCCAACTCCTTTAAATCTTTACGAAAGTTAGCTGTATCTTTTGTCTTCCCTTCTATTGATATCAGAGTGCCCAGTATATTCTCGCATATATTTTTTTCAATGTGCATAACATATAGATTATGGCGAAGTGTCAAGGTAGACCAGTAGTGCAAGTAAAAAAAGATGCTTTTTTTTTTGTCCAATTCAACTCCATTGATTTTCCTTTCCTCTTTCAAGCTCTTCCATCCTTCCCAAATCTATTTTTTGGAACATCCATGAACTGCGTGATAGTATCTAGTCTAGACAACTTTGGCGGTGATGATCTGCGCTCAACCCCTCCATCAAACATGGCTCTACTTCAACGCCATCTATGATAACGTGGTAAATATCGATAGTATCCCATGAAACATTATTTTCTACCATTTGTCAACCATTGAGACTGAGTATTTTTATTACAAACAGGACAAGCCATTTTACCTTTTTTGCTCCACCCAGACAAGTTTCTATATGTTGAAAATTCATATATTGTCCACAGCATAGCAACATGCATCTTGAACTCCCAGATGAGGCCGCATCATATGTACTGACACCATTATCCCACACCAAATCCAATCTGACCCCTTTTTGGTATTTTNCACGCCATCCGGTGTTTCACGACTTAGTACAGAGTACACTCACGTGAACTCTCTTCCATCCACACTACAACACACATCGTTACGATACACGCCTCACGGTACATCGCTACGCGACACGGAGTATGGGCTACGCGTACTTCCTTCGCTACAATACTCATCATCACGATGCACATCACATGATGCATCACCATACAACACGGAGTACACTCCATGTGTACTCCCTTCCTTCTACGCCACACATCACTATAGTGCACATCGCACGGCGCGTCACTGCATTACACAGAATACACTACACGCGTACTCTCATCACACTACACACCGTATCACAACTACGGCATCCATCTCATGCGCATACTTCATAGCACAGTCCACAAAACTACAAAATCAAGCCCACCACTTCACAACCACACTTCGTTTCACAACTATGCAGCGAACTCCACAAATACAACTACACAGTCCACAAACCAATCAACTAACTACTTTGAACGTAGATAACTGGAGATAGAGGATTATACCATCGACGGGATAACCCGTGCGTCGCTCGCTGCTCGTCACGAACATGCGTCGGAGGAACGTACGTGGCGGTAACTCCGCGTACGGTGGCTGTCCACCACATAAAGTGGTAGTTTGGGGCTGAGAAAAGCTAAGCGTGGCCTTGGAAGGCTCATGGTCGCCTTGTGATGGTCAAAGGTGGCGGAGCGTGGCGGCATCACGCCATGAACAGTAAAACCGAAAGGTGGGAGGAAGCGTAAGGTAGCGAAATGCCATAGAACTTCATGGCAAGCTAGGGAAAGGTAGATGAACATGTGGTGGAGCTGTGATGGTGAGGTGGTGGTCGTACGGCGGCTAACGGCGGCGGATCAGCCGTTTGAAGCCATTTTCGGCCTTGGAGAGTGAGGGAGAGTGAGAGCTCTACAAAGCTCTGTTGGCCATGAAATTTCTTGGAGAGGTTCATGGGAATGAGAGGAACAAGATGGTGGTGGTGAAACACCACGGGTGGCCGTGTACGGTGGTGCACGACGGTGCAACCGAAAGTGTGATTTGAGAGACCCATATGAGAAAGAGTGAGAGTTAGGGGAAAAGAAAGACATGGGGAGGAAGCTCTTGATGAGGTGAATCCATTGGTGGTGCTTGGTGGCTGATTTGGCCGTGTATGGTGGTCCAAAATGGTGAAAAAGCCTTAAAGACCCATTTCTTTGGAAGGAGGAGGAGAGAGAATGGGTGGCCGGTTTATCTCACCACCGGTGAGGTTGTGCTTGCCGGTGAGGGAGGAACACGCCGGTGAGGGAGGTGAGGCATGGTGGCCGGAGGTGGCGCCAGTAGGAAGCTTGGACCAAACGGCTATGGACGAAAGCAAAGCAAAGTGTACGTTGGCCATGAGGGAGAGGGAGAGGAAAGAGAAGAGAGAAAAGAGAAAAGGAAAAAGTGAAGGGAAAAGGGTAGGGGCCTAGGTAATTAACTTCAATCATACGCTTCGGGATCCTCAAATAATCCAACGATGAGTTAAAACACTGATTTGAAAACGCGTAAGTGTTTTATTGAAAAATAAAACACTACGAGAAATTAAGATAGAATATTATTTTATAAACTAAAGTTTATAAAATAATATTTTCTCATCATTATTTAAAATGATAAAGTACCGTTAATTAATCGAAGAGAATAAAATCATTTAAATTAATAAAACATTTAATTAGAACACTGAGAGGAATTAAGATAGAATATTATTTTATAAACTAAGGTTTATAAAAATAATATTTTCTTCATCATTATATAAAATGATAAAGTATCATTAATTAATCAAAGTGTATAAAACACTTAAATAAACACTGAGAGGAATTAAGATAGATTATTATTTTATAAACTCAGGTTTATAAAATAATATTTCTTCATCATTATATAAAATGATAAAGTATCATTAATTAATCAAAGTACATAAAACACTTAAATAACACTGAGAGGAATTAAGATAGATTATTATTTTATAAACTAAGGTTTATAAAATAATATTTCTTCATCATTATTAAAATGATAAAGTATCTTTAATCACTCAAAGAGGATAAAACCATTTAATTTAAATAAGAATTTTCAACGTAAAATTAAACCTCTTAATATCTTAAAACAACTAAAATATTTAATCTAAGTAATTATCCACAATTATAATATTTTCAGAGCTCATTAAATTATTATAATTGTGGTACTTTAAAAAAAACAAGCTTATCTAATACTTTGAAATCTGGTGGATAAGATCCAGAATACGCCATCGAGGTACAACACTTAGGATAATTCTGTTCATGATTTTACAGTTGTCGGTGAAGAACAAAGTAACGTGATTTAGGGAAAAAGATAAATTATGCACGTGATTTCGGGTGAGGGTAGAGACGAGAGAGATGGTGATTGCTGTCGGGAAAGAATCCAAAACTGATTGCCGTGTTGTCTAATATGTGCGAAAAAAGAAAGATAAGGGTGAGGAGATAAGGCTAAATTTAGCGGGCTGTTACAGAGAGGGGGCAATGGCTAAACCTAGGGAAGGCCAAGGATCACCTAGGAAAGAGCTAAGGTTATCGGCCAACATAAGGAACACACACTCACTTGCCACGTGGCAACCATGCACACAAGTGGAGTTTCAAGAAAGATTAGGGTTTTTGTGTTTGTACCTTTGACCCACCGAGTGCATGGTATCTAGACAAGTGGAGAAGGGTAAAATTGGAAGATGAGGCAAGAGAGGGTTTTGAATTTTGAGGGCTACACGCCGCCCACACACAAGGCGACTTTTGGATTTTTGATGCAATCCCATCAAGGGGTAAAGGGAAGAGTCTTTTTGGCAAGTGGCATCCATGCAAAGGCTCTTGGATATTTCTAGAATGATGGAAAGCTCTCTATAAAAGGGCATGGCCAAAAGTCATGGAGGCCTTTTTTGCTCAAGTCTACAACTTTCTTTCTAACGAATTTTCGGCACTCACAATTTCTCTCCAAGTTCTTACTTTTTCTCACCAACCAAACACCACTATTTCTCTCCTCCATTTTGAGAATCACAAGGATTTCTCATGCACCTTTAACCTAGAGGAAGAACACTAGGAGGTAAGAACCATTTCACCATTTCTTGCACATACACACATGTCCAAGAAGGAAGAACCATGCCAAGTTTTGGATTTAGGGTTTTTTTCCCACATGTGCACACACTCACACTTTAGAAACTAGGGTTTTCTTTCTTCAAGAAGAGGGAAGACCCAAAAATATCATTTGTTTCAAGTTCTTGATCACAAAGTAGAAAGGGAATAAAGGCCATGAAGGTTAGGGTTTCTCAACCTCTAGATTTTCAGACTCTAGGGTTTCTCATGGAAAAGTATGTTTAAAAATCCTAGATGCATACTCACGGCCACTCTTATTTCGAGATTAGGATTTCTCTAGTTGTTTTCTAATGTCTTGCTTGTATTTTTCAGATTTTGCTAGTTCACATTTTGGATTTTTGTAAGTAAACCTCCAACTTACTTTGGATAGGACTTGTATATATTTTATGAACACTTTGTTGATCTTTCATTGGTTGAATCTTGTTATATTGTGGTATGTGTATTCAATTTTGATATGAAGATGAAATTCCATGTTTTTATGATGGTTAAAGTGTATTTCAAAAATGCCATGATTAGGGTTTCGGTTTTGACATGTATATGTGCTATGCATGCTTGTTTTGAGCTATGAACATGTAAAGGCATGAGACTATGAGTTGTAATGATATAAATCCATGTTTGGAGGACTTGGAGGTTTTGGGCAAGGCCATATTAAGGGAATCCGAATCTGTTTTGGGGTTGGATGAGTGTGATTCAAGTATGTTTATATGTATTCATCATATGATTGCATGTTCTAATACTTCAAGCCATATTGTGAGATGTATATTGTGAATTGGATAATACATGTTTCGGGTTGTACATGTTTGCATGAGTATGGTAAAGTATAACGTCATGTGTTCATGTCTCATGCATTGGAGTCTATGTTTTCAAAAAGAAAAGAGTCAAAGTACTTTTTATCACTATTCCAAATGCTAGGATAGGGAAATGTTTTGGTGGAACTCCTGTCCACTCTAGAGTGTTTAAAGTCAAGTGGAGACCCCTGGGTCTATGAAGTACAATTGACAGGCCTTGAAGGGTTCCTTAAGGAAAGGATACTAGAGTGAGGTTGCACTTAAAGCTAGTGGGTGCCATATGGTGAAGGTGAAGTCAGCAAACTGCCGTAAAAGAATATATTTATGTTATGACGTAGTGTATACCCGTTCATTCTCTCTCTTATAGTTATGAGTGTCATTTTATGTGCCGAACCCCCATGGCATATTTTTAAAGATATCAGGTGATTTTTAAAGTAAACCCAGTGTTTTAAAACTTTCGAATATTTTAAATGTCCTGGAAATATTTATATGAAATATTTCTAGTGTTATTGAACCAAGCCTTATTTTAAATAAGACAATTATAAACTTTTTGAAGAGCTCCAAAAATATTATAATGCTCTTCAAAAATTTTATAATTGTGAAAAAACATTTTATTAAATGATTTTAGTCATTTAAAAATATTGTGAGACTTAAATTTATGTTAAAAACTCTAATTTATTTAAATGGATTTATTCCCTTAAAAATTAATTAGCAAAATTTCATTATTTAATTAAGGATCAAGATTATATTTTATAAATTAAAGTTTAGTTAAAATAATATTTTATCTTAACTCTTCTTTATGTTTAAGTTAAATTAATGTTTACGCATTTTCAAATCAGTGTTTTAATTCCCCACTATTGGATTAGATTGGGAACCATAAGATGAAGGGCCTAGATTAAATATCCAAGCCCTCCCCCTTTTTCCTTCACTTTTCCCTTTCCTCTCTCTCTTCTCCCTCTCCCCTTGAGCCAGACGGAAGGCCTTTTCCCTCCATCGAACCCCTTCTCCTCCAGCCCAGCTCCACTGTTGGCCACCACTAGCCACCACCTCAGGTCGGCCACCTCCCAACACCCCCCCAGCCACAGGAAGCTCACGACAACTTCCCCTCTCTTGCAATTTTCCACTCATCACGCACGGGTTCTCCACCCGTGTACTGTCACCATGCACCGCCCAGCCTCATTGCCACTATCGACGTCTTCCCCTTACGCCAGCAAGCCTCCACCGTAGAAACCAACCCCCACGCAACCCTCTCTCTTCCCTTATGGTAGCTCAATCCGAAATGGGTTTCACCCATTTCTCTCCATCATGCACTGCCATCATCAGCCCATAGTCCCACTAAGCACCACCACTACCTCATCGGCTCTACCCCACCGTCAATTCCCTTTCCCCCATGGTCTCTCCCCCATCTCAACTTCCCATCTCAATTGCATGAAACCCATGCAGGTTCCTCCACCCACGCCATCGTACATGGCCACCCACGCCACTGCACTACCACCAATGGCCTCCCCTGACCACCATGACCTTCCCGTAGACTCCTCGTGCCTAGCCAAGCCCTCCACCTCCCTCACGCCCTCTCACTCTATAATTGGTTTCTCCACCCATTTGGCTAGATCTGCCACTCTCTAGCCACCGTGCCGCCTCCTCCTGGCCACCTCAACTCCACCACACCTCCCTCAAGCCCTCCTTGGCCAACCATCAACCAACCAAGCCCTCTCAAAATTCCCTTGCTTAAGACCCATGGATTTCTCCTTGTAACCCATGGCCTTCAACACCTTGGTGCCGCCGTGCTCCTCCACGCACTGTCACGAGGCCAACATGAGCCTCCTCATGGCCGCCCCTTCCAGATCCATCAACCCAATGCCTAACAGCTCCCAAGTGCCCAAAATAGCCAACATACTCGGTTTAGCCACCACGTATGACTATTCCGATGCGTTCAACTGTGTTGGGTAGTGAGTAATGCACAGGTTAATCACAACGATGGTATAACCCTCTCTCGCTTGTTATTTATGTTAAGATGTTAGTTGGTTATTTGTCGAGTTCGCTGTGTAGTGAATTGTTGGGCGTAGTTGTGCAGTGTGCTGTGAAGTGTTCTGAACTGTGCTATGAAGTGTGTGTCGTAGTGTGAATGGAAGGGAGTTCATGTGAGTGTACTCCATGTAGTGAAGTCTTGATGCACCGGATGACATGTCACGAAGGTTTGGATGTCATAGCTGAGGAGCGTAGAGTGTGTTGTGTAGTGTTGGGAACTATGGAACAGTGTCCCAAAGTAGTCGTGTGGTGACCCTGTCATAGTGACGGGTGTCACGGTGTAGCTTGGGATTAGCCTCGAGCTATGCGACAAGATGGAGGTGTAGTGTGAATGGCTCTTGTCGTATTAAGTGTTGGGATGAACTTGTAAAGGGTCGGGAAGTAGGAAACTTCTGCTAATCGAGTTTAAGTAGAAGTTGGTATCAGAGTATGGAGCTTGTTTATACAAGCGGGCATTCAACGAATTATAAGTTGATCTTAGGTGATAAGGGGGTGAGGTACATGTGCATCTGGTGAGATACGTGTATTGGACAGATTGACCATATATAATGGGTAATATGTCCTAAGTATGGTTACACGATATTTAAGCCTCAGAGTTGGCTTAAAGTCATGTGGCATATATGGATATGAATGAGGATTTAGTATAGGCTAGGATGCATGAAGGAAGTGACGAGTGTACCGTCTATGATTGGGATGCGTGACTCAGTCTGTTTGAGTCATGCATCAGAATGTGGTTAATAAGAGAGTAAGATGAAGGTCTTAGTGTCTTAACCCTATGGTGAATCATGGAGGTTCACTTTAGTGGATGAGCACTTGAGGTAGAATGTCGAGTTGGAAGAGGTAGTGACTGTAAGTAGTCTCGAAGGTTTTAGCATAGTAAGGGACATATAAAGGCACGAGATAGAAAGAGAGTGTTTCCAAGTGAGGTGTAGTTCTATTTCTAGTTTAGTTGCTTATGTACTAGATTGAGAATGACGCTAAGGTTATGTGTATGCATGTAGGTTACCATTTGACACCCACATGAATGGACTGCATGAAATGAGTATGGCATAGAGTCCAAATAAGTATTACATTCATACTCTTATAGAGTTTTCTGAAATAAATGAATGAAATGAAAATGAAAATAAAATAATTTTCCTTTACAAAATAACACGAACGATGTTTGAAGAAAGTATAAGTCTTCAAGTATATGTATGTAATGGCCCTTCTTGGCAGCCCCTTTTCATGCACCCCAATGTATTAAGTGAATGCTTATGAATGGATGTCATACATAGTAAGTATCGAATGTATTTTCATGAAATGAAATGCAAGGCTTATGACTCATGCTTTAAGGAATGCTTTAAATGATGCAAAGAAAGTGTTTTAAAATGTCCCTATGAAAGATGTTGTTTAAGCGATGCCTTGAAGGATGATGTTTAAGCTCATGCTTTTAAATGACGTTTATGAATGAACGGACTGATGAATGAAAGAAAGGACTGAATGAATGAATGTTTTAATGTATGAAAATACCTAACAGCCATATGAATAAATGAAAGGGTACCAAATGAATGGGCAAATTGCAATACCTAGTATGTAGTACTGGTAGTATACCCAGTGCTGCTCCTTGACAGAAAAGGGATTCCCAACCCGTGGCCATGTGCGGAGTCCGGGTCCAAAAGGAAGCCATTAACCCTTGCATACGGGGTGTAACAGTGTGTAACGGGCAATAGAAAGTAATAAGAAAGAATGTATATATGTTAATAAAGAATGCATGAATGCTTAGATTCTTTAAGAAATGAAGGCACGAGGCATGGAGAAATGTTTTATGAAAAGAAAAGAAACATTTTATAAAAGAGAATTCATTTTCAAGAAAAACCCTGCCTCAGAATGTTTTAAATGAATGAATGTCTTATGTATGATATGTATGGAGTGATGAATGCATGACTGAAAACCTATGTTATTATATTTTAATTGTATGAAGTAATGCTTACGAGTTTTTGACTCATTTTAATTTTTATGTGTGCCCTCCTAGGGACAATATGAGCGATACGTGTCGGGACAGACACGGCCGAAGGGGAAGAGTACGAAAACCTAGGCACAATGTTTTGTGCAAAAGACTTTTAATTATAAAATTTAATATTTTTTACTATAACTCTCTTTAAATTAAGAATCATGTTTTATTTTATTAACATGAAATTTTTCGTATCCTGGCATGAAAGGAAAAAGTTTTAAATGAATGGTAATTCCCGTTGTTTTTCTTAAAATCATTTTAAAAATGTCTCACCACAAGGACAAGTTTTACATATAGTCACCTTGATCATGGGGATTGTTGGTTGATGTGGTAACTACTAGAAAACACATGGTGCTTAGGGGAGCTGTGAGGTATCCTTCTGAATCATGAAATGAACATGGCATTTGAGCTCCATGTTATGATATGCTATGACATGCCATGATACGTTATTATATGCCATGATATGATATGTTATGTTATGTCATGATATGTTATGATGTGATATGATCACAACATGAAAATGTTATGGAATGATGGAAATGGCATGATATGTCATTAAATGATAAGAATGACATGATATGTTATGATAAGAACAAGAACTCAAGCTCAAATGATATGAACATGTGTTAAGAAGGCTAAAAGATGGCAAGATGCTTTATGAAAAGTCTATGTTGCATATGTCAAAGTTGATGTCCCTAAGGAGTTTTAGAGACGAAAACTTTTCATCTCTAATTTGTCCTAAAATGCCCGTCTCAAATTGTATTTGGAGATGAAATTGAATTTCATCCCTAAAAAGTACTTTTAAGGATGAAATATGGTTGAACCAGTCGGAAGCATTAGAATGAGAGAATTATTTTGAACCTTTCATCCCAAATGACCGTTCCAATGGACCATTTTGTGTTAGAACCATCGGGTATCTGTTAGAACTCAATCAAACTATGCTATGAATGATCTGAATTTATTTGATTCTATTCAAATGGATGTAGTGTTCGAAAGGTTTATTTCAGTTCAAACTGATATATTTTAGTTCGAACAAAAATCATTTGGTTGAATGCAATTTATATACGTTCAAATTGAAAACATATGTTCGAACGGATGGTTTAAAATATTTGTTTGAATGGTGTATGGTACATTCGAAGGATGAAAAAAGTGTTCGAACAAGCTATTATCTGTTGTTCAAACATGAAATTAATTTGTTCAAATAAAATGTTCTCAACCCATTCGAATGGTTTTGATTGGTTGTTCGAATGGAAGCTAAAATGCATTCAAAGAGTAATAAATTCTAAAGTACCGTTCGAATTGGGATTGTTAGTTCGGATGGTACTAATGCTCAAGTAAACTATAAATTCAAAAATAAAACAAATATTCAAATATTACAATTCAAACATCCCATTTGCTCAAATATTGCATGAAGTCAGAATAAAAGAAAAAACAAGTAAAGAAAATAAGTATAGGATGGTGGTGGCATAGATTTTTGGGAAATCATTAATTGCCATTGTTTGAACATTTTTTGAGATTGAATCTCCAACTTCTTTTGCATGTTTTGTAATAATCCTGCCTCTAAACCAACTGCTTGAGCTAATTTAGTCTACAACTCTCTTTGTTGGAACCTCAAATGTTCGATCTCTTGACGTGCTTCCTCTAATTCCTAAGAGTTGTTATTCGATCTAACTTGAGAAGAGGATGACGAAGGCGAGGAAGGCTTCACACAACTTCCTAATCCCCTGAGATATCCGGAACATGTTCCAAGAACTTGAGAAAAGATCTGAACATCATTCACAGATGATTCATTAAATGGACCTGCAACATTTTTCATAAGTGATACCATCTTGTCCAACAAAAACAATCATTAGAGATAGTTATAAACAACATAAATATTTTTAGACAATACAAAGAAAAAGCTTACATAATTTGCTTCTGCTTGGCGACTGGTCCAAACCCCATCATGATTTTTATGTAATTTAGCATATAATTGAGTAAAATTATGGTCAATATAAGTTTGTTCTTCTTGTAAAAGGAAAATCTATATTATAACTCCAATTACAAATTTTGATATGTTAATATTTTATAGGGGACTAGTGTAACATTACCGATTTTTTTGATAGTCGATGAAAAGATCTAGAACCCGCACGATGGTTTATCATTAAATTTTCTCTATTTGCTTTGTTGACTACTTACTTCATTGCTAAAAAAAAGAAACCACATTATTACTATATTAGTTTAATACATC
This sequence comes from Carya cathayensis, assembly GCA_011037825.1. Taxonomy (NCBI): domain Eukaryota; kingdom Viridiplantae; phylum Streptophyta; class Magnoliopsida; order Fagales; family Juglandaceae; genus Carya; species Carya cathayensis. Next base: position 490,926 of record QGSO01000138.1, on the reverse strand, counting down.
TATCATATGCCATAAAGAAATATAGAAGCGAAATTACCTGATATGAGGGATTTTCAAACATATAACAAAATTTCTCCCATTCGTTTGTTGGTATCTCTTGAAATGAGATTTTGACACACCTTTGTTGCACTACTAAACTTCTGATAGTGTGCATGTCATCAACTTTTGTACCTTCGGAATGCATTCAACATCAGCTCATCAATCGTTAGTCGATCCTCTCGCCGGCTAAATTAAGTTCAAACTCATCATTGAAAAGATTATAAATGACTAGTCCAAATACAAACTAATTATAAATGAACATGTTATACTTAATTATTTTCTAAGTTATTTTTTACCAGGCAATGATTTTTTATGTAGTCTTTCACATCTTGGGGAACTTTAGCCCAAAGGGATGTAACCATCAGTGCATATGTGTGAGTAAGTGTACCAACATAAGAAGCAAGCCAAACTGTCAAATCTCCAAAGACACCAGTGTGATCATCAGGAATATCAACGTTAATTTTTCAAATTTTCCTTACTTTCTCTAAGCATACACCCCTAGTAGCACCTTGAACTTGGTGATGGTTTACAATAGCTATTAAATAATTAAAGCACATAATATAAAGAAAATTATTTTATTTTTAAAAAACTATTACTTAAATCATCGCATAAACAAATAGTTTCTATGTAACTTACCTTATTCTGGGTCTGGTGATGTTAGCCCACCAAACATGATAGGCGAACCAACTGGGGAGTCAGTAATGGATGGAGATGGCACATGAGTTGATTTGCATTTGGGAGGCATATCTGTTTTAAAATGTAATAAATTATTATTTTGAAGAATGTTATTATATTTTAACAATGATACTTACACAAAATAGATATCAATCACTATCACTTTTGCTAGACCAATCACTCTCATCCTCACTAGACACTTCGGTTCACTCATGTTCCTTTGACAATCCGCCCTCAATTACTTTTGGTTCAACATCTTCTCTATACAATGGAACCATGTCATATTGGTTGAGATCAACAAATAGATAGGTGCCTAATTCATTTTCTTGATATGATTATTCATTTGTTGGACCGTCATGTTCTTCATGTTGTTTATCTACCTCTGGAATGTAATTATATATATTTCTTGGTGCAAACTTCTATTCTACTTGCCATGGGTTTCTATACTCTAGATCTTCTAAATAAAAAACTTAATTTGCTTGGCAAGCAAGAACGAAAGGCTCATCCTCATACTACATGCGAGATGTATTGACACTCACAAAATATTTATCATTACGTACTCCCAACCTAGGATTTGATACATCCCACCAATTACATTTAAACAATTAGACCATATGTCTCCCGACATACTTTAACCCAATGATATCTTCAACAAATCTGTAGAAGTCAATGTTATCCTCCCCGTGGCTTCCTTCGACTACAACCTCACAATTTTGAGTTTTTTTATATCGTTCTCTATCGGTTGTGTGAAATCTATATTCACACACCAAATATCCTGAGATTTCTTCTGAATTATCACCATATTTCGATAAAACCTACCAATATATAAATTTTGTGCCAGTTATATCAGTGTGAGATATCAATGGTATGAAATTCATAGAGAATAAGACTTTTTTAGTAATACTGTCTGTTCAAACCACGAGGCGAACTTATCTTCGTGTTTCTTTTCTACATCAGTTACACCGGCCCCTTGAAGTAATTGTACATGTTCGTTGCGCATATTCAAGTTAACAATTAATAGTAATCAAGTGTTATGGATATAAACAAGGATTTTAATTTTATTTTTATAGGCACAGATCACTAACCTCAAGTAGTAGTTTTCAATCTCTGTGCAGTTATTCAATACATACCATCTGACTCTATCAAACTCTCGTCCACATAGGTCATAGATCCCTTGTGCGCCTATGGGATGTACGGTTTGAGAAAATATAGAAAATGGTGAATTAACTATCATTTGTCCACCTTCATAATTTCGGTCCAATCTCGTGAATCTTGACTCAACCCCACGGATATAGATAGAACAAAATGTATGCCATTCATTATCAATGTATAATTCTGCAATCGAACCTTTTGGATGAGACTTATTCCCCACAAATCAATTAAGTTTTCCTAAAAAATATTCAATAGGATAGATCCATTTATACTGGACCAAGCCAGCAACTAAAGCCTCACGAGGAAGGTGCACAGCCAAATGAACCATTATATCAAAGAATGAAGGTGGATACAAACTCTCTAATTTGTGCAATATCACTGCAATGTCAATTTTTATCTTAATTAATGCATTAACTTTCAATGTTCTATTGCAAATGTTCCTGAAAACCCCCCCTAATTTTGTCAGAGCTGCACGAACATCTCCAGTAAGCTTTCCACGCACACTAACTAACTTTTTAAACCAGTAATCTTCCAATCATGGGTTCATACACATTTGGACATGTTCGAAAGATAGCCATCAAGCAATTTAATTGTCATTAACCACTCGTAGAATCTTTTCCTCTCTTCATTTGACAATGTATACCAACCAAGAGGCATATAAGCTTAAGACTCATTATCTTGCAAATGCAATTCCCTTCTTATCCCCAACTCCTTTAAATCTTTACGAAAGTTAGCTGTATCTTTTGTCTTCCCTTCTATTGATATCAGAGTGCCCAGTATATTCTCGCATATATTTTTTTCAATGTGCATAACATATAGATTATGGCGAAGTGTCAAGGTAGACCAGTAGTGCAAGTAAAAAAAGATGCTTTTTTTTTTGTCCAATTCAACTCCATTGATTTTCCTTTCCTCTTTCAAGCTCTTCCATCCTTCCCAAATCTATTTTTTGGAACATCCATGAACTGCGTGATAGTATCTAGTCTAGACAACTTTGGCGGTGATGATCTGCGCTCAACCCCTCCATCAAACATGGCTCTACTTCAACGCCATCTATGATAACGTGGTAAATATCGATAGTATCCCATGAAACATTATTTTCTACCATTTGTCAACCATTGAGACTGAGTATTTTTATTACAAACAGGACAAGCCATTTTACCTTTTTTGCTCCACCCAGACAAGTTTCTATATGTTGAAAATTCATATATTGTCCACAGCATAGCAACATGCATCTTGAACTCCCAGATGAGGCCGCATCATATGTACTGACACCATTATCCCACACCAAATCCAATCTGACCCCTTTTTGGTATTTTGCAGCCGCCACACAAGGCAAATGGCCATAGAAATGATGTTAATTTAGACCGATTAAAACCAAGGATTCTTGATTAATCCTTGGTGTACACATTTAGTATTGAGTTGACTCAGCCATGGATTTCATGGTTGATGGTGTTCGAATGGCTTCATATGTTGTTTGAATGTTGATTAGCCAAACAGGTCCCTTTAGAGTTTGAACATGATACCTTCCATTTGAACGGTAATAATTTTAGTTGCAAAATTATTCGAATGGGTTTGGCTCCCCATTCAAACTACCTATTTATGTATTTTGAATTAAGTTCATAGTCTCATAGGCCTCAAATGGTTCAAACTACAACCTGTTTTGTTCTAATCAATAGTAATTTTTTGAATAGGTTTTAATGTAGTTCGAACGTTTGTAAAACAGTCAAATCATTACATCTATTGTTCGAATTGTATTATTTTCATTTGAAGAATTTACGTGGGCGTTCAAATAGAATATTCTTTGTTTGAACGTCACTGTAATATAATTAGATATTTTCAATTTATTTATATTTGTTGTCTATTGGTTTTATAAACAATTAATTCATGGCACCTAGAGGGTCAACCTAGAGGTGAAGGTGATAGTGAGGAGAGGAGGCCAATATTGGTTGAGCAGGAGATAATTATAGAAGACTTCTGCAATTTTGTGTGCAATCGTCAGAGCCTCTTTTCTATTATTACCGATAGAAAATGGGGCCCGATTTTTCAGCAGCAGGGTGTGGCCTATCCAGACATGGTCATTGAGTTTTACAAGGGCTATGGGTCAGATGGAGGCTGATGCAAAGTCCTTCTCATTCGCTATTCGAGGAGTGACCATACGATATCAGCAAATATTATTGTTGATTTTCTTGGGATCCCATGGGAGATTGGTGCATATCCTGCACAATACATAGCAGTAGGGACAGATGGTGATGATGCTAAGAAGGATGAGGCTCTCGCAAATGAGGGTCCCACAGACAATGAGTTTCATCTGTTGATGCATGGCAATTCAACTTCTCTATATGATGGTAGCAAGGTGATCAAACAGGTTGACTGTATTACATTTTTTCACATGCTGAATTTGATTGTATCTCATAATATTGATCTGAGAAAACACAAGACTCATTTCAGCATAGAACGGGTTTGATTTATGTTACGAATAGCCCAATGATTGATCTGCCTTTTTACTTCCTACTCTGCATCCGATCTGAGTCACTGTCTTTGGGTGGAGGTAGTCTACCGTATGTGTTGATGATATCTAACCTCCTAGTCAAATTGGGGGTTAATGTGCTGATGGCAGAGTGGAGGCAACCACAAATCGGGCCCCTTAACAAGATTACCTTCAGCAAGAGCAAGGGCCACTTGCGAAAATCTCGCATTATCTAGCTTCTACTTATGCAGCTTCTACTGATTCCACTGTTGATAGATAGGCTGCAGGGGCTACTATGACGAAGATACAATCCCTCCTTGATAAGCATTGCACACTTTGATCAAAGAGATGGAAAGGATCACTAATGTAGCTTCAACCTTTGCCTCCATGTTCTTGTTGAGCTATCAAATGGATTGTTGAATATCAATAAGAGGACAATGTTCTGCAATTCTTGATGGGGCTTAATGAGTCTTAAGCTCATTTACGAAGTCAGATCTTACTTTTTGACCCATTTCCTCTAATTAATAAGGTTTTTTCTCCTATCCTTCACAAAGAAAAATAGAGAGAGAGAGAGAGAGAGAGATTGCTTCTGATTCTTTAGCTTCTAAAGAAGCTGTTACTATGTTGACTAATCATGATTCTATTAATTGAAAGGTTCTTTTGGATCCAGAAATGCAAGCAGCTTGTAAATCGTAAGGAATGACCTTATTGGACCCACTGTGGTTTATCAGATGATACGGTTGATAAATGCTATAAAATCCGTGGTTATCCACCTGGATAGAAAGCAAAAACTAGAAACCCTACTACTAATCAGGGCACTGTTAGCCAATCTGTTTTCAATTCGGTTATGGTTCCAAATTTCCATTTTTCTCAAGAGTAATGTCAATAGCTCCTTACATTTCTTCAAAATCAAACTAACTCTTCTTCTATGAATCAAGTGGGTATAGTTCCATCTACTTCTCCACCTGCACCATCAACTTCCTCTGCACCATCCTTTTCAAGTATTTCGATTGTTGATTATTATTAGTCTTCAATTTTATCTGATGTTGATACAATTGCATTTCATCAACAATCTTGGATTCTTGATTTTGGAGCAATAGATCATATGATTGGTTCTCTATCATTTTTTCTTCAATACCAACCCTTGTTAATATCTCTGTGAAATTGCCTAATGGTTCTTGTATTCAACTTACATATATGGGCATGGCTAGACTATCTGATTCTCTAGTTTTGACTGATGTTCTATATGTTCCTACATTTGCCTTTAATCTCATTTCAGTTAGCAAGTTAACTACATAGTTACCTCTTATTGTTCTTACATGGTTTTTGTTATATCTAGGATCTCTTCAATTGGAGGACGATTAGAGTAAGTAAACATTCTCAAGGTTTATATCATTTACTACAAGTTCCAAGCGCCTCTATTTCTTGTAATTCCATTACATTTTCTCATTGTAATTATGTCAAAAACAGTTCTCACATTTGGCATTGTTACCTTGGACATATTTCTAATTCTAGATTGCATGATTTTTCTTCTGATATTTCTTGTTCTACAACTCCAAATAATAGTCATTGTGATGTTTATTCACTTGCTAAACAGAAAAGACTTCCTTTTCCTTTAAGTTCCTCAACTTCTAGCTCTAATTTTGAGCTCATTCATTGTGATGTCTAGGGGCCTTTTTCAATCACTTCATATGCTGGTTTTAAAATTTTCTAACCATAGTAGATGTATTTGAATTTATTTGCTTAAATCCAAGTCTAAAACACATTCATATTTACAATCTTTTTTTTTTTTGCTTTTTGTTTTTGTTGAAACTCAGTTTAATTGTAAAATCAAAGCCATTCATACAAATAATGCTTTAGAGTTTGATATGAAACCTTTTTTTACTGATAGAGGAGTTGTACACCAACATAGTTGTGTTTACACTCTTCAACAAAATGCCATTGTTGAAACAAAGCATCAACATATACTCAAGATCTCTTCATTTTCAATCAAATATTCCTTTACAATTTAGAGTGATTGTGTCCTCACTGTTTATCTTATAAATAGAATTCCCATGCCTGTTTTAGTGCATAAATCACCATATGAAGTACTTTTTTCTTTTGCTAAACCTCAATAAAATAATCTTAAAATCTTTTGTTGAATTTGTTATGCATCCTTTCTGGGCAATCCTTCCTCTACCAAGCTTTATGCTCAAGCCCAAGTTTGTGTATTCTTAGGATACCCTGCTGGTATCAAAGGATACAAATTATATAATCTTCATACTCATAAGATCATCATTTCCAGAGATGTCATATTTCATGAACATCTTTTTCCTTTCAGACCTGACTCACCTTCACAACATTTTTTCTTTGAAAAATAGAATCCTTCTTCTTTCTATCCTAATCTTATCCTACCAGTTTCTCTTTCAGCTGCTTCTATCACTTCATCATCTCTACCCACTCACCCTGATACACCTCAGAATTCATCACCACCAATTCCTATTCGCAAGTCTACAAGAAATAGAAGACCACCTTATTATTTGTAGTATTATCATTATTCCTTGATATCAAATAATAAAGTTACTACTTCTCCGCTAATTGATGGTTCTTCAGATTCAGGTACCCTTTACCCTAAGTCTTCATATTTTTCATATTCCAAATTTCATTCTTCCTACAAGCATTTATGTTCCTTTGTTGATTCTCTCTATGAATCCAAATTCTTTCATCAATCCATCACATATCCTTATTTGAGGGATGTAATGACAACTGAAATCAATGCTCTTGAAGCTAATAAAACTTGGATCCTAACTAATTTACCTCTTGGCAAGCAACCTATTGGTTGTAAATGGGTTTACAAGTGTATATTGAAATCTGATGGCACTCTAGAAAGGTATATAAGGCTCAGTTGGTTGCAAAAGTGTATGTTCAATGAGAGGGCATTGATTACTTACATACTTTTTCTCTTGTTGCAAAACTAACCACTCCTTAGCTGCTGCTATCCACAATTGGGAGTTGCATAAATTAGATGTCAACAATGCCTTCCTTCATGGGAATTTGGATGAGGAGGTATACATGAGACTTCCCCCTGGTTTTTCTAAACATGGAGATCCTCAAGTTGTAAGCTACTTAAGTCTTTATATGGCTTAAAACAAGTCTCTCGTCAATGGTTTTTTAAATTCTCTTGAACTCTGATTGCTTATGGATTTACTCAGTCAAAGTTTGATTATTCTTTGTTTACTAAATGTTTTGTGATTCTTTTGTGGCATTGTTGGTATATGTAGATGATATTGTTATTGCCTCAAATCATTCATAAATTGTTACTGATCTTAAGGCTTTCTTAAATCTACATTTTAAGCTGAAAGATCTTGGTGTTCTGAGGCATTTTTTGGGGTTGGGTGTTGCCAAATATGCTAAGGGTATATCTCTTTCTCAAAGAAAATATGCTCTTAAAATTGTTTTTTATTCTAGTTTATTAGCAGCTAAACTTGCTAGTTGTCCAATGGATCAAAACTTAAGCCTCTCCAAAACAGAATCTAGAGGTCCTTTACTTGCTGATCCAGCCTCTTATAGAAGGTTAAATGGTCACCTTCTTTATTTGGCACTTACTCGACCTGACTTGTCTTTTTCTATTACTACTTTGAGTCAATTTCTAGATCAGCCTCAATATTCACCATATGATGCAGCTGTTAAAGTGGTCAAATACATCAAAGCTACCGTAGGCAAAGGATTGTTCTTTCCAAGCAGTTCTTCTTTGCAGCTTAAAGGATTTTGTGACTCTGATTGGGCAACCTACCCTGATTCTAGAAGATATGTTACTAGATTTTGCCTTTTTCTTGGAGATTCTTTAATTTCATGGAAGTCCAAGAAGCAAGTTACAGTCTCTAGATCATTTGGTGAAGCTAAGTATCACTCCACAGCTTGTACTTATTGTGAAATCAAATGGCTTATCTCTCTCCTTGCTGATTTTGGTAGCTCATTTACTTCTCCATTTGTTCTATATTGTGATAGTTAGGCAGCCATTCATATTGCTACTAATCCAATTTTCCATAAAAGGACTAAGTATATTGAAATAGATTGTCATTTAGTTAGAGATATGGTTGAACATGGTGACGTTGTAACTCTTCATGTTTCTTCTAAACATCAGTTGGTAGATTTCTTCACTAAACCTTTGGCTTCTGATAGATTCCATACTCTTCTCAGCAAGTTGGGTGTTCTTAATTTACATATTTTAGCTTGAGGGGGCTATTACTAGTTATTGTATAATGTTATTTTTTACATCACATGTTAAGCTAGGGGTGTAAAAATTAACCAGGAAACCGAAAAACTAGACCGGACCTAATGGGCCAGGTGGATTGAGCCTTAGAGATCCTTTGCAAATTCTAGATAGGGCAATCATAGGATCGAGAGCTAGGAAGAGCAAGGAAACAATCCAAAGATTGGTACAATCCACTTGGGACGTGTCTAGAAAGAGCCCAAATTCAAAATGGGCTTAAAGGAAGAAAATCCAGTTTCATTCATGTGATACAATAAGCTATGGAAGACATGACTTGGCCCTATTGTTATTGAAAACCTTGGACTTGTTTATTTCATTAAAAGGGCTTATTTTATTTGTTATTGGAATTAATCTAGAATAAATGGGCTTGAGGATGTCCAGCCCACGCAAGTCTTATTTCTAATAAACTAGGGTTTTTGGGGAAGGCCTTGTATTTTGCCCAACAGCTTATTTGGAAAGTTATTATTTTATTTGAACTAGGGTTTTAAAAAGTTACTGTAGCATGGCACTGTTCACGATACAGTACCCATAACACTATTCTCTAGGGTTTTGGGGGATGGTCTATTTAAACCACTTGTAGCCTCATTTGAGAAGGTTAGACAATATTGAATTTTCATTGTGAGTTGAGTTTACTCCTCTTATTCTTGATTGAACTTCTGAATTTATTAAAGGTAAATAATAACCTTTGTGCCATTCTTCCTTGTAATCTGGGTTCTTGAGACAGGTTCTTCAGCGGATCTAGATTTTAATATAATCTAGGTTCTTGAAACGAGATCTCAACGGGTCTAGATTCTCCATTCATAGACTTGAGTTTGGCTTTCTTGGATTTTTTTTTTCCACTATTGTTGTTGGGTCTTAAAGCTAATCGATTGGGATTCACATCAGGACCGGCCCGAACCGGTGGAACCGATCCAGTCTAGGACCTATTCCCTTAGTTCCAAAACCGATTGGTATCAATCTAGTTCTGGTTCTATGATTTTTAGGACCAGACCAAACCAGTTTGCTATATTATATATTTTAAATTAATTTTTTTAATACTATATATAATATAATAATATAAATTATAATTATATATAAGATAATGCTATTATAATTTATAACATAAAATTTTAATCTTAAACAAGAAAATTTATTTAATCATATGCTTTAATCATAAAATATACATATTGATAGCATTTTATGGCTTAATAAATTCTCAATATATTCTTTTTCATAAGTACATTAGTAAATTAATATACATTATATACTAATGTATATTAGTTACAATTTATATTTTATGGCCTAATACTAATAGTCTAATACTATATTACTATTGATAATATATTTAAGTCTATAAATAAATTACTATCTAAATCACTATACTAAATAATTATATATGAAATAATAATATAGTAATACTAATACTATCACTATCTATGATATAGTTATAATAAATTAATTTCACTAAAACAAATACTAATATATAGTTATTTTAATCACCATAACCAATACTAATATATATACTACTATTATTAAAACCGGAAAACCAGACCGAAATAGACTGGAACAGGTAAAATTGGAGGTACTAGTTTAGGAGGGTAACTGGTGCGTAATCGATTTTTGAAAATGTAAAAACCTATGCGTATTAGTTAGGTCCCAAATTTTGTCCAAAACTAGATCAAATCAGACCAGTTATACCCCTATGTTTAGTTGTACTCATGTGCACAGTTAACTAAAGTGTACCTAGTCACTTTTACTTAAATGAATAGAGAATGAGGATGAAATGTGGTTGGAGACTATTGTGGGGATGGAAGGAGAGGGAGTAAGATATATTGCTACTAAGAGGAGGATATCTCATCGAGAGAGAAATAGAGAGAACTCATATGTCGAGAGAGAGAGAGAGAGAGAGAGAGTTGGAGTACTCAATGTAAAAAATATCTTGAAAGAATAAAGAGATCTATATGATCTTTTACCTCCAGACATTTGGGTTTGAGAACTAAAAAACCTATAAGAGAGAGTAGAGATTTTCTATAGAGAATGGACTTCTAGTCTTTTGCCTTAGCTTTATGAGTGAGTATAATGGAAAATACAAGCCCCTTTATATAGGCAAGACTAGGGACCCTTACTTATTACTCCTACAACCTTTGGACTACCCTCATTATTTTATCCATAAAAAAAATAGTAAGGGTTAACCACTTTATTTATTTAACTCAAATTACCTATGCTTGATAGAAAAAGTGAATCATCTTAGATGAAGTGAACCACCTTAGGGAAGACAAATGGTTTTCTAGGGAAACCAAAAGTCTAGCATTCTCCCACTTGGTTCACTTAATAGGTAAAACTGAAATGACTAAAAATAATGCCCTCAATTCTATCAAGGTATCCTATACATGAACCATGGCAGTATTGCTCTCTATAGTGAGCATTTCCCTTCCATTCGTCACAATGCATAGTATCCCTTATAATAGTTTATGAACAACTAATAAAATTAATTCGAGTCCAACTTAATCACCCAATGGATATAATGAATTCGTTACTTTATGCACAAAACTAAATTTGAATTCAACTTTATTCTTTGTGGAATATATAGCAACATGAGAGAGATTACACTTTAGATAGGCCCATACGATCCACATGACCCTGAAGCTGTTTTACCATTAAAACTTTGTTCATTGGATCAGCTAACATCAAATCTGTATTGGTGTGATCAATATGCACCACATTATTTTTTATGCTCTCTCTCACACTTAATACTTTATATCAATATGCTTGCTTATGCTTCCGCTCTTATTATTCTTTGAGAAGAGCACTGTATTGGTGTTATCACAAAGAATCTTTATTGGTTTTTGAATGAAATCGACAACTTTAAGACCAGAAATAAAATTCTTCAACCACATGGCTTGTGTCGTTGCTTCATAGCACACAATAAATTATGCCTCCATACTAGACATAGCAACTATAGATTGCTTCGTACTCTTCCAAGATATAGCTCCTTTAGCAAAAAGAAAGATATATCCAGAAGTGGACTTTCTGTGTTTACACAACCAACAAAATCTAAATTTGAATAGCCAACCACTTGCAAATTTTTTGTATGCATGTAGGTTAGCATGTAGTCCTTGGTTTCTTGCAAATACCCCATCACCTTCTTTGCAGCTATCCAATTTTGAAAACTTGGGTTACTTTGATATCAACCCAATAATCCCACAGCTAGACATATGTCTGAACAGGTGCAAACTTGAGCATACATCAAGCTACTCACTGCATATGCATAAGGTACACTTTTCATCTGCTTTTGTTCCAATGCGTTTTCAGGTGATTGACCTTTATGAAATTAATCACCTTTGATTATGGGAGCTACATAGGCTTTACAATCTCTCATACTGAATTTCTATAAAACTTTTTCAATATAGGCCTTTTGAGATAGTTTTAAGACTCTTTGTTTCCTGTCTCTGTGAATATCTATGCCAATGATATATTGCTTGCAAGAAGAATATCGTCTACATAAAGGACTAAAAAAATATATTTGCTCCCACTAATCTTAAGGTATATACATTGATCAACAAGATTCTTGATAAAACCGTATGAGATGAGAATCTTGTGAAACTTTAAATACGATTGACGGGAAGCATGTTTTAGTCCATAAAGAGACTCCTTCAACTTGCATACTTTCTGATTGTCGTCATTGAAACCCTCAATTTGTTTCATGTATACCAATTCATCAAGATACCCATTAAGAAATGTTTTTTTCACATCCATTTGATGTAACTCTAAATCAAAATGAGCTACAAAGGCCATGATTATCCTCAATGAATCCTTCTTAGAGATTGGAGAGAAGGTTTCATGATAATCTATGCCTTCCTTCTGAGTGAATCCTTTAGCGACAAGTTGGCTTATATCATTCAACATAACCAGAAGAATCTCGTTTGGTTTTATAAACCCATTTGCGGCCAACTGTTGCCACCCCTTTTGGTAATTCGACGAGATCCCAAAGTTGGTTCTTATAAATGGATTCTAACTCGTTCCTCATGGCATCCAACCAAAATGTAGATTTATCTCCACTCAAGGCTTGTGAAAATGTAATTGAGTCTTCTAGAAGTCTAACGTCAAAATCAAACTCAGTTAGGTATACAATGTAATCATCTAGAATAGCAGCCTACATATTTTTGAGGATCTTCTTAGAGCCACTACTTCGTCATATGGGGATGACTCAATTGGCTTAGACTGTAAATGTGGAATAACTTCAAGTTGAACCTCATTTATGGGAACATGTTGTTCTTGAATTAGTGTCACTGCATGATCTTGCGAACTATTTTGCTTTAAGACAACCATTCTTCTCTAAAAGAAGGCAAAGTAGAATGTTCAAGTGTTTTCCCAAAAGTGACCTCTTGAGGATTCACACTCCCACTAGGTTGAACATCCTCCAGAACCTTCCAATTTTAGATTCGATAATTCTAGTGCTATGACTGGGACAATAAAATCTATATCCTTTAGAGTTACTTGGATACCCAATAAAGAAACCGCTAACTGTCCTTGGGTCTAACTTCAGCAGGACCATATATGTATATGATTTAAGCTAGTTTCCACTATTTCCTCAACTCGAGAAGTTTTTTAGAGACAGACTTGGATGGAACCCTATTCAATATATACACTGCAGTTTTAAGAGATTCACTCCACAAGAAAAGTTGTATGTTAGATTTACTAATCATGCTCCTTACCATATCCATTAGCGTACGGTTCCTTTTTTATGCAACAACATTTTGTTGTGGTGTGCCAGGCATTGAATATTAGGCAACAATGCCTTCCTCCTGAAGGAAATTTGCAAATGGACCCTTCATTTGTCCCTTTTCTATGTACTTACCATAATATTCCCCTCATCGATCAGATCTTACAATCTTGATTTTCTTTTCACTTTGATTCTCTACTTCTGCTTTATAGGCTTTGAAAGCATCTAATGCTTGAGCCTTGTCATTTAGAAGATAGAGATACATATACCTAGAATAGTTGTCAATAAATGAGATAAAATATCTCTGACCATTCAAGCAAGGGGTATGAAATGGTCTACAAATATCTATGTGTATAATCTCAAGAACACTTGAGCTTCTTCTTGAACCCTAAGAATTATTGTTGGTCTGCTTGCCCTTTATGCAGTCCACACAATTCTTGAAGTCACTTGTTAATGGTTTCCTTCTGGTGAGAAACCCTTTTTTTTCAAGCCACTCTTTATAATTGATGCAGCTCTTCTTTACATGGCCATCTTTCTTGCAAAAGAAACAGGTCACCTTTTTGCCATTAGATCTATTGGATTTTGATGGCACATTATGTTTCCTTTTTTTTTTAGGTCCACCTTTGCCTTTATTGGTCTTGACTTTATCATTCACGTTCATATTTGCACTTTCAGGTCGATCATGCTTCATCTTTTCCTCTTCTTGCACACACATGGTCAGAAGATCCGTAACTGACATATTCCCCTTACAAGTTATAAGAGATCTTGAAAGGTCCATACTAAGATGGCAGTGAGTTAAGGATGAAATGGACCAAGAACGGCTTAGATATCTCTATATTTAAGCTCTTAAGTTAAGAAACAATATTTTTCATTTTCGTAATGTATGCACGGATACCCTTAGAACTGTCAAAAACTTTAGTAGTGAATTGCCTGATAAGAGTGCTAGCTAAAGCCCTGTCAGAGCGAACAAACTATTCCTCAATTGCTTGAATTAATTCCTTAATTGTAGCATAGTCACCATTACAATCTCTAATGCTCTTACTCATACGAGACTTTATAATCATTAGACTTAGATGATTAGATCGCTCCCACCATTGGCGATTTTTGATGACTTCTTGTGTATCCGTATATGTGGCAGCAGGTAGTTGCTCCACATGAATAGCATAGTCAAGGTCCATATATCCCGAGCTAAAATGAAGCAAATCTTTCTAGTCAGAATAATTAGTGTCATCAAGTATTGGAATAAAATAAACGCAATCAGCTAAAGATTGTGGAACAACAGCTGCAAAATCAAGAAAAACTTTAATGCTATGAATTTAAGTAAATTTTAACCTTCCTGTAGGAAAAAGTTGCTTAACAACATAAATTTACTTATCTTGATTTATAAGACAAAATATTCCAAATATTAATAAATAAAACTATCCACACCTCTAGGCAGAAGACAAATTTTACCATCAATACCAAAAATCATTTTCTTATACTAATTAAATAAAAAAATTAAAGATTTCCCTGTAAAGATAAATCCTTAAAAATTATAATTCAGTTACAATGAGATTCTAAATTTATGTATTCTTTTAAATAATAAGGATGTTGCAGCATGACCTTCATTATTCAAAAGAAATACAACTCGGCATCTGTAACAGCCCGCTAAAATTTAGCCTTATCTCCTCACCCTTCTCTTTCTTTTTTCGCGCATATTAGACAGCACGGCAATCAGTTTTGGATTCTTTCCCGACAGCAATCACCATCTCTCTCGTCTCTACCCTCACCTGAAATCACGCGCATAATTTATCTTTTCTCGTAAATCACGTAATTTGTTCTTCCCGACAACTGTAAAATCATGAACAGAATTATCCTAAGCGTTGTACCTCGATGGCGTATTCCGGATCTTATCCACCGAATTTCAAAGTATTAGATAAGCTTGTTTTTTTAAAGTAGCACAATTATAATAATTTAATGAGCTCTGAAAATATTATAATTGTGGATAATTACTTAGATTAAATATTTTAGTTGTTTTAAGATATTAAGAGGTTTAGCTTTACGTTGAAAACTCTTATTTAATTTAAGTAAGTTTTATACTCTCTGAGTAATTAATGATGCTTTATTATTTTATATAATGATGAATAAATATTATTTTATAAACCTTAGTTTGTAAAATAATATTTTATCTTAATTCCTCTCAGTGTTGTAATTAAGTGTTTTATTAATTTAAATGATTTTATCCTCTTCGATTAATTAACGGTACTTTATCATTTTAAATAATGATGAGGAAATATTATTTTATAAACTTTAGTTTATAAAATGATATTCTACCTTAATTACTCGTAGTGTTTTATTTAAAATAAAACACTTACGCGTTTTCAAATCAATGTTTTAACTCATCGTTGGTTTATTTGAGGATCCCGAAACATAGGATTGAAGTTAATTACCTAAGCCCCTACCCTTTTCCCTTCACTTTTTCCTTTTTCCTTTTTCTTCTCTCTCTTTCCTCTCCTTCTCTCCATGGCCGACATACACATGCATGTTCTCTCCTCCATACCGTTCGGTCAAGCCACCCAACCGGCGCCACCTCCGGCCACCATGCCTCACCTCCCTCACCGGCATGTCCCTCCCTCACCGGCGAACACAACTGCACCGGTGGTGTGCAACGCCGGCCACCGATTCTCTCTCTCTCCCCGTGCTCTCCCTTCTTTGTCTTCTTACCGTCACCGCCCCTTTGACCGCCTGTTTCTCTGCCGTCCGGTGGAGGTGTCATACACCACCCCCGCCATTCTCTTCCCCTTCCACCATAGTTCATCCCCACCAATTTTCATTGACAGACTGGAGTTGGAGAGATCAAAATATCAGAAATGCTGAACAATGAATCCTTCCCCACATGATGCAAATGTGTTGAAACTGTTCTACCCAAGCCACAATGCCCAGGTGCACATTGTTATAGATGTCATGATATAATTTATTCCATAGAGGAGCAGGACAGGTGAACAATTTGAATGAATGTGGACATTTTCAATTAATGTTTAGAAGCAAGAAATGGGATCTATATATTTAGTAGTTTGTAAGTTGTAGGTTTCGGGAAGAAATTGGTCCACCCAATGTATATAGCGCATAACTACATTAATGTGAATTTCCCACTCGGTTTAGATAAATGAATGTGTTTGATTTATTATATTCGAGGAAAAAGTTGCTCAAAGATTTGATTTATAATGAACGTTTCAAGAACTTTTCTTCATGTTTCCTATTTCTAAATTGGGTGTTGGATAAACACTATAAGTGTTATATAGCAATGGAATAGAAAGAATCATAGGTTTATGTATGATCGTTTCATATAGGTGAAAAACTTGTGGTGATGTCAATGAATGATGAATTAATCATCATTTAAAGTTTAAGGTATTAAAAAAAAGTTAATTTATTATTTCAGGTTAGGTAATAAATTGATTAAATAATTATTTTGTTTCTGACATGAACATGATAAAAAAAAATTAATAAGATAAATAATATTTCCGATCAAGTAATGAAAATGATACACATATATATATAACCAACGTATCTGGCAAGAGGAAAAAAAAATACACAATAAAGTCCATTGCAGCGATTTTTATACCAATTGCAGCAATACTAAATGCTACAAATAAAGTTTAGCAACGCTTTTTTCCTTAAATGAATGACCCCATTTGCAACAGTTTGAGATTATTTCCAGCGCTTTTTGTTATATTTTCAACGTCACTATTACCCTGCAAATGATTGTTTTCAACAATTTTTAGATAAATCGCTGGAAATAGATCAATTCCAGCGATTTATAGAGTAATTGCAGCGTTTTAAAATGCTGCAATTAAATTTTAACAATGATTTTCCCATACATGGATGACCCCATTTGCAGCAGTTTTTTCCCATTTCCAGTGCTTTTGGTTATATTTTTAGCGTCACTATTACGCTGCAAATGATTGTTTGCAACAATTTTTAGATAAATTGCTGGAAATAAATCTATTCCAGCGATTTATAGAGTAATTGCAACGATTTTAAATGCTGCAATTAAATTTTAACAATGATTTTCCCATACATGGATGACCACATTTGCAACAGTTTTTTTTTTCTATTTGCAACGCTTTTGGTTCTATTTTCAGCTTCTCAATTATGCTGCAAAAGAGTGTTTGCAACAATTTTTAAATTTTTCGCTGGAAATACCTTAGATTAATTGCAGCGATTTTTAGGGTATTTGCAAAGATTAGAATGCTGTAATTGAGTTTTCTCAACGTTATATCTTTATGGGCATGAGGATAATTACAGCGATGTTATCTGTATACGCAAGGAAAAAAATTCATTGCAAAAACTATTTTTAGTAGCGAAATATTTTGTATCGCTACTTTGGGCAAAAAAGACACGATAATAGCGGCGATCGTGCAAGGAAGTTAAAAGCGCTGGAAATGAGTATATGCAGCAGTTTAGAAGCTTTTTTGCAACGATTTTAAGCGCTGCAAATGACGTGATTTCTTGTAGTGGGCGCACCTACAATTGGCCCATTTGGCAACCGAGAATCATGAAAAAATTCATTACAACATAAAATCCTAAAATTTCTCATGAATCTTACGTTACAATCCATTTTCTATATCATGATCCTAAATGCCTAAGACAATCCAAATGTTACAGTCCCTTAGCATCAACTTTCCTATCAAACCGAAAACCTAACTTGTTTTTAATCCATGAATTTTTCCTAAATTTGCATGACATGCACAATGTCCAAATAAAAGAAATTCTTTGCATCAAACTTCTTTTGGGGCATTACACATAAAAACCAATAAATAGCCATTCCTCCCGATTTTCATTTTTAGTGACTTTAATAGAGATATGCCTTCTAGTGAAAGTGTCCAATAATTTTACCTTCGTGGTAGACTTCCAAAATTTGCTAAACCACCACTCCATCATTTATTATCTACCACAAAACTTTGATAAAATCTAATCTAATTTCTAATTTTTCGACTCTTTCCCTACGACTTTTTGTTTCCATCTGAAAAACTATGATGGGACACTTTGTTTTCACCAAAAGATGAAGTTTTCTAACTATTTGAGGGTTCTCATAGCATTGGTAATAGCCTAGCTATTGCCAAGTCAAAAATTTAACTGGAATTCACCTTTTGGCCATAACATTAATTTTTAGCTAAATAAGTCCACATTGAACTAGCTATCTTAAATATAAAATAATAATATAATACCATATATTTTAATAATATTTTATTAATGTTTTTTATATTTTACAAATACACTTCATATATTAATTAATAATTTTATTAAAAAATAAAATGTGGTAATTTATTTCAATGTAGTACTTATATGATTTATTTCAATATAGTAATTTATTTCAATGTGATAAAGAGAGAGTGAAAGGTTTATGAAAAGGATAAAATAATTTGATAGAGGTTAAATAGTAACTCTCCAACAATGGAGAGCTCCCTTAATTTACTGTAGCTCAAGTGTTGGGCTTTGGACTTTTGGCTAGTCCAATGTTGAAGCTTTTTCTCACATCTAGCTAAAGTTTAGACTTGCATTGGTATTTGGCCAGGTCATTGCCAATGCTCTCAAGCCGTAAATAGTTCCAGCTTAAGTAAATCATTGCTATTGGGAGTGCTATCCAGCAGCCTCCAACATTTCATCCTTAGTTATGCTCCTTTTAGGATTGAGCTTGGTTTTAGACTTTTTTATATAATTGTCCAAAATAACAGCTGCAGAGTTAGCCATCCCTCTCTTCTTCACTCATCTATCACACCACCATTTGGCTCCATACTAGTCAAAGATATTTTTTTCTAATAGGTGAGCCCCTCTTGCTCACATCTTGCACCCAATTTGTTATTTGTAAATTTAGCAGCAGTAAAGTTAAAACCCATAATAAAATTTTTAATAATACTTACTGGATTGGTGCACAAGTTGGGACTCTTAACAGGGCTAGAAGAGAGCTTGTCTTTGATCATGCCAAGCTTCATGCTATCAGATGGCTCCTTATCCTCCATTTCTTTTGACTGCCCTTTCACTCTGGTAACTAAATCAGGGGGACTTACCGGCAATTGATTGGATCATGACTTAGAAAGGATCCCTTCTTTCTATTTAAATTATTAGCTTCTCAGGGTAATCTTCAAAACCTACAGCAATTGCTTCCATTTGAGAGGCCTTTCAATGTGCTGCCAATTTTAGTGACCGATCATCTTTTTCATATGTAGTTTTGCTACTTTCTAGCACATCAGAACTGCCATGCCGATGAGCTTTTGTTTGGGTTTTGTCCGTGCTCCTCGCATATTTTATGCTTCCATATACACTTGGATTAATTGAGGATGCTCTCAACCATTGGCCATATAGTGATCAGCTTGCCTCAATTGGCAACTTTTTTTCTATGGTAGATGCCCTCTCCTTATGCTTCACCTTAGTGGAAACAGAAAATTGGGAACTTTTCGTACTTGAAATCAATCCATAGTTGTTTCCCACCAATGTTTAACAATCTCCCTCGTGCCGTGGTTTTGTAATTTCAATATTAACTTTGATCCTTAAGAATTTCCTCCTTCCAATTCCTTCCCTATCAACATCCACCGCTATAACTTCATCAATAGCAAAGACTATCCTTCTCCCCCTTCTTTTGTTATAGCATCCAAGGGCGTATTGGGGAGTTGGACCCAGAAAGGTTTGAGTGATATACAAAATATCATTAGGAGGGGTACTACTTTCAAACTCTTGGATACAAACCAATGTCTAACAAAGGACCATGGTCTACCAAGAAGTACTCTTTCTTTATTAGCCCCTTTCTGAAAATCCAACAAAAAATAATTCTCCCCCGCTTCATTGAAGGCTAACCATCCTCCTGGGCTCCAGATTTTTGACAAGGTAAACCCAAGGCTTCTTTGTTTACACTTTTGTCCATAATAATGAGTGCTATAAGGCATTACTTTCCCCTTGAAACGGAATTTTTAACAGGTTTTTCCGGTAAGGAAATCTCCACTCCTTCTGAGAATTATCTTCGTCCATATTGGGAATCAAGAATCACCTCTTAGACAAGAGTCTAAGAAACAAACCTTTGCAACCCTCTAATATAACCTGTAGTGGTGGAACAAAAACTTGCAACCCAACTAAAAAGAAAGGCTCTGGAAATTGGGATAACATAGAATGTGCATGCTCACTGATTTTAAGCACCCTGCCAAAATTTGGGAGAAAACAAGGTCAATTACGGTGGGTCCACAGCACGCTAATTGAAGCAGTTACATCGATATATTTTGCTTCACAAATCACTGAAAGCCTTAGCTGCAAATGCCTTTATTTTTTCCTCTATAGTTTAACAAAGATAATAATGGCCAGGGTAGCAATTGCAACGGCTAGCACATACAGAAACTAAGGGCATAACCAGTCAAGTTTGGTCTAGTTTTAGAAAAAAATTGGGACCAAACTGGTATGAGCCAGTTTTGCATTTTCAAGAACTGATTCAACATCGATTACCCCCCTAAACCAGTTCTTCCAATTTTACCGGTTTGGTTCAGTTTTCTAGTTTTAATATACTTTATATTATATAATATATATAATATAGCATATAATATTATAGTGATAATATATTATAATTGTATTATAGACTACAGTGATATGTTATAATATATAATATAATGATATATTATAATATAGTGATATAGTATCAGTATAACTATTAATATAATAAACTATAGTGATATAAGATTTTAAAATTTAATATTATATTAATTAGTAATTTATCATATAACACAACTGTTTTATATATAATTATATATTATACATAAAAATTATATACAACATAAAAAATAAAAATATATATGAACTACTCCGGTCCGGTTTTAGAAAAAGAAATATTGGAACCTTTTCTAAAATCGAACCAGACCGATTTTGACCGGTTTAAAGAAAAATGAAACAGGTACCAGACCCAACCCACCGGCTCGGTCCGGTTTTTTTATTTTTTTAACACCCCTAACAGAAACCATGCAGTTTTGTGAAGGGGCCAGTAGCAAAAATCTGAATTTTCAAAAGCAAATACGAGAAATTTATAAAGATCTGACTTTAAATTTACAATACCAAATCCATGGGACAACAGGATGTAGGTTTATAAAGTCTCGTAAAGTAATCAAATCTTCTGAGTCAAAGATATTAATAGGCAAATTCACTTCTATAATTGGAATGAAGCGAAGCTATGGATTGGAGGATTGCGACTGCTCGAGCTCTGCACTCAACATATGATGGAGAAGAGCATCAATCCTCTGGCTTCGTGATTTTGTGCTGCACCAAGCCGAAAGAATGAGGCCAGGCTACAGTTAACATCCAAAATGAAACTAAACATGAGCTTAGAATAAATAGTTAGCATACATACCCAACAGTTCGGCGACGGTCCTTTTCTCCATCCGCATCCTAGATTGAGGAAGTAAAAAATTATTAAGATTTAAACAAGAATTTTGGTAGAACATCAATTTATGTGTGCGCGCGTGTATATTAGAAATGACCGGAATGGAAAAAAAAAAACTACCGCACAACAAACATGGGTAGAAGCAAGAAAAGCTATCGTTATATCTCAGTAAGACCCTGCTCTATTTGAACAGTGGTTCAAGACCCAGGCCACTGTTAACAGAAAGTGTCTGATATCAAATACTTTATCAAAAAGAATTGCAAAAATCTAGATATCAATAGCTTTCAGAACCCAGCAGCATGGTCCTCAAAGAATCTTTTTATATCATAATTAAATATGAGGGAGACTCATCATGATCACTTTTTCACATATGGATCTGGCAGTATAATTTTCCATTGCAACGAAAACATCAGAAAAGCTACCAACCTTGTCCTCTTCTTCCCTTTTTCCTGATAACTCGATATCCATTTCAGCAAAGAATGCCTCTAAGACAAAAGCTACAATCTGAAATTATATGGAAAACAAATATTCAAGTTAAATTTTACCCATAGAGCGCAATAAGCTTTACATTTCCAATAAAGACGACAACCACAGCAGTGAAGGCAGAAGAGTTCATAATCTAGACTCTTAAAACAGAGACCCTTAAGATATTAAAAGTTATTCCCAATGACCCTGAAGACAATCACGTGTAAAGTCTGGAGAACAGAAGCAAGGATCCTGGCCTAATAAATCAAACAGAAACTAGTTGTATGGGTTATCGGTTATGGGTTGAAACCCATGTGAAATTAATTTTGACTAGTTGTACGGGTTCTCAGTGAAATCAGGCAAACAAAAATGTAGACATTTCAACTTTCTGGTTTTTAGTGCAGAAAATGTGTTTCTGCACTGTATATTTCAAGATTCAAGTTTCTCTATCCCCCAAAATTCCAAAACGGCAGGCATTATGCTGTTGCAAAAAATAGATAACCAGCCATTAAGTTTTAGCTCAAATGACATCTTCGCCCCCTATATGACTTCATATTGGTTGCATTTATGAGTAACAGCCCGCTAAATCCCACAATTGCATCACAGAAGTATGGTAGAAGTGAAATAATAATGATGCATTGACTGCCAAGTACCACATTGGTTCCTTACTAGGCATAATTGAGCTATATAATGATTATAAGAGTTCGAATTGTAACATTGACCTAGTCCCACTGGAGTATAAGCCCAAACATGACTTGACATTTCGTCTCGTTACAAATGGTAGCCAGCACTGACCTAGTAACACTATGTACTGCTAAGGCACTTAGTGTGACATGGGTTATGATGAGGATATCAGAGATTTTAGTAGGGGAGTTTGTAAAGCCCCACTAAGTCCCATATTGGATGGGAGAAGTATGGCAAGCGATAAAGGTGCATTAAGTGCTAAATCACACATATTGATTATCTTACTAGGTGAACTGGACTTTATAATGATTATAATGAATGCTAATTGTAGAATTGATTAGTCTTTTCGGAGTATAAGCCCAAATATGATTTGGACTTTCATTGGTAATCACATTATGACTTGCAAATATAAGAAAACATACAAAGAACAAAATTAAGAAAAAAAAAATGAAACATCATAGTGGTAACGAATACAACTCACCAAATTCAATAGCAGTAACACAGTTATTAAGTAGAAGCTGACAAAATAAGTAAGGGTCCATGCAGTTCCCGTTAAATCCTTGTAGCTCTGTAATAGTGAAGCTAAAATCAATTAATGACTTGAAAGTGCAGGCTACAATTAAGTATCAACTTTGCTAATCAAGCCATAAAATTAATAGCACACTAGCATTGATGAACTACTGAAAACAACTTAAGAATGCTGAGCATCTTATATATTCTGAATATCAGCTGTATGCATAAAGTTCACTAACAGTTTTAACCGTACAGATTTCTCTAGAGGAGCCTGATTAAGGCAATCCTTTTTGCTAAGAAAGTAACTTCAATGAATCAAAAGGGATTCTAGCTTTGTATTGGGCCTGGCAAAATGATCTAAATCCTGCCAAGTGAATCAAATATGTCTAAAGGATAGAGAATTTAAGTCAGGCTCAACGCCTTCCTATTATGCTTGGTGTACATGTTGTAGATGTGCCAATAAAGGGTTGACTTGGTATCACACACAAAACCACAACTTGTATGAACCAATTGTCTAAGTGACTATGCATTGAGTAAGTTCCCACGAGATCAGGTCCCATATACTATTATTCCTGGCATACAGAACTAGATTATACATTAGGTGGGGCCTACATGATTCCCCTGGTCTTGATTGGGATCAGCATGCTGCATGAATGGTCTAGATCCATGCATGCATGGCAAATGATATGGTCATAGTTTTCAGACTGCCTACTCATATTTGGGCAAGGTTGTTTAGAGTTGCCAACCTATTACCAGCTCGCTCACAAGAAGCCACCAACTCTTCCATCACTAACAGTGTAAAAAAAAAAAAAAAAAAAAAGCCCAAATGTTCGTAATCACATGTAAAAATATATAAAACAAAATGGTAGTAGTTAGAAAGTTCCCTCCTAGCATTTTTGGGGAACATGCATCATAAGAAGACATTGAAACTTAGAATACCATTCATCATGTAGAAAAAGACGATGCAGCATAATATACAAAATTTCTAATTAATAGCATAGCAGTCATACCTGCATCCATACTTGCCAATTTCCCATGACTAGTAGATTGAACAGTGTCACCATCCCATTTGGATAGTCGTTGAAATTGAAAAGTAAATAGCTGATTTTGTCAAGAATATTGATCGAAGAAATGGCATTCACTCTCGCAGTAGAAATTTTGCAGGAGCAGTAAACATCTCAGAAGATAATTGAAAATTGATATCTAAAAGAATTTTCCAACATTTAGCTTTTTTGTCAATATCATACAGAGATATCACAGTTTGTACGCTGAATGGACTAAATCAAAGCCAAGGAAAGTCTTCAGTAAATCAAGGATACTCATTATCATAAAGATCTGTTGCTTCCAAACTAGTATTTCCAGCATTGACAATCCCACCAAATATCTAAAATCAGATGTGACGAATGTTGTAACAATAACATAAAACAGGAAACATTTCAGTTTTACACATGGATATAAAAATCAGCTGTCTGAAAGATATGTCGTGCTGAGTAACTCATTTGACAATTTCTTTTATATTTTCCAAAGGGAAGCTCAACGTAACGAAGAAAGAAAGATGACCAAAAATATATCTTTAGCCAAACAGTTGAGAAACATTTACCTGTACGCCAAGACTGCAATATATACATAGGACACAAAATACGGTCCCAAGGTATGGCATCAAACTTGGTATAAGGGTTAGGAAAGTGGCAATGAAGGCACGGTAACGCTGAACATACATCAGCAACCTTATCAACCTTAACATTCTTGCAAGAAGAAGGTAGCGGATCCTGTTGACATTAAAGCAGAATAATTAATTGAAGACATGTATTCACAAGTGAGCAAGTACTTAAAAAGCCATGATAACCATAAGAGTAAACTCTAAACTTGTAACTTCACCCTTAGTGCACATCAGAAGAAACCAGCATAAAGATTTAACGGAATGAAGATACTGGTATAATTCTTAGGTGAGATTTGGATAGTGGGTTGAGATGAGATGAGTTGAGAGAAAAGTTGAAAGTTGAATAAAATATTGTTATAATATTATTATTGTTTTGGGATTTGAAAAGTTGAATTATTTATTGTATTTTATGTGGAAATTTGTGAAAGTTGTAATGATGAGATTAGAGGGTTTGAGAGCCCCTCTCAATCCAAACTGAGCCTAAGCCAAACTGAGCCTAATTGTGCTGTCAAAAGCTTAAGCCAATGTCACGGGCTGGAGTCATGGAAGATGACGGAAGCTGGCAAGGAATGGAGGAGCAGCAGCGCGAAGTATGCAAGGAAGGTGGCAGTTAAGTCTGTTACTTAGTGCAATGCAGCTTGAATAAAGAAGAAAAATGTGCAAGCAGTGTGTTTGGATTAAATAGAGTGATATCGTTTTAACATTCTGTGATGTAATAGTTTTAAGTAGAAAAGCAGCGTTTTTTATTTTACTTTCTAAAATTGTACAAAGCCGTTGATGAAGAAGTATATAAATGGAGGGAAAAGGAAGGAATGATATCAGAAAAGTTTAATCAATTCTCGTCTTCTTTTTTCTTTTCATTCTTCTTCTTCTTCATTCTGGAGATTGACCATCTCGAACTAGTCTGTGTAGTGGGTCCACAACATTTTGGTATCTAGAGCCATGGTAGAGGGAACTCGATCCTATGCCCAAGTAGTGGATTCTTTGAATCATCTCAGGCAGCAGCAAGATCGACAACAAAAGCAACTTGAAGATACTATTGCAGTCTTGGTGCAACAACAAGAATCAGCAAGATTGGATGGAAAGAACCAAGAAAAGAAGTTTAATGATTTGTTCCAGCAAATTTCAAGAATTTCAATCAATGCACATGAAGGCATGGGGGAGGTGAATCACCATGAAAATCAACGTGAAACTTTTGATAGAGGGCTTACTAAGGGGATCAAGCTTGAATTTACAAGATTTAATGGCAAGAATCCATCTGCATGGATTTACAGAACCAACCAATATTTTTTGTACCATCAAGTTCCACCCGGTCAGAGGATATCTTTTGCTTCTTTTCATATGGATGATGAAGCATTGGTGTGGTTTCAAGATGCTAGTGAAGCTGGAGTATTTCGTAGTTGGGAGGAGTTTGTTCAAGCAGTACATACAAGATTTGGGTTATCTCCATATGATGACCCAATGGAGGCTCTTACAAGACTGAAGCAAGTGGGGCAGTCACTACTTACAAAATAGAATTTAAAGTGCTTTCCAATAGGATTCGTGGGATTTCAGAAAGAAACAAACTCAGTTGTTTCTTGAGTGGGTTGCGAGATGAGATAAGGTTGCCAAGAAGGATGTTAAATCCTACCAATCTTAACGATGCATTTGGGTTAGCCAAGATTCAAAAACAATATGTTTGGAGCACTAGGAGACAATGGAGAAATGGCAATGTTGATTCTGTTCAGAAAAATGGTAGTACCTTTAAGCAAGGTCAATCTAATTCAATCCTGGCTGTTCCTAAATCTCAGCCCTTATCGAAGATTCCAGTGCAGAAGATGACAGAAGATGCATGAGCATAGAAAGAAAGGTTTGTACTATTTCTGTGATGAGAAATACCAACAGGGGCATAGGTGTGTTAAGCCTAAACTCTACTTGTTGGAAAGTATGGATTGGCCTAGTAATCTTGATGCTGATTCAAGATTAGAGGAAGAACAACAGCCTGAGTTAGTAGAAACTGAAGTGCAAGAGGAGCTACAGATTGCTTCCATTTCTTTTCATGCAGTGGTAGGCTCACCAAAGAGGGTTGTTGGAAGAATTCTCAAGAAGTGGGTTGTTATCTTAATTGACACTGGTAGTACCCACAACTTTGTGGATACTACAGTGATTTCTAAGTGTGGATTGAAGGTGCAACAGTCTCAGTCAGTGCCGCAACTCTGGATACAGAAAAACCCTAGCCAAAAAAAATCTTAGAATCAGAAAAAAAAAACTAGGACCTAGGATTCTGAACCTTGCTGTGATACCATAACAATTTTCTTTTTGCCGAATGAATCTCCTCCTCTTTCTTCTCATCCATAAATAGCAAAAACTAGATTACAAGGATAGGAAATTCGAAATCTGACTTCCTATCTTAAAGGGATTCAAATCTTGGATAAGATATGTTTCCCATACTTATCTACCCAATCTAAATATTCAAATTACAAATCCTATACAGCTGTACAAATCTGTCTATACCCAAAATACATAGATAAACATAGGAATTAATTAGATAAACATTGGAATTAATTTAAATAAATATAATCCACTAAGAATTTGGTGGCTGCTCAAGAAAGAATGAAGATGTTATATGACAGACACAGAACTGAGCGAGAGTTTCAAGTGGGGGATTGGGTTTATTTGAGGTTGCAGTCCTACAAAGAAAACTCAGTAGCCATGAGAAGGAATTTAAAACTATCCCCACGATTATTCTTAGTCACTCAGAGAATTGGGAAGTTGGCATACAGACTTGATTTGCCAACAACTGCTCAGATTCATCCTGTTTTCATGTGTCCTGTTTAAAGAAAAAATTGGGTCATAATGTGTCATCTCTGACTACTCTGCCTACAGTTGATATCTATGGAGACTTAAGACCTGAACCTGGACAGATTTTACTACGCCGTGGCAGACAAGTCAATAATAGAGCACTCGTGGAAGTATTGGTGAAGTGGCATGGAATGGAAGAAGATGCAGCAACATGGGAGTCGTATTGGAAGTTGAGAGATGCATTTCCTCACCTTTTGGGCAAGGTGCTGTAAAGGGGGAGGGTATGTCACGGGCTGGAGTCATGGAAGATGACGGAAGCTGGCAAGGAATGGAGGAGCAGCAGAGTGAAGTATGCAAGGAAGGTGGCAGTTAAGTCTATTACTTAGTGTAACACAGCGTTTAAATAAAGAAGATAATGTGCAAGCGGAGTGGTTTGGATTAAATAGGGTGGCGACGTTTTAATATTCTGTGATGTAATAGT
The DNA here is from genome assembly GCA_011037825.1 of Carya cathayensis. Lineage (NCBI taxonomy): Eukaryota > Viridiplantae > Streptophyta > Magnoliopsida > Fagales > Juglandaceae > Carya > Carya cathayensis. Next base: position 462,663 of record QGSO01000138.1, on the reverse strand, counting down.
TTTAAGTAGAAACTGATATGCAGTATTTTGTATTTTACTTTCTAAAATTGTACAAAGTCATTGATGAAGAAGTATATAAATGGAGGGAGAAGGAAGAAATGATATCAGAACAAGTTTAATCAGTTCTTGTCTTCTTCCTTCTTTTCATTCTTCTTCTTCTTCATTCTGGAAATTGACTACCTCGAACTAGTCTGTGTAGTGGGTCCATAACAGCCAAGTCAAGTAATCTGAACGAACTCAACTATGCTTAATCCCCATGAATAAGGGTTCGTAAATCCATTTTCAACTAATTAGAGTTAACCACATGTATCTCTCTGTCATTGTTTGCGCCACGTGTATAAAACATTAGAAAAATTAAAAAGCATAAAACATTATAGTTTAACAAGTAAAAAATTATAAAAATCCAAAACTAAAAAAAATAAAGTACAAAAAACTTAAAATATATATATATATATAAACATCAAACTTTAAAATAGTAAACTAAAAAGACCTAATATTTAAAAAACAAAAAGCATATACGAAAGTTTAAATTATATATGTCAAACTATGATAGGTGTTGATGTCACGTTGCCAATGGTTTAGTAATGTAATTCCTACGGAAGCACCAATTTGATCTTTCTTAAAACCACAGGGAGTAAAAAGGTCAAATAGAAAACACAGAAAATAATATGATTTCAAGAAAAGCCACAGGAACCATATTTTTATTTAATAAAAACTTCGATCCATGTGGAAAAGGTTTACCAGTATCCAGAGCACTAGTGTTCCTGTATTCAAAAAGCCTACTTCTTTGTAAAAGTTATCTTTGATTTTAGAATTAGAAGCTACTTTGTCCCCAAAACATCAATATACCTCACACCACTTTAATACTTCCATCAGAAAATTCTAAATATCATTGAGAAGAAGTATCTTATGCTCAAAGCAATTTGACAACGACAATGGGAGGTACTCTATGATTATCCCAAAAAATTTTCATCATTCATAGACCAAGCAACTCCTATTCTTCAAAAGATTTTAGCATCAGATAAAAAGCTTAGTAGCAAACAATAGGACAAATACAGCAAGGGACAATAAAGAATTTTCATGTACAGAAAACTTAAAAACAAAATTTCCCTACCATTCTCCATTGGAAAGAAATGTTAGACCTTCAGGGGACACAAAAGTTAAGGTTTCTCCGATAACTGCGTAAGAACAAAAATGAAAAAAAAAAAAAAAATTAGAATGTTCAAACAATGCTTGATTACAATAGCAAACGTAGTTTCTATAAATTTCTCTATGAATTAAACGAAAGTAATGAAGTTACGACTTTCAATTTTCAGCAATCGCTATTCTACTGCTTAGAAGACTGACTCAGTAATTGTTATGGAAAAAAAATGTAATAAGTAGCACTAGAAAAGGGACATGATCTGCCGATACAATTACCTATTACCCATGTCACCAGAAAATCAAAGCGATTTTGGCCATCCATCCAATAATTCTTAAATCCAAATGAATATACTTTTAGAGCCATTTCCAGTACATATATCCACCCTGAGACGAACAAAAAAACTTGTTTATTTCAGAAATTGAAACCAATGTGAAAATATCATATAAAGTTTGAGTAACTAGACCAAATGCATGCAGATCAAGGAGTTAAAAAGTAAAACAGCTCTGAAGAAGTCTCATATACATGACTGTAAAGAGTGGAAGAACAAGCTGATTCAGATATATTGAGAATTGTGACCTCAACTTAGCCTCTGTAACCAAAATTTTAGGCGTTTCAATCACTACTAGCTACAACACTACCTGAAACTTCAAATCATAAAACAGGCATTACTGAAGAAGACTGATGAGACATTGCTAAACGCGAAAGAACAGATATTGAGAGAGAGAGGGAAGAAGAAGAAGAAGAAGGGACACAGGATTTTCAGTTAATTCCCTTTCTGCCAGTAAGCACCAATATGTCTACAAGTCAATCTAGCAACACAACTAACAGCCAACAGTGCCATCAAAAGTTTTGCTATATAATTGACACTACCATGCTCAGGTATATGTGTGTGTCTAATTAAATTTTTTATAGGTAATCAAGAAGTTTTATTCATAAAAGAAGGCATAGGCCAAGTACACAGGAAGTATACATGAGAAGTACCTAACTATTACAACCGAAAGTAGAAAACCATGGACATTTAGTCCACTAAAATCAATGACCCCAACCCATAAGATCAAGGTTTTAAAAAAAAAAAAAGTAACTTTAAGCTCATCCATTGTCCTTTCGTGATCCTCGAAGCTTCTATGATTTCTCCCCCGCCGAATGCACTAGTGGATTACATTGGAGGCCTCTTCAGCTTGCTATGAAATCTACCAGCCTAAGAGGCATGACCCATGATAATCCAATTTCAACAAAAAAAATCATCCCACATGGTCCCGGCCACCTTGCATTGTAAAAGCGGGTAATCTACTAATTCACCATTCTTCTTACACATGCAACACCAGTCCAACACTATTACCTGATGTTTCCTCATATTATCAATGTCTAATTATTGACACTAGCATTCATGTGTTCTGCTCTTCCTCCCATGCAGTGAATTAACCCTAAGCTACATTTTACTGCCCGTAAACATACCAATGTTCAGGAGGGAACAGATACAATTTCAAGCATCATTGCTGATGGTTAGAACAGCAATTGATCATCTCATCAAGTATGTATTCATGGGTATGAGAGCTTCAACTAAACATCCTAGGGCATATCATTCCCATATCTAATCACTGACTTAAGACATTCATTCGATAAAAACTAATTAAACCATTAAGCTGAAGCATTTATTTGACATGTGGAACAGGACCATTTTAGCAGCGCACCATAACTAGTGGCAGAAAAATCTATGTTGGAAAACTAAATTGTCTGAAGATCTCCAGGTATGAGAATGTTAGGCTTGAAGAAACTCAGATGCTCACCATAAACATCTCTTGACCATAGCTTATTTAATTCACATGTGTATAAATAAGGAGAGGTTAATCCTCAACAGGCACTTACCAAAGACAAACTCTACCTCTTGCCACACCTGTTGAGCAGAATTGTTTTCTATATCAAGCTGCAATAAAATAAATATCCCACATTAGCTTTACCCATCATCCAGTCAGGATACAATTTACGAGCCGCCTAGATATCAAAGGTACAGGAACCACTAGCCAAAAAAACACAACCACAAACTTTTAGTACAAGAAGTATAGGGCCGATACATGTTTTGTGTGTACATTGATTGAGTACCAAAATCTTTAAGAAAGGAACTTAAATATGTCATTCTTTGTTCTTTTCGATTTTCTTATTTGTCTAGAAAGTACCATGACCACTATCTCCACTTGTGGAGCATTGACTAGAATTACTACCTCATCCCTTTCCAAGACTGCAAGAGGGAAGCACCACGTTTATTTTCATAACAAAAGAAGCTCATGTCAAGAGACAAAGGTTCCTATTCGTGGCCTCTCCCTTTTGCATCATGAGAAAGAATGGTCAAAGGTATTAAAGTCTGAAATTAAATAGATTGGAGGTCAGAGGTAGATGTATCTCTAGTTTTCTAATCTAAAACCTAAGTAATGAAAATGGCATGTAAAGAGGGTGCAGACAGCTGCTCTTATGGTAGGTAACTAGATCGACATTGGCTGTGCAATTAGTATTCAACAGGTCTCTTTGTAGGTTAACATGGAAAAAGAAAACCTGTCAGAAGGCTTGATTGTGGTGAGGTCTGTGGTTTAATCACGCAGCACGTCTTTTTGAATATCAAACCCTACTGCATCCTTTGTTAAAAAAGGGGAAAGCAAATGAGTTAGAACTGTAATTGTGGGTGACTCAAGCCGTGAACTTGTCACAGCCTAGCCAAAAATGATGGCACAATACAATTTATCAGATAGTTCTGTGGAAAAGTGGCAATTTCATTGCTTGAAGATGCGATGTTCATTCCAATTCATGTTTAACACTTGTTTGGACACAAAGTTTCACCAACTATCCTATAAATTGAAGAACCTTTAGGATGCAATGCATTTAAGCAAAGAAATTTAAACATTATTTTTATGATGATATTTCTTTCTTATCACCCATGGTTATCCTGCAAATATATAAATCTGTAAATTATATATTCATGTTCAAATTAATCAATTCACAAATTCAATGTATATACACGTCCCCAGGACTATGTTTTGTAAGTTGACATGTCCAATATCCCATATCCATTATGAGATCAATGGTTGCATGTCTCCACAAATTAATAATTTTTCTCTGTCAAATTGTGCTGCTATAGATCCTGTAAGCTGCTGCTGTTGATAAATGTTCTGAACTGAACTATACTATTTCATTCTCTGATTTTATAACACTAAAACGAGGCCCACCAGTCATGGATGGAAGGCAGGGAACAGGGAAAAGGCCAATCAAGAAACAATGGCTAGGGGTGTTTCTACAACCCAATTGATGGAAGTGGGAAGAAAAAATCCCAAACTGAAGCTGGCCTGCAGAGTAGGAACTACCCTGAACTGCCTTCCAACCGAGAATTCGGGTCAGAATGCAGAACAGGCCAAAACCACTGGCTGACTTTTTTCTAGGCGCAAACAAAGGGCTTTGTGCCCCAAATGTGCACTGTTTTGCATATTATTTTTAAAATTTCTGTGTTTTATATATTTTCTTTTTATTCTTTATATGTTCAGGTCGGGTTGAGGCAGGTCTGTGTATGTGCTTCAGCCTTTCGATCTGACAGAAGTCATAAATGACCAATATCTTCTGCCATCCTAATCGGTGGTTTGGGATTCTGATTTGTCCAGTCAGCTTGGGTTTGGATGGAATTTGTACCGCCCTACAAATGACAAACCTGATACATAATTATTACCATTTGAATTTTATTTTGTTATGATGGAAAAAAATTATGCCATAATAGATGAGCTTTAACAATGAAAAGCATCCAGAAATTGCATCCTCATTGAGCAAATGCAAGTACATTTATGGCACCATACCATACAAATAGTGTTAATAGACGAGAATATTAAAGCTGAACTTTTATTAAAAAAAAATCAAAACAAACCTTACTTAATCAACTTTATATGGTGATCAAAATAACAAATGTAAAACACAAAGTTCATTTAATAGAAGCCGTACCGTTGTTTCAACGATAACAGCAAACAGATTCAGTACCAGAATGAAGGATATAACATATCCAAATATGGGACTGCGTACAAAGCCTTTAAATTTTTCAGAAAAGGGTGAATGGTAGAATGATGGACATATTTCGAAGCAGGATGGCTGCAACCAAAACTCAGAGTATCAAAACTGCAGAATAAAGCTCTTCATCACTAGAAAAAAGGAACTTCCTAATAATTCAGATCCTGACAATGTGGACTTACAGACTCCTCCTTCAGGAATTTTAGGGGAATGGCATTGCAAAGGTCAGCAAACTCTTCCAAGTTGATCTAGCGGTGAAAAAGAGGACGTCCGGCAGAAAAATCAGAGAAATATATATATATATAGAATGATACTAACCGCACAAAAAATTCATATGCAATATCCATTCCAAGTGAAAAAATAAACGAAAAAGCAAAAACAAAAAACATGAAAAGAAAAATCAAGATTGTCACATATGCTTCTAACCATCAAGTTGCATCACAAATAATCATGTTTTCCATATAAGCATTCTATATGAGAAGGAACCACAGAGACCGTGCAAATGCAACTTGTCTTTTTCCAGCTATGTTTACGCACGGTAATAATATAAGATATAAAGAATAATAAAAATAAGAAAATATATTTATTTCAAAATATTTACACATGTTTAAAATATTTTAAAGATGTATAAATGTTAGATTCATTTTATACCCTCCACTGCAAAAACAATTAAAAAAAGGTAGTTGAGGAACCCATCTTTCTGAACCCATTTTTCCTGCAATATCATTAGCTGATGAAGTCAGTCATCTCTATACTCTTTCTCATATTCATTTTTCAATTTAACAGACACATTTTGAAAGCTAAAAGATTCATAATTTTCAATAAAAATTAGTAACTGGATAAATTTATTATTTTCCACTTAGAAATTTAGTTTAAAATCAAAATTATTGATTGTTCATTAAATTGAACTTAATTGCATGTATTATTTATTTATTTTTAATAATAACGCACTTGGAAGGATGATGTGACTTTAAAAGAATAATTAATCATAATAAAATGAGATACTGGATGAGATGGCTTCATTAGAGCAAGGCTAAAGCGAAAAGAGAAAGAAACATTAAAAAATTCATATTTTTGTGTAGTAATTACAATTGAAGTGGAACCCGAAGGTGGAAATCGAACTGTTCCTTAGAAATTGAAAGTCAAAAGGTTTTTTATGCAGTAAATGATAATTTAAATAGCAGGGAGAGTATAAGAGATTTATAACTGAATGATCACAACGGGTGAAGTGGAAAGGTTAGTGTTGTAATTGAGAAAGTAATAAAATTAAGGAACCAGTGAAATAGTAAAAAAATTAAGATATTTAGAAAATTGCTGAGGTGGCTCAACGAAAGAAGGAGAAGTGTTTCTGACCTTTAAATTATTAAAATCTATAGTCAGTTATTTTGAGAAGTAGAAACTAAATGGTCTTTTTAAAATAAGAACCAAATGATCTTTTGTAATAGTAAAAGGTAAGGAACTTATGCTATTGCAATTAACGAAACAATAAAATTTAATAAAATGACTATGGGTGAGGATTAAAAAATCTAAGAAAAATAATAAAAGAAAAAAAAACTAATTAAGAGAACACCATGGCCCAATAGAATACGAAGAAGATGTTTCATGAATTATATAAGTAATAGATATAGATTTGATTTGGTGACTAAGCATTAAGAGGAACAATGTTATTGGGTGTTCATTAGAGGAAATCCATGTGACTTCCTACAAATGGAGGCACGTAAATTATCATGCTAAACAAGGCATAAAAGATGCTTATTTTGAAATACAAGAAGCAACCAATAAATAGAAAATTTTGGGCTAACTAATATGTCACGTCAAATTTCTATTAGATTATTAAACGGAAATTTGGCAAAGAGATTTTATTGAAAAGATCACAAACACAAGAAGTGAAATGATAAAATTGGAACTGAGAAACAAGAAAATCATGCAAAAACCCAGGAATTGTTTTTGCACCAAACCCAGAAACTAATATTGAATGCTTGTGCCTCAGCGAGTGCTGTATGTAATTGTAAGTGGCATATCTAGGACAAAAAATACATATGATAACCTCATCTTGTTGGTCTTTTTTTTTTCTTTTTTCGTGTGTGGCTGCAAGAAGAAGAGTAACAGATTCATAGTGGTGACATTTGTTTTGTGGGAAATGGTCCCAGGGCAATTGTGCCCTCCCTAAGGATTAAAATCATCATAATTTAGAATCATAATGATAGGATAACAATTTATAAACCACTGACTGATGTTTCAGACTGATGGCAAAGATTATTTTTAAGTTCATAATTAAAAAGGAAATATTTATGCATGCATGCATGTATATATGTATATAGCTTACCAGAATTTATTCTAACCAAAAGCTTAAACAAATGAGTATACCTCGAAGTCATGACTATCATCAAGCTCATCAAATATCAACTCAAATTCTTCCTTCGATATTTTTGGCAAAGTCCTACATGAAATATGCATAAGAAATCCTTCAACCTTGGCAAATATATATCACAAGCTAGGAATACAAGCTATAATTAATATAAGAACATACATTTTGTTCATTAGAAATGCTGATATATCTTGTGGAAAGAGCCAAATAAACATGAAGAAAACACATTAATTGTTTCTTTCCCAGACCTACATCCAGTATTGACAAGACAATTAAGGCCCCATTTGGATTTCGAGTTGATCTCAACTCATCTCATCTCATCTTATCTAATCATTACAACTTTCCCAATTCCTACACAAAATATAATAAATATTCAACTTTTTCAAATCTCAAAACAATAATAATATTAAAAAATAATATTTTAACAATATTTTATTCAACTTTTAACTTTTATCTCAACTAACTATCCAAACCTGACCTAAAATGATGAGTGCTTTACTGAAGTTTCTGTAGACTCCATTCTAAAAATCAGGATGTCATCACCAAATAGAAAAAGCACGTGAGAAAGCAACTTTCTAAATGGTTTAAAAAGAAGGCGTCCAGCAACAACAACAACTAAGAAAGCAACTAAGATGCTGCCTGCAAGTTTCCTTGGGCATATTTAATTCAAAAAGCAGCAATATGAAAGTAATACAGGGTAATGATGACAGTGATCATTGACAATACGAAAGGATTTAAATTGAGATTTCATATTTTGGAGAAATCAGAACTAGATGACTAGGCGTAGTTAGGAAAGCAAAATTTTGCAAGAATTCCAGTCACCACAGGCGAGTCTGCATGAATCATTTTAAAGTTCAGAAAAGGAAAAAGTAAAACCTCCAATAACAACTACTCAGCACTTTCTGAATTCTTGAATAAGCAAGTTAAGTTAATGAATTCAAGTATTTATTTTCTCTTCTACAAAAAAATACACTGAAAAGCACTTCATAAAAAGGTCTCCCGTCTTAAGAAGTATATTCTACTACTGTATTGCATTATTTACTTATTGGAAAAGGGGATGTAACAATATTTACAAAAGTTAAAACCAAACAACTGTATTACATTAGGTTGCCACATAGAAAGCTTTTTTTGAGGTTGCCATTACTTCCTGAAACCCCTTTGGAGTTAAGAGAGAAGGCAATCTTGCTTCGTGCCAGAAATAAATTCATAAAAAGGAAAAAAAAAAAAAAGCCTTCATTCTCTTCCTTCTATTCACCTGCAGGATTTGTTTAAATAGGAAAAGGGGCGAAAAGACACATAACCCCCTCAAACTACCATGTAAATCACAATTACCCCCTCTAAACTATCAATTTCGGCAATCACAGGCCAAACTACAAAAAATTGCAATTTACCTTGCGTAAAGAAGTTTATGAAAATACCCTAATAAATAAATAAAATGAAAATTTTATTTTTTCTCGTTGGTCACTTTTTTAATTTTCTTTTTAATTTTATAGGAATCAATGTCTTTTTTAAAAAAAAAGTTGTATTTTGACTTTACGAAGGAAAAGGGAGTACAATTACAAAATTTTGGCAATTTGGGTCGTGATTGTCAAAATTGATTGTTACAGACCCATTGGAATCACATGGGAAAACAGTCACGGAAGCAAATAAACAAGATAAAAAACTGGTTTTTGAGGAACCAGGACCTCCAATATGGTAAATGCCGGTAAATCCTTCTCTATTCCTTCTTGACTATTCTATTCATTACATAGCAAGGCAAGACAGACAACAACACTGAATTGACTATGGTACCCTTGACACACAATAATGGGCCTGGCCCAAACTCACTAATTTAAAGACCCAACAATAACTCTGGTTGTTTACTGAGATAACTATGGACAAGTGCTCGAGCCCAATACTACTCGGCCAAGCTTGGCCCATTGACACGACAACAAATAACAACAAAATAAACTAAGTACTCGACTAAGTACAAACACTTCACTTCAATCACTTCAGTTCTCCAGCAGTAAGGACGTGTCCCTTAGGTCTGCAATAATTACCCCCCCCCCCTTCTCTTCAGAAGACCTTGCCAGCAAGGTCAGAAAATTGCATCCCTAGCTGCTCAGTCGGCTCCCAGGTCGAGTTCTCCTCTGGCTTCCTCTCCACTTCACTAACAGTTCGATCTTGGGTTGATTCTGGTGCTTAACCATTCTTCGCTGCAGGGTGCTTTCTGGCTCTGCTTGTGGGGCTCAGTGAGGGTCTAGCGGTGGCAGTACCAACAAGGCTATGGCGGAGGAACCCAAACACCTCTTGAGGCACGACACATGAAACACCAGGTGGATCAAGGATCCCTGAATGGGGGAAATACCCACACTCGGCATCAAATGCCAGATCCCACGAAGAGGAACCTCAATTTGAAGGCTCTAGTGCTCAAGGAGGCATGCAGTTCAGGTCTATCAAGTTGGACTTCCCACGGTTTGATGGGGAATACCCCATTGGGTGGGTGTATAAGGTTAACCACTACTTTGCATTACATCCCATGCTAGACCATCAAAAAATTCTGATGTCCTCATTTTACATGAAAGGGGATGCATTGGTGTGGTTTCAAGATGCAGAAGAATCGGGTAGTTTACACATGTGGGATGCATTTATTCAAGCTTTACAAAACCTATGATGACCCTACAGAGGCTATCACCAAACTAAGAAAACATCAACTGTGGCAGCCTACATGTCCCAATTCGAGGTACCCTCTAATAGACTTAAGGGACTTTTTGGAAATTATAAGCTCAGCTGTTTTCTTAGTGGGCTCAAGGATGAAATTAGGTTGCCCATAAGAATGCTTAAACCCCACACTGTTAACTTTGCATTTGGGCTGGCCAAAATACAAGAGAAGTATATTAATAGTGCCAGGAGGAATGGGAAGCCAGCAAACCAATTTAACTCTCCATCACCAGGTTCTTGGACTGGTGGAGGGGGGGTCGTGTTCATTTTTTGGGGGTGTGAGAAGGGATGTCCCACCTTCAAGGAATTTCTCCCAAGGGTTCCTTACCTATACAGATAGTCAGTACTAATGAGATGAAAGAGAGGCGTGATAAAGGGTTGTGTTACTATTGTGACGAAAAATGGAATCCAAACCATAATTGTAGAAGGGCCAAGCTGTATGTGATGGAAGGAATTGAGTTTTCTTGTGAAAATGTACTTGAGGAAGAAGGTAATGACTTACAAGAGTTGGTGGAAGAAAGGGAAACTGTACCTGGAGCTGAGAGTGAACCCCCTGAAATTTCCTTACATGCTATTGTAGGGGCACCTAACCTGAGAACAATGAGGTTGAAGGGAAGGGTTAAGGGGCAGCCAGTATTATTCTAGTGGACATTGGCAGTACCCATAATTTCCTAGACCCTACTATTGTCACCAAGGCTCACTTACCCTTTAATTCTAGTGAACAAATGGAAGTAAGGGTTGCCAATGGGGAAAGAATCAAGAGTGTGGGAAAGTTGGATGGTGCAAAAATTCTGGTGCAAGGGCATACCTTTACTACTGATTTTTTCTTGCTACACTTAGGACAGTGCGATGTAGTGTTGGGAATGCAGTGGCTGGCAATTTTAGGCCCTATGTTGTGGGATTTCCTTCCCGTTGGTTTCCCCAACAATCAACCTGCACTTCCTTCTAACAAGTGGTTGAGAGTTAGCATATGTGTTGTGAAGTCTGCTGATCAACTTGCAGATGTGTTTACTAAATATTTGTGTTGGAGTCAGTTAAAACTTATTTTTTTTAAGCTGGGTTTATATGATATATATGCCTCAGCTTGAGGGGGTGTGTTAGAAGACATGTTTGTAATTAGTATGTATAAGTGTGTGAGGGTATAAGTGTCAATTGTATGTAGTGTATATATATATTTGTACATAATGAAATCATAGAATCTTTCCCCTATGTTCTAACAACTACTATTTACAAAATTCTCATCTCATCTCATCTCATCTCATCTCATTCCCCAAGCATCTCCTAAGGTTTTTACGATGAGACGAGGTTGGTGGAGGCATGGAAGCTAGTAGTCTCAAGTGATAAGAACAAACCTATAAGGGAACTGTCTAAGGTATCAATCAATGATGAGTGGGTAAGGGTGGGTGAGGGTAATGATGGAAGCGTAACAGTGGGTAACGAAAGATATGGGGAGGATGATGGTACAAGATCAAACTCACCAATCGAAGATGTGTCCAAAAAATAGAGTATGGACTAAAATAATGTGACATCAACACTAGTGAAATAGCATCGAAGAATATGACTATAGTAGCGATATCCTTTTCAGTCCTGGAATAACCAACAAAGACGCATTTGGTAGCACATTGATCAAAGTTTTCAGAACCTAGGCCACAGTTATGAATTTAAAAAACACACCCAAAGATTTTAGGAGGAAAAGAAAATGCAAGAGATGCATGGAACAAAATAGAATAAGGAGAGGCGTCATCGAGGACTGATGAATGCATGCGGTTAATAAGGTGACAAGCAGTAAGGACTCACTCTGAAAACATTTAGGACAAATATATGTGAAGTAAAAGTACTTAGGTTACATCTAACAAATGATGATATTTGCGTTCAGCGCACCACTCTATTGGGGTATAAGAGCATCCTCATTGGCTTGGCCAAATGAGGTGCTCGGCTAAATTTGGTTAAAATTGGCCCAAAAAATGATCACATTGAATTGGCCAAATGCAAAATATTATAGACTTGTGCTACAGTCGATGGCCAAATATGAAAGACGATTTTCACTCACCAAATGATATAAAATTCATTTCTCACTCCAACGACCGAGCAAGGGAACTCGGAAGTAGTAGACGCGGGAAGGAAAAGCCATTCCCTCCATTTCGGTACCAAGCTCTCTCTCTCCCTGAACTTTTTCTCTCAGTCTCTCTCAATTCGCATACACGGTGCTTGTCCACGGTCGACGGCTGCGCCCGTCCACTCCCACGGTTGCACACGTCCACTCCCACGGCTGCGCCCCTCCACTCTCTCTCTCTTCACTCTCGATCTGTAAGTTTTCTCATGGCTTTTTGGATTTAGGCTCTCGGTTTTTCATTTCTTCATGTCTATCGTTGTTACCATACTTAGACTGGGATGTAGAAGTGGGATTGACAGTTAGGGTTTTTGATTTTGGGATTAACAATTAGGGTTTACGGGACAGATCCCTTGTTTTTCAATGATATTGGAAATCTTTGAAAAATGGTTGCCCTCTCTGTGTTCTTGATAAGGTTTGATGCTAAGTTTGGTTGAGGTGTGGGATAACTTGGTTTAAGAGCAGAAATCATAAATTACTACACTATTATTTTTTACATGCTCTATTAGGATTCTGCCTTCAAGATGAGGAAACTGAAAAAATTAGTTGATGGTTTATAACAAACACTCAGAAGCTGCAAACATGATCAAGCATAATGCATTTGGTTATTACTCAGATAACTTTACATAAAGCCTATCTCGAAAGAAAAAATAAAATGCTTGCCTTTTAGCTACACTATAAAAGCCTATCTCAGATGGCTTTTCATGTTTTGGAAGTCTCTGCTTTTCAGTCTGTTTTGGGCAGGGGGTGGTGTTGTTTATGTTTTAGAGTTGCTGTGCAAAGATCTGAGATGGGTTTTTGAGCAGGGTGTTTGCATTTTGTTGATGTTTATGGTTTGGAATTTGATGGGTTGCTTGTAGATTCTTGTTTATTGTTAAGCTGATTTTATATGCTTAGAAATCTTGTTGTGGTGGCTATAGTTATTGTTGTTCCTGATGTTGGTATTCTCATCTGTAGTATGCTTATATATAATTTAGTACGATATGTTATTACCAATGTAATTAGAACTCCAACAAAATCTAAACGTACAGGGAGCAATGGCTGTACCATTGTATAGGCTTTTTTGATTTTCAATTTTCATTTTGGAATGTACTTGAGTTGGGCCTTTTTGTCAGTGCATCGTTATGGAATGGAATCTTTAGCAATGGCTGTAAGTCTACATGGAGAATAAATAACCAACACCTGTAACAGATTGTTAGTATTGACCTTTCTTTTGCTCACATATTGTGTGTGTGTGTAAGTCAGAACCTGTTTTGAATTTTGATTGTTAATAGTCAACCTTGTAACTGTTTTGATTGTCTCCGAGACTGTGCTTACTTGCTGCGTGTTGACTTTATTAATTGCTGACTGTTTTATGAATGATGGATTCACACTTATTGGACGATCCCTTTTTCACCACACTATTGCAAAGTGGTGGAGAAGGTATTATTAACTCCCCCATGGCTTGTGTCTTGCATGATAATGTTGATGCTGAGGTTGAAGTGACACAACCCGAAGGGCAAGTAAGGGCACGAACTAAAATATCCCAATGGGGTGTGTCCTTCACCGTGGAGGAAGACAACCTCCTTATATCAGGGTGGCTCAACATTAGTATAGACGCTATTAGGGAGACAGATCAAAAGTCCACTCAATTGTGGATAAGAATCCACGATTACTTCAATACTTATAAAAAACCTAATTGGCCTGAACGTTCTGTGGGGTCGTTGACTAATCGATGGTCAACTATCCAAAAAGCCACAAACAAGTTTTGTGGTTACTTGGCCCAAGTCGAATCAATGCATCCAAGTGGTACCAATGAACAAGACAAGGTATGTTTCTAATTATCATAAATTTGGATTGTAATATGTACTAATAATTTTATGATTGATGTTTAGATTGACAAGGCAAAGGCATTGTACCGATCGACACAAAAAAGCAACTATAATTTAGATCATTGTTGGAACTTATTGAGGCACCAACCAAAGTGGCAAGTGCATATGGGTAATTTGCCAACAAAGAGGAAGACAGGCTGCTCTACCGTTCCAGCTGCCAATGCCATAGATGTAGAGGAAAATGAGACCATACTTACCAATTTGGAGAGGCCACTAGGCAAGAAATCTGAAAAAGAAAGGGAAAGGAAAAGGAAATGCGAAGAATCTTCGGCTAGTCAATTTGATGAAAAGTTAAGTAACATGGAAAGTGATAGGAGGATAATGATGCTTGAGCGACGGGAGGCGGCAATTAAAGCTGATTTGGACAGGGCTGAGATAATCTCACTTAAGAAGAAGAAGATGGAGATGGGAATCATGATGCTGAATGTTGATAACATGAATGCAGTGCAACGAGAATACTTCAAGTCAATTCAAATTGAAATCCTAGGGACACATAGGAATGAATTGAATGAAATGTAGTAGCTGGAGGAGGGAGAAGTGCACTAAGAGTTGCTGTTTTGCACACCAGGTAATATATTGTTCGTTGTTAAAATATTTGGTAGTTGCTGTTTTTGGTTAGTAAACTGAAGAGTTGATGGTTTTGCACACTTGGAAATCTTAGTAATTGTTGTTTTTGGTTAATAAACTGAAGAGTTGATGGTTTTGCACACCTAGAAATATTAATAGTTGCTGTTTTTGGTAAAAAAAACCAGATTAATATTTCTTAATTCTTTGTTTTGCAGTTGGTACTGATTTATGAAATGGAAGACAATTTTTTGGATGGAAGACTATTTTTGGGAACTTCAAGACAATTTGGAACCCACTGACTGATTTTTTGAATGTATTTGGTGACAGACAATTTTTTGGATGGAAGACTATTTTTGGGAACTTCAAGACAATTTAGAACCCACTGACTGATTTTTTGAATGTATTTTGTGACACTATAAACTGCTGTTATGTGTAATCTAGGGGATTATTTTGTGCTGCTGTACATGGTGTTTGTGCTGCTATAAACTAAGTGCAGATTTATGTATTTCCTCTAGGTGTTTATGATGCTGTTTTTTGTAATTAAGATGGTGTTGGAAGATTTGATTACTGGGTCCAAGTGTTTATGTAGGTTATTTGTAATTAAGATGGTGTTGGAAGTGTACATTTTGGCTAGGTGTTTATGTGTATGTTTTGTAATTAAGATGGTGTTTATCAGTGCAGATTTCCTTATTATGTTTAATGTAGATGTTTTGTAATTAAGATGGTGTTGGAAGTGTAGATTTCCTCTAGGTGTTTATGTATGTGTTTTGTAATTAAGGTATTTTCTTGATATTAATTTATGTAAGTGCAATTTTTTTTTTTTTTCATGAATTCTTATATGTTACTAGATATTTGGTTAAGATATTTAGTTAAAAATGCCGTATAGAATTTTGTTAGGATTAAATGACCTTTGAAAATGTGTTTTTATAATATTAATTTAATTACAATATAATATTGCTTAATATTAAATTGGTAGAATTATAAAATGTGATAAAAATAATATTTTTTTAAAAAATATTAATTTAATAATATTTTATTATTATATAGAGAATAAATGGCTAATCCAATGTAGTGATTGAATTTAGATAGAATGGGCAAATGTATTTTCAAGTTGATATTGGCCAAATTTGAAGATGAATTTGGTCAAACCAATACCAATGCACTAAGAACTTGAGATTTGATGAACAATTCCTTTATTTCCTAAGTAGCAAAGGCACTAGATGGATATACTTTGGCATTGTCAAAATGCAAAACTCGAATTTTGTGTCCAAATTGGGTTAATTTATTCTTGAAAGATTTTCAATATGGAAAAAAGTTCATATCGTGCCTTCATAAAAAAAAAACGTCATACAAGAATAATCATTCACAAATGTGACCAAATAATGAAATTTGTTTAACTCAATATTGAAGGGTCCACATCCATCAAAGTGAATCAATTCAAAAGCACTCAAGGCACAAATATCATGTCAAGATACTAGTAAACAAAAATACTATTAAAACTTTTTCTCTCATTTCTCAAAACCTAATAAAACATCTCAACTCAAACTATTTCATTACTATTTATAGATATACTGAGATATTCTAAGTATCCAAAGAGGGCCTTTGAAACATAGTTGCCAGTACCAACATAATAATGAAGGCCACACTTTTACACCCGTGGTAAGGTCATAACCGAAACAGAAACAGAATGTCATGCCAAAGGATTTTCATATGCAATACATCCCAAAACAATGTACTAAGCGAATAAATATCATATACTCATATAAAGATTTGAGACATCATATTCACTTTTTATGCAGTTGAGAACAGAGTACCAAAAATGCTCATGTCTACACCAATCATAATAGAAATATTTTATTTTTTTTGTTTACATACAACAAATAGTGTAGAAAATGTTCGAGGTTGTTTTTCACAATAAAATATGCAAGCTTTTCAGAAAATCAACCACTATTAGTTTTTTGCAAAGCCTAGTATAGGAGCACCATTTACCTAACTTTTGTTGTGTACCATCTAAGACTACGAAACCTAATGGTAGCAATGTCACAACCTAGACCAAAAATCATCACTAGTATGTTAATAACTCATAACATCATTAAACCGACATAAATGGCATAATTCTAT
This sequence comes from Carya cathayensis, assembly GCA_011037825.1. Taxonomy (NCBI): domain Eukaryota; kingdom Viridiplantae; phylum Streptophyta; class Magnoliopsida; order Fagales; family Juglandaceae; genus Carya; species Carya cathayensis. The sequence goes on along the minus strand of QGSO01000138.1, from coordinate 445,747 downwards.
AGTTCGGACTACTGCTCAACGAGAACCAACTCTTAAGCCCATAGATGACCCATTCAACATCTAGCCCGCTCAATGCCTCACGTTTATAGTTCCCAAGTACGATGTGTCCAGAGAATATAACTCCACCAAATAGTCAACCAACCTCCTTGAATTTCACCTAAACTCCATACAAACCCACCATCACAATTCAGATTCACACCTAGACATATTTGAATACCAATTCAAGGTCACAAACCACTTCTTCCTATGTCCATGATATCTCAAAACCGAACTCCACTCAAACCAACCCAATTAAACCAATTTCACAAACACAATGTTAATCCACAAAATTTCTCAAACTATCTAGAGAGCTTAACAACCCAAGTTAGCCATAGATGGACTGACATATATCCAATAGAGAGATATCAAGAAAACGCTTACCACGGTAGAGTGAGGTGGAGCAGTTGGACGTGGTGTGGCGGTTTCCACTGAACTCAGCAGTCGGCCCAATGGATGGCAATGGAGCAACATTAGTGTGGCAAAGAGAAGAAAACAGAGGAGGTTAGAGAGAAAGTGAGAGAGAGAGATAGAGGCAGACAGAGATGAATTAAACGAAGAGACAAACGAACAGATGTGGATGGAGACTTACCGGAAGTTAGGCAAAGAGGGAGTGTTAGGGTCTGGGGGAAAGAAGAAAAACAAGGGGCTAAGGGCTTAGGCAATCAAACAAACCATTTTGAATTTCCTTTATTTTTTTTTAAAGTCAGGCTGGCTGGCTTAGGATCTTGGGTCCGAGCTTCTAGCGGGCCAGGTTAATACATTACTCCCCCTTATAAAAATTTGTCCTCAAGATTTTCTCAACATGACTATCAGTAATCTCCAAGGACTTGTGGAATCAATAATGTCTACCTTTGCTTTCATAGGTTCTTCCTTTATGACCATAACTAGTTCCTTAAGCACATCACGTCTAAAGTCCTAAGGTGCCCATGCAATCCAATAACTCCAATTCAACAAAGACATATCCTACAATACCCAGATCCTAATTATTAATACCTTCACATTTTCGACTATGCTATCCACGGTTGACCCATCACTTATGTTTGGAATGATTCAAGAACCCAGAAATCTATAAACTAAGGCCTCATTTGGTTACACAGTTCAGATGAGATGAGATGAGATGTTTTGTTGAAAGTTTAATAAAATATTGTTATAATATGATTTTTTAATATTAATTTTGTTTTAAAATTTAAAAAAGTTGAATTGTTTATTATATTTTGTGTGGGAATTTGGAAAAGTTGTAATGATTAGATAAGAAGAGATAGTTTGGTATTTGGTAACCAAACCAGAGCTAAGTCAAGCCCATAAGGTGGACAAGTTGAGCGGGTGGAAAGGAGTAGGTTGAAACCAAATCAAATCGTCAAGCATTGAACTTTACTTGTATACTTCCTATCAACGAGAGAAAACTAATCCAATAAATGAAGCTGAAAAAGCAGTGGTTCTACACAACACTACACCTAGAAGGGGAGTGAATAGGTGTAATCCGATTTTTATGGTCTTTTAAAAATATTGTTAAGCAACAATTAATCAAAAGAATAAATCACACAAATAATCAACACAAGATTTTGATCACGGAGTGGAAACTCATTTGAAGAACGTCTTCAAAATCTAAAACCACTCCGAGTGTAAGACACCACCTCAAATCCACTATAGAAATTTTAGTTTGTTAAAACCAATTTAGAAACACTCACAAAACCTTTGTAGTAGCTAAACTTGGCTTGCAACACCACGAGCGACCCACTCGATCTCTACACGCATGTAGTGTCGGAACTCCGACCTTTCTATAGCTTCCCACGAAAACCTCTCGATTTCTGCATCACCAGTAGCTCCGGACTCTTCCGGCCAATGAACTTGTCCACTACAATGGACTCATATGAAGATTGATCTTAAATGTGGTGTCGTGGAGATGTGTTTATTCAAGAGAGAATCAACCAAGTGGGGGAGAGGTTGCTCTAAAAGATCTTGAAGGCCCTTAGGGTTTTTGCTCTGATTCTCCACACATAGAACAGAATAGAAGCTGTTCTATTTATAGTTCCACTCAAGGGAGGCGCATGAAAACCCTAGATTTTAAGTCATCTGGAACATTGGCTCGAGCGAAGTGTCGAGAGAGGGTCGAGCGGTCCAATCTGCCAGAGTTCGCTCGAGCGCCATGTCGAGCGGTCAACTCTGCCTGAGTTCGCTCGAGCTCAGTGTCGAGCGAGGGTCGAGCGGTCCAATTTGCCTGAGTTCGCTCGAGCGCCATGTCGAGCGGGAGTCGAGCGGCCAACTCTGCCTGAGTTCACTCGAGCGCCATGTCGAGCGGTAGTCGAGCGGCCAACTCTGCCTGAGTTGGCTCGAGCGCCCTGTCGAGCGAGTGTCGAGTGGTGACACCTGTTTTGACCAGTGATCAGCACACTTCAAGCAATTTCGCTACAACACTTGTTACAACACTATTTTATACAGGTTTTCACAAGAATATGCCAATCAACTCATTTTTCCCTCAACAGAAGCCACATTTAGGCACCAAAGGTATGCCCACCAAGTAACCAACAAAGAAATTGATTCGCAACAGAAACGGGGAGGTCACAATGATAGTATCTGGGTTCAAGGTTGGTCCTTCCATTGAAAATTTTCTGAAAAAAAAATAATAGGAAAGTAAAATTCTAACAACTCGTCTAGATAGTTACCATTGAGCATATGTAGGACTACTTGAATGAAGTTTTGTATCAACAAAATGGCTAAGAACCCTTTGCCCTACAAAAACACTTCAACAGATTTCGCCCAAAGCACATAGTTCTTTCCATTCAACTTTACCGAGGTCATTGGCACATTAAAGCTTGATGTAAAAGACAACAACTCAAATTTAGTAGACATAGGAGCTGAAAATTACCACACAATCCAACCCAAAGGTAGCAAACCATTACACAATATGCAATATGTATGAAAATCGAAGAAACCAACTTGGGCCCAATTTAGAAAGTATAAATCCGTGTTGAAGTTATGTGAAAAACACATGAAACAGACCTAAATAACCAGGTTTCAGCCTGTACCGGTTGATTATTGGTAAATATTGACGAAAATAGCTGAATATCGGTAGTTATCAGCTCCAAACCAGTATGAACCAGCTAGTATAAGATCTAAACCAATACATGTTGAGTATGCACCAGTAGAAATCAGCCTTGTACTGGATTGGGCTTGCAAACCGGATTTGATTGATCTTAAACAAGAATAAGTGGGTTACCTTATTCTCGTTGTTGCCAAACAATGCTTGCTTTCTTAGCTTAAACATTGCCAACGACAAATGGCCTGACTGGCAGCCTTCCACAACGGGAATGTCACCAGATGGCACAAAAGACAATGATGAGCTCAACTTCAGCAGCTGATACCAGACACAATGCCGGAAAAAACAGGAAACGACATTAAACCCATTGTAATGTCGGAAAAATCAGTTCCAGCCTCACCCATGGTTGGCACCGCCACACCACCAACCACTGCAGAAAGTGCCGACAACAACAACCAACCCCTACCAACTAACAACCAATGGCATTAGTGCAGTCAAACAACCATCACTATCTGGAAGGCTACTCGTTTTCGGTTCTTTTGTTAATATATACACACAAATAGAAGCAAAAATTACAGGAAAATCAGGTATTAACAATCTGGTAAACTCTCTAATACCATGTTGCAAAGGTTAGATTTTGATAGAACACAAAGAAGAGGGAAATTGATTTGTTCAAACATGTGTCCATTTTTTACTGTTCCACTAGACATACTACAGCATACAATTGACTATTGTATTCTCATTGGGTATACTTATTAAAATTATGTTAAGCAAGTTAAAGATTGCGTTCATTTAATACCTGTATTTGTTCAGTTCCTCAAACAGTTGAATGCACTGTTGTTTGTCAATAAATCCACGATTCTGTTAAAAGTACAAACACAAAAGTACAAAACCAAATTTTACTTTAGAAAATAATAAGTGTGACTATATATAAACACAAAAGTATCTAACCTATATCAACATATAAAAGATTAATCATGATGCCAGGAAGAGAATAACTAATCTCTTACTAATAACAAGAAACGTTAGCAAAGAAAAAATGTTGAGAACATGAATGATAAAACAAGGGCAATATTCTGACAAAAGTATGCTGCATAACTCATTCCATATATGCACATAAAATCCATGCCCATACATACTATAAATTCAAAGCACCTTTATGTTGATTTAAATTGACATAATTGACCCAAATGGTAGTATTAATCAGTTTTTAAGAGTAATACAGGAAGTTAATGGATAAATGGTTTCCTTTTTAGAAACTTCCGTCAATTTGGAGAACAAAGCAGCAATTGAAAATCAATTTGCATATATAGTCACATTTATTTTTTGGAGAGGAAAATTTAGGAAGGCCAGAATTGGTTACATTGAAAGATCTGCCCAATGTGGCAATCCTAGCTAATCTGTTGGGTTGCAATGTATCACATCTACCTATGAAGTATCTTGGCATACCTCTAGGAGCCTCATTCAAGGAAAAGTCCATATAGGATGGAGTGAATAACAAGATCGAATGCAGATTGGCTAGTTGGAAGAGGATGTTATGTCTAAAGGTAGCAGGATCAATTTAATTAAGAGTACATTATCCAACTTGCCACTTGTCCCTATTTTCCCTTCCTGCTAGAATGGCAAAACACATGGACAAGCTACAATAGGACTTTCTACAGAGTGCGATGGGTGAAGAATTTAAATTTCATCTTGTAAATTGGACAAGGTATTCTCACTAATTTCTGGGGGAGGATTGGGAAACCAAAATCTTCTTGTATTTAGTTAGGCTTTACTGGGGAAATAGTTGTGGCAATATCAACTTGAGAGGGAAATTTTATGAAAGGCTAACGTGGACTCCAATTACAGTGGTGCTTGGGCATAGAGCTATGGAAAAAGGTTAGAAAATGAGGGTAGTCTTCACTAGATATACCATATTTGAGATGGGCGACAGCACTAGGGTTAGGTTTTGGCATGACACTTGGTGTGGTGAGGGAACCCTCGAGGAAATTTTCTTGAAATATTTAAGACCACAAGAATGTGGGAGGCTTCAGTTGCTGACTTATTGGCACTTGATAAATTCCACACCACTTTATTACAATTTTCATTCAAGCAAAACAAGTATGACTCTTCATTGTTTCTTCGGAAATCAGACATGGGTATTGTTGTTCTTTTGGTTTATGTTGATGATATTGCGATCACTGGTTCCGATTATGTTTTACTTAGCCAGCTCAAGACTCATCTCTCAAAGTCCTTTCATATGAAAGATCTTGGGTCTCTCACATATTTTCTTGGTCTTAAGGTGCATCGTAATCCCTCTAGTATTTCACTCAATCAACATAGGTATGCTAGTGACTTGGTGGCTACAGTTAGCCTACAGGAGGCTACATCTGTTGATACTCCCATGGAATTAAATGTCAAGCTTGACAAAGAGGAGGGTGACTTACTTGCTAATCTCAGTTTATACCAAAAGTTGGTGGGTAGCCTTGTTTATCTCACCATTACTCGACCAGACATTTCTTTTGTTGTACAGCAAGTCAGCCAGTTTCTTCATACTCCTCGTCATCTTCATTTGGCTGCTGTCCGTAGGATCATACGCTATGTTCAAGGCACTTTTACCCATGGCTTATTCTTTCCTGCAAGCAATTCTCTTCATCTTGCTACTTATAGCAATACTGATTGGGCTGGTTGTGCAAATACGCGTCGCTCCATCACTAGTTGGTGTGTGTTCTTAGGTAATGCATTGATCTCTTGGAAGAGTAAGAAGCAAGACAGAGTCTCTAAGGCCTTGTTTGTTTTCAGAGATAAGATGAGATAAGTTAAGATTAAAGTTGAAAGTTGAATAAAATATTATTAGAATATATTGTTTTAATATTATTTTTGTATTGGGATTTGAAAAAATTAAATTGTTTATTTTACTTATGTATTGGGATTTGAAAAGGTTGAATTGATTATTTTATTTTGTATGAGAATTTGAAAAAATTGTAATGATTATTTTAAGATGAGACGATATGAGATTAGAGTTTTCTGAAAGTGAATAAGGAATGTCATCTACGGAATTTGAGTACCGGTCAATGTCTTTTGCTTGTTCTGAAATTATTTGGCTTCGAGGTTTGCTTGCTAAGCTAGATTTTTCTGAGACCAATCCTACACCTCTACATTCCGATAATACGAGTGCTATTCAGATCACAACCAATCTTATCTATCATGAGCACACAAAGCATATTGAAGTCGACTATCACTCCATCCGTAAAGCATTTGAAGCTCGTGTTATCACTCTTCCACATGTTTCCTTTCCATTGAACTACAAAATGCTGATATCTTCACCAAAGCTCTCACTCGCCATCGACAATGCTTCTTAAGTAGCAAATTGATGCTTGTTGATCAACCTGCATCAATTTGACGGGGGCTATCAATGGACAGCTTTTGCTGTCTATAATCATTCAAAGATTCAATTCATCTTTCCTTATTTTCACCTTTTCTTAATTTACTTAGGCTTGTACAGTTAGCATATTTGACAGAGTATAGTTTCCATATAGGGTTAGAATCTTTCGGGAATTACATTCTTTCCATGTACAGCTATTTCTTTCCATGTATAGCATTCTTGTAAAGCTGATATATAATATACAGATCACTCAAGGCCAAATTAATTCGGCCAATTCATACACTTCAACAAGGATAGTCTGTGAAATGATGGAGTAATTTACATGTCAGGAGTAAATAGGGGCTGGCTGATTTTTAGATATGATGGGTGTTGGGCTGTTTATAAATTTAATTGTTTATAGTCTTGTTCTATTCCATTCTTAGGATGGTGGAATTTTGTTAGCTAAGTTTATGTGCTGGTATGGGTTATTAACGATTTTACCACTACTTTCTAATTTATGTCATCGTGAAATGGCTAAATTATGGTCTCAAAACGTAGAGGATACACTATAAGAGTCAGGTAAGCTGGTTTCCTATACTAGACTTTGCATTAAAGAAATGAGCTAAAATTGAATTTGAAAAAATATGCATGTTTTGTTATGAAAATAAAATTGAAACAAGTTCAGTTATTTGTTCTACATTACTCATGAAGTCTGTATAAAAGATAAAAGTTTTTCTATCATGACTGGTGTAGACATGAGCAATATTTTTGGCATTCTGTTTTTAAACAGTGCAAAAAGAGAAAATATGAAATATGAAATTTATGCATGAGTATGTGAAGATGCTCTGAATCTGTTTTGATTATATGAAAATGATATGATTCTGTTCAATACTTTGTTTTGATATGATGTGGCATTTGAAAACATTTAGCATGACATTCTGATTATGTATCTGGCTTTGTTTCTGCCCTGCTCTGACCTTACCACAAGTGTAAAATTGTGGCCTCTGTTTGGGTTGGTACCAACTTCCCTGCCTCTGAGCGCACCCACTTTGGAAACAAAGTGGTTTTCTGCGTTGTCTTTCCCGTATGCACACTTAGGGCTCCAAGAATGATAAAGGGAATATTCACTTTTGTCTCTGCCCAGTTTGGCCACAGGGGATACTACAATCCTACCATGGGTGTTAAACATGGCCCATGTTATGATATGATGCTCTGACATGATATGAGATGATATGATGAAAGATTTCCAGTTATGCTATACCAAAGAACTTTTGAATATGAGTATCTTCTGAACTATCACTCTGATATTTTGATAACATGTTTTGTTTCTGCATTTTGAAACTAATGTTTTGCTCTGCATTTTGAACTCTGTAAATGACTCATGTTTACATACTAGTATATGTTCTCTGCTTACTGAGTTGTTGATAACTCACCCCTTATCTTCACAATATTTTCAAATATTTTAATGGTTCAGCTGGAGATCAGGAATAGGAAGTGTGGGCAAGAATAGCTGAGGATAGGGAGCTGAGTACCTAAGGGTATTACTGCTATTAGAGGATTTTGATTTGGTAGATTGGATTTCCTTATGTTTATTTGGTTTGTTAAGACTTTTGTAATTGCTAGTTCATTATGTCGAGGTTATTGAGAGATTGTGGAACCGTTGATTTATTTCATTGGATTATTTCATTGATGACCTTGTAGAGGAATTTATGCAGTTGGTTGAAATAGATGAATTTATGTTTTGTTTTGGAGACTTTAGGAATTATATTTGTATTGGGAGACATGATTTAGAGGACAGGAGCTATTCTCTGGACCTCCGGTACTAGGGCGTTACAAATGTCTTCCACCTCCACAGATGACTAGCCCCTCCCTGCATCCTCCATCCCTTCAACCACCATCTTTGACAACTGTTGTATCTCCTCTCCTTGCTAGACTCGTAAAATCGATGTTCCTTCCATTTCCGCCTCTGCACGACACGGAGGTTGACCATTGGCACAGAAGTCTCCAACAAACATTTTTGTGGCACCCCCCCAGTGCTCTTGACCTCCCGACGACATTGCCACCCTCTCATCTATAGAACACTAAAGCATAGTCTCAGTGTTCGGGTGTCATGGACATCACCCTCACAGCAATGATGATGGGAGGCAACCTAGAGAATGCCAGCACACTAGTTTGTGTCACCACACAGTATAATGGCCCTCCCGATGTTTCATAGTTCAATGTCAGCAACCTTGTCTACACAACCTTCTCGGTCGGTACCGGCAACGGTGTTGTCGGAAACAACCCCAGATGGTGCCGGCACAGAGATTTGTGGCACCCCTGGCCGATGTACCACAACAAGCCCAAACGTGGACTATGTTTCACAGCTCAGTGTCAGCAACCTCGTCTATACAACCACGTCGGTGCTGCCAGAAACAGCACCAAATGGTGCCGGCACAAAGGACTGTGGCACCCCTAGTCAGTGTACCGCAACAAGCCTAGACGTAGAACCCTTTTCGAAATAGGAATAATGTTGGGCCTAAGTGGACATAGGTCCGATCTGTTTTAGTCGCCATTCCATTCTAGGTGAGCGAGTTAGGCCTATCCGGCCCAAGCCAATCTTGGCTTTTCCTTTGTCAGGCCTAAAGGGATTTGGCCCATTTCCAACCTTGGTTTTTCCTTTATCAGAATAATGTTGCATGTCCACTTTATATGAAAGAGTTTCTATTGCCTTCTTCAATGATCCAAGTTCCTCTTTCACACCAGCAAGTTCCTCTTTTAGCCCAAACAAGACCCCCTACTCCTCACTTTCAGCTGAGCATGCATAGGACAAACCTCGGCCCCCTCTTTTCGATACATCACATCGACCACGACCATACCTCTATACAATGGTACTCTCCCATACTACACCTCTGTTTTTGTCCTTTTCTCTTTTCTGTAACACCAAGGAGTGGCCCGTACCACCACCCTTTTCGGTGCACCACCCATCGCTGCCTCTACATACAATTTGACCGACCTATCCATCTCCTTCCCCTGGTCTATTGCTCTATACAAAGTTGAGCTAATGCTGGAGCCTTGTTTGCCAAAATATGCATGGACAAAGCATCTTTATATCCATAGAAAGGCTTTCCAACCCTGTCCTTTCGTTCCTTCCATGATCACTAGAAGTGCTCGGCGCCCACTGCCACCATGGTCAGTTACTTCAAGTAATGCCCAGAAGCATTAGAAGTGAATAATGACACAATCCCATTGCAATATGTTTTGTAAAAATATTTCCTTCCCTCCAATAGTGAGCACTCTTCCATTGTATTCGTCTGCCAACAAGCATTGGCATCGCTGAGCACCATCTCCTTGATGACCTTCATACTCCTCTCAGTTATATGAAAGTAGCTTCCCCCTACCAGCGTTAAAACATTGGCATGGCTAAGCACCATCTCTTTGATGACCTTCATACTCCTCTCAGTTATACGAAAGTAGCTTGCCCCCTCCAATGTTAAAACAAACACCTTTGTTTCTATTAGTAGGTGTTTTAGAAAACCCATCCTTGTCAAGTAATGGCTGAATATCATAAAAGGGCTAAAAGAAAATTTGGTTCCAGCAAAGATCACTAGAACAGTTCTCCCATCATAAAAGTCTACAGAGAGAAAAATCCATGGGTAGCTATAGATTTAATGGACTAAATCTCCACAATTTCCTTGTATTGGATTGTAGATTTGTGGATTAATGTCCATGATTCCTTGTATTGGTTTCTAATTCCAACTAGGTGTTTTTAATGTATACAGCCTATGTATGTGGGCTATTTCTACCATTCATAATAATATTATCCACTAGCAAATGAAATGCAGCTATAATGGAAACATTTATTCTCCATGATGAGTAGATCAAGAAAACTGCAAAACTTGTCACAGAAGCATGCCAAGAGTAGATTTAGGGATCAGTGAACACCACACTTACATGTTTATCTATGAGATTAAAAGCTTTCTCCAAGATACGTCTCCTATTACCATCCATCTTAGAAACTTGTTTTGCAAGCTACAAAAAATCGATGTAAACAACATGTCCATTTATGTTATCGAGAACACAAGAAGCACTAAACCTAGTTTTATATGAAACATTTTGGCCTCGTTTGGTTACACAAATCATCTCATCTCATCTAATTATTACAACATTTACAAGTTCCCACAAAAAATATAATAAACAATTCAACTTTTTAAAATCCCAAAACAAAAATAATATTAAAAAATTATATTCTAATAATATTTTATTCAATTTTCATCTCATCTCATCTGTGTAGCCAAACAAGGCCTTTAGAAAGCAACATACTAGCAGCTTGACATTAATAGATGAACAAGCACAATAGTTATATCTCAAAGTTCCTGCTTATAAGAGCAGCTTAAAAGATGAAAAAACCATACCTGACCTTTGAAGCTGTCATATACAACGGCAAGAATCAAGTTGGTGACGAAGTAAACCCCCAATAGCACATAGAGAACAAAAAACAAACAATACCAACGCGAATCCCTTACAAGAAAATGTAAATTGTTGAAAATTAGATCTTGGTTAATATGTCATCAATAGAAATTTCAAGACTCCAAAAACAGAATTTCAACGAAGATGTGATCTGGTTCTAATGAAAATCCCTGAGGGAATTACAGAAATGTGAGAAAAGTGTTACAAAGATACTTTTAGTAACTCTCTATATCTAGATAGTATAGCAGATAAATAGGTTGGCTGTAAATAGACTTAACGTGTATATACTTAACATTTACAGTAAAACAGCAGCAATTAGGCGCTGGAAACATGCTGAACATTGGGCGCTCGGTTGTAACTCTCTCCTATACAAATGAAGGAAACCAATGGCGAGGGGTATTCAGACCAATCTTGACAAAAAGAACAACTCTACCGGAAACATCAGGAAATGCCAATGCACTTAAAGTATAAAGTATTTTTGAAAAAGAAGAAGGTTTAACAAATTACAGAAAGCCTTCTCACCCACCCCACCACCCCCCCCCAAAAAAAAAAAAAACAAGTGACAAAAAAGGTTTCAACAAATTGACCTACACTTACCACTCCTTCTAACCTGTCTCATCTTAGGTATTTATAACTCATTGTACTCCTGGCCATATCTAATGAGTTATGTCGCTAGGATGTAACTTTTCCAGGGCATTCATTTCTAGCGTCTTGAGAACTATATCTATCTGATAACTTTAATGGACTGGAGGCAAATGGCAAAAAGTTACTAAAACAATTCAGGTACAAGTCAAGCATATGAAATATCCCCTACGAATATAACAATCCTAAAATAAAAATCCTAATTCCAAAAAAAAAAGTATAAAAAGGATACTGCACAAACTAGACAACAAATTAAACAATGATCTCAAATACCAAAAAAAAAAACATTCTTCTATAAGTAGGAAATTTATTAAAAAACATAATTCCAAATACACAGGAAGTGTATAAGAGAAAGACACCTAATTACAGGCTAACCCTGAAAAACAGTACAAAATTCATTAAGACTATTCCCATCCATACAATAACCGAAGCCCAAAGCAGCAAAGTACGAAAAAAGAGAGCTTTAATCCCTTCCACCGATCATTCTCTATTCTCAAATCAGCATCCATTTCTCTCATTCCAAATACACCACATAAAATAAAGAGGTACCATCTTCCAAACGGTTGCTATTTGACGATTTCCTAGAATCCCTCTCCAACAAGCCAAAATGTTCACCACCCTCTTGGGCATCACCCAAGCAATTCTCCCACCTTAGCAAAGACCTTGTCCCACAAAGCCTTTGACACATCACAATGAAGTAGATGATCCGCCAATTCACCACATCTTTTGCACATAAAGCACCAAACCATTGCAACGATACCACGCTTTCTCAACTAATCAATGGTAAGAATTTTCCCATGAGAAGCCAACCACCAGAAGAAAGCCACCTTAACAGGCACCTTGCATCTCCAAACATTTTTCCAAGGGAAATTTTAAGCTTCTATCCGGATTATATAATCTTACAATACCTTTTCATTGAAGGAAAAAATGGCGGTGGTATTCTAAAATCTAATCTATGCCCAACTTAGCGAGCTTATCTCACATGTCATATCACATCATTTAATGCTCGAACATTAGTCACATGAATAACACAAGTCAAAAAATAAGCATTATGAAGTACATGGGCTATCTGAGTTTCTTACCAAAGAAAACTCTAAATGTTTACTCAAGCATAAATTACTGCCTCAAAAGAAGATAGATAGAATACACAATGCAAGCTGCCAAAAGCTCGGGGAAAGCAAGTTCAAAGACCAAATAAATTTAGAAAGTTGGTATACACATGATAAAACACCTCTATATTTCTAGTCTTGTAGTTGTATCTTAAAGTCTTATCTTATGTTTCCTTTGGGGTCATAAGTTGCTGGTTATATAGTTGCTGGAATGCTCTGTAGCAGTGGACATGATTCTTAGGGGTTGTTTGGATGTTGAGATGGTTTCATCTCATCCCATCTCATCGCATCCCATCCCATCTCAACATCCAAACAACACTCAAAACATACACTTTTCAATTTCAAATCTTCATCTTTTTCATCTAATCACTACCCAACATTACAACTTTCCCAAACTTCCAAACAAAACATAAAAAAAAAATAACTTTTTTAAAATCCCAAAATAAAAACAATATTAAAAGATTATATTTTTACAATATTTTAACTTTATAATATTTTTATTCAACTTTTTCTCTCTCTTTTTCCAAAACCCTAAAAAAACATCATAACTCAAACTATTTCACTACTATTCACAGACTTCTCATCTCATCTCATTTCCCAAGCATCCCCTTATTTTGTGTCACTGTGTCATTCCTTTGTTTGAGATGTGTCTAACTTAGTTTACTATTTTCATAATCTTTCTTATTTAGGAATGATGTCCTTTTAGGAATTAATTTGGCGGCCTGTGATAAAGATGTTATAATCTGTCACCTATTCAGAGTTTCATGCAGCAGCTATTGAAGCTTCTTTTGAGGGCATGATTTAGTTCCTAGGAGTAATGACCTCAGATAATTTTGTCTATCCTCGTCTCTCTAAGTGGTAATATATCTGCAAGCTTGATATACATTTTGTTGGCCTAGTCCCTAATACGCTTTGGAAACTAATTGTTCTTAAAATAGTATCAGAGCTTTCATGCAAGCGGTCCATGGTTCACTGGTAGCCTCCATTTGTTAGTTTCTTCTGCTTATTCTGCACTGTTAGGCATGCAAATTGCTCAGCATTATAGGGTGTACCAATCCTTAGGAAAATCTTCAGATCATTAAATCTTTGAGCTTTAAACATTACTGGCCTACCCTCTAATAGCTTAAGATTTTGGCACTGATGTTACTAAAGCTTCCTTTACACAGAGCTCTGAATTGCTGCTAGCAGCAGAACAGGCCTGAATTATTTAAACCCATCCAAATTAATAGTTCATATTTTAAAGCCTACCATTTCTCAACTGTTTTGTATTAAATCACAACCAATAAATCCTAATAGACCAACTAGTTATAAAATCACGAACAGAAACTGTCACATGGCAGACACATGTACAATTTGAACCTGAAAACAAGATCATTTACCCATAGCAAGCTGGAAGTTGAACGCTGCTGGAAAGAGAAAATAACTATTTTTAAAGCATCTTAATGAATTTTGAAGCTCCCGCTTACTTGTATGCAGGAATCCAGACATCTGGATTGTTGGATGTGGTGAACAGAACAAACATCTGATAGAGAGTAGTACCGTATGAAGTAAATTCTGTTGTTCCCTGTTGGGTATCTTCAAAAATAACATAGGCTAACCAAGTGGAAAACAGAAGAAACAACAGCCCTAAAGCCTGCAATTGAACAAAATTAGCAAGAAATTAGTATGAAAAGTAAAAGAATTAGAAAGTAATATTTTAAAAAACAAGACAATGGATTAAAATAAAAAAGATGAAAATGAAAGTGCACCATTCCTAATTTCCTAGAGTTACATACTGAAAAAGAGACATTTTTCGTTTTAAGAAGCAATAAAGTTTATTGCAAAGAGACCCTCAAATAAAGTAAGTATATAAAACAGTACCCTAATGAATCTTTTTTTTTTATTTGCCACTGGGTGTCCAAGAACTGCATCTCGACTAATCCCGGGGATGCACAAGCCCTCAGCAAGGAGTTTCCTACGAGTGCACCATAGCTAATTCAAGGGAAAAATCTCCCAGTCCGATGGCCCCTAGAGATTGTTTGCACCCAAGAGGATTCGAACCTTAGACCTTAGATGGAGCATACCACCAAGACCAAATCCTTTACCACTTGAGCCAACCCCTAGTGGTTTGCCCTAATGCTTACACTAATGAAGACACCAACAAGATCTATTAAAGGAGGAGAACTCTGGCAAACAGCAATAGAGCACTCGTGCAGTAAGTCACACAACTAAAAATATTTTCACAAATGTACACAACTGAAAAAAAAAAATGTACAACAATTCTTTCTCTATTAAGAGTGATACCATTATCATTTAGAAACTAAAAAGATTTGCAAGCTGGGCAAATATAGGTACCTTTATAAGATAGTGAACATACCAAGACATTCAAGAACGTGCCAAGCATTCCGGCCAGGATGAGGATGGTTGCTCGTAGTTCCCTGATACCAAGATAGAATGAGAAAACATCAAGCTAATGTACTGTAAATTGTTTAGCAGTAAAAAACTGCGTAAGCCAAGCATGTATGTCATCATTTATAGGTACCTACAGCGATTAAGCAAGTTCTAGTCGCAAAATGTTTTTGCACCATCCATTTAATCATTGTCTAAGCCCTCAGACCATTGAGACTTGATTTATAGCCTCTGATGACATATCACTGGCCCAATTCTTCTAATCAGGTGGTCCCCAGGAAATGAAAAGTTTTTTTTGTCCCAACACTGTTAACACTGTGTGCATAACTCAACCTGAATTGCCCTTGTACGCAATAAAAAATTCCAATTTATTTCCAAAGTTTTAGTCAGGGTTCTGATAATGATACAGGAAAAATCCCAATTATTCCACCCTAGCAAGACACTTCTTTTTCCAATAGCTAAAATGAATTCTTTATGTACTGCTTTCTTTGACAGGAAACTCAGATTGCCCATTTAGCAGTTTGGTATGTTGAATTCATTCCTTTATGGAGATCTAAAGTGTATAGGAACTTCCTTTTGGCCCTCAGTTATCCCCAGCCAATGGTAAAGTATGTAAATTAAAGAAAGCCTATATGGGCCTAAAATAATCTCCTAGGGCATAGTAGCGCACATTTGAACAAGTAATTAGACAGTTGTACCAGCCTTCATGTTTGACCTAACAGTCTTATAACACCTTACATGCATGGATGCTTTATCCAACAGACCTTAAGCATTTCTTTTTTAAACCCCTCTTATCATAGGATGATTGCTCATTATGGCCTTCTAGTTATCAGAACTACTTTACTCTTTTTTCATTTTCTTAGGTATTTCTCATGTATACCCTCTAGTACTTACTACTTAGGTAGCATCAATTTTTTTTATCATTAATAAAGTTTATCTATCTGTGGACCACCTTCTTCTTCACTACGAAATAGTTAAGGTATTGTGGGATGAAATTCTCCCAAGGCTTGGTATCGCATGGGCTATGCCTAGGAGAGTGATCAATCTATTGTCTTGTTGGCGAGGGATAAGTGGCAATTGCCAGATTGCAGCTGTATAGAAGATGCTACCTCTATGTTTAATGCAGTGCATATGGACCGAAAGAAATGGACGATGTTTTGAGAACAAGGAACGTTCTCCAGAGGCTTTCAGGGCTTTTTTCTTTCATACTTTACTACCTTGGGCATCTTCTATTGTACTAAACGGAACGAGTCTTAATGACTTTTATGCTACTATCAGGAGCACTTAGTTTTGTAACTAGGCTATTTCTTGTATACTCCCTGCGTACTCGGGCTTTGCCTATTTACGTGGATCAATAAAATCTCTTTTACCTTTAAAAAATTACTTGAAGACCATGAAAAATAAAAAGTAACTTTTTCCTTTTGGATAAAAGGTAAATGTTTTACTAAAAATAAAGGAATAAGTATAGGTCAGAAAAAATTAAAAGAAAAAAAAAAGAAATTATAAAAATTATTATTTAAAAAAAAATTACCCTAAGAAATTACAAACTATGAATCACCACTTGTCCCAAAAGCTCAAACTAATGGGAAGAAGTAAATTTTATTGTTTATTTTACATCTTAACACTCTCCCTCTTGTGTGGGTTAAACTCATTCTCAATGAATGGCCCAACACGTGGAATATTTAATTAAATGAGGTAAAGTATAGAGTCATGGTTCAAACTCAGGACCTCTGCTCTGATACCATGTGAAATCACTACTTGTCCCAAAAGCTTAAACTGATAGGAAGAGGTAAATTTTATTGTTTATTTTATATCTTAACACAAACAAATTTTTTAAGAGCACAAATATGGAGGAAAGAATCACAATGAGTACTGCCTACAATTCGCATCCAATCATGCAAGGATTTTATAAAAGTGGATGTAGAAAGTTTCCATTAACCCTTTGTACATCAGATGTTTTTCTCCTAAAAAAGTGTCCTCACAATACAAAGTGGAGTGCCCTTTAAAACCACATTATTGACATTGCAATATTTCCAACTTGCTTACATCTCCACCACAAAACTGGACACCAACCATTACACCTCAAATAAAGACAAGATAATGAGCACAACTAACATGCCACAATAATAATCAAACTGGACACCTCGGGGTTGACTCAAAATGGAGGTAAAGAATCTTGGACTTTGCGGTATGCACTCTCTAGGTCTAAGGTTCGAACCCTTGGGTGAAAACGATTTCTAGAGGCCATCAGATTGAGGGAATTTCTCCTTAAATTACTGAATTTGCACTTGCAGAAAAAAAATCTTTGCTGAAGGCTTGTGCACTGACAAGATCAGTCTGAACTTTGTTCCTTAAACCAGTGCCAATAAAAAAATAATCAAAAAAACCACAAAGAAGGCTAGGTTAGCACACCTATGCCAATTTGTTTAGAAATCATCTCACGCGGTAATTCTAACTTAAAACGATAAATGGTTACCATATAGTGCCTATCAAGCTCTCTATAATAATAATAATTCTTAACCCTTTGAAACAAGATTTTTTATTAGTTATAAAAGCTTCTTCTAGATTAAGTGTGCACTTTTGAAGCTATGCTAGAGGAAAAGACGTTAGATGTTGAAGAAAAAACTAGTAATGAAATGAGGTGTAGAGACTTGCCTTTTGAAAGAGATTTTATGAGACAAATATAAGGGATTTGTAGTTAAAGGATGCTGAAAGGTGTACCAAGTTTTTCCACCAGGTGGCTAATTCTTACCCGCATAACAACTCTTTTGACTCCTTGAACGTGAATGGCATATAAGTATCCCACCATCAAGAGATTAGTGAGCACATTATGTAGTTCTACAAGAGGTTGTATACAGAAAAGTTCAGATGGAGACCTAAGATGGATGTTTGGCTTTTGAGCCTCTGTGAATGGAAATGCCGTAGTTAAGAAATGAGTGGATACAAGGCCCCAGGACCAAATGGATATCCTATGGCAGTTTTCAAAACTTGTTGGGAGGTGGTAATACATGAAGGCTCTCCTCAATCGTTGGGACCAAGGAAAAATCGGTGAGAAACAATTTACAGATATCAGCTCTCCTCAATCTAAAGTGGAGTTTATCCACGTGGCAAAAGATTGGGAGGTGGGTTGTGATATTTGCCACCTTGTTTCCCTTTAAAAGAATTCAAGTGAGCATAAAATGTGTGCACTAGCAAAGATCCGCATGGAAGACCATTTGGAATAATGCTCCTTTGAAAGCAGCTTTCTTTTTGTAGATGGGTGCATGAGCAAAGATCCTTCTATTGAATAACCTATGGAAAAGACACATTATGGTGATAGATTTGTTGTATGTGCAAGCAAAATGGAGAATCTGTTGATCGTCTTTTACTCCATTGTGAAGTGGCTAGCTCATTATGTCAAGGTTGTTCTTAGCCTTTTTGGTCTAATTGGGTGATGCCAAGATGAGTGGTTGATCAACCGGAATCCTGGAAAGGATGGTTTGATAATCATCACAATGTTTCCTTGTGGAAAATAATGATCTTGATTTGTTTGATGTGGGACATGTGGGGGGAAAGTAATGGCCAAAGTTTAGTGGATAGAACAAGTGCCATGGAAGGCCTTAAGGCTTTCTTTTTCAGTTCTCTTTATCATTGTATGGCAGCCCACATGTGTCTTTCTAGCTTTAGCTTCCCGGATTTTGTTTTTCTCTTTTCTCTCATTTTGTATATCTGATGTAAACTCCATGTCTACCTCAATGATGCCTTTAGTTCTTTTGCATGTGTCAACATTAATGACTGAAGGAACAAGAGGTTCCTTTGGACAAAATATAACTGATCCATTTACCTAGGATTCACTTTAAAGCACCATAAGCAGCAAGTCCTTTGAATACTTGTCAACACCCAAACTTTGGGCGACATGTGAAGGGAAATCCTATAAGTAATTGCATGCACCTAGAATTCTTAATGAAGTGTTTCAGTTTCTGCGACAGTGCTACTAGTTTAAGGGATTACTGGCAGAACGAAGTAGAATTCAGTAAGATCATGGAAGGCTGCTTCAGAGAACTTAAGTATGTTTTTTCTTTATAAGTGCAGTACTTAAATATGTTACTGAAGATTGCTATATTTTTTTATGAAGTTATTCCTGCTTAAGTAAATTTAAGTATTAGCTAGGATATATGTGTGTGTGTATATATAGGCTAGGAAAAGTTCTAGAAGTTTCCCACTTTTTTTAAGATCTTATAAAGACAATTAATGGTCAGTTGTAATGCACAAACAGCCTTAGTTATAAATTAAAGCTAGAAAATTGAAGAATCTATTTTTTTTTCTTCTCTCTTTTCTCTCCCTCCTCTTCTCTCTCTTCATGTGACCAGCATAGAATAGAAACTGAAGTTGAATTGTGCCACCCTCTCAGCTTCATATTATTATCTCTTTCTTATTCTCTCACTTTCTGTAATGCCCCAAGGGAAGGCCCAAGCCATAACTAAGCCATACTCCAAAAGGACTAGTCAATGTTACAATTAAAGTCTCTTAGAATCATTATAAAGAGCATGAACATTCCCGCCAAGCAATATGGGATCCCATTCACAACATATACTCACTCAATATGGGGGTATCATAATCTC
Source organism: Carya cathayensis (assembly GCA_011037825.1). NCBI lineage: Eukaryota > Viridiplantae > Streptophyta > Magnoliopsida > Fagales > Juglandaceae > Carya > Carya cathayensis. The sequence goes on along the minus strand of QGSO01000138.1, from coordinate 426,139 downwards.
TGCCGCCCCTTAAGACTCCCAACATCCTCGTTGGACCATTCCATTATAGGTGGCACAGCTCAAATCCCACATCTCTGTTGGGATAGGCTATGATACCTTTTATAACGCCCCAAAGGAAGGTCCAAACCATGTTTGAGCCATAATCCAAAAGGACTAGTCCATGGTACAATTGGAGTCCCTTGCAATCATCATAAAGAGCATGAACTTATCCCTCTCAAGTAATGCAGGATTCCATTTACCATCTATGTGATATCATATATCAAAGCATAAGTTTTTCAAAGCCCAAGTTCATAAGACAGACATCTTCAAAATCAGTGTGCACGCCTACATTTCCTGAATTTAAGCATACAAGTGGATTGGTCACATGAAAAAGAAAAACAAAACTACCCATTTATCACATATTACCTAAAGTTAAGCATGAAAAACACGACCCTGATATATGGTGCAATTCTGAAAGGAAGATAGTCAAAGGCCACTGGAGACAAATAGATGGCATAAACCAATATGTCAGCAACCAAAATTAACAAGCAAGCCACCTGAAAAACCATAAAAGGGAACTGTTAAAATCAGATGAAAACAACATCATAACATTATACTTTCAGAGGATAAATAAGATATGTCAGCTTGCCTTTACCTCTGATTAGTATAACAGACAATTTTTTCTACAGATTTCATACAAAGACAGAACTTATGAATTAAACCAAAAAGTGGAAGATCGAAAGATTTGTAAGATGCAGAAATACTTATTGTGACTGCTCATCCTTATTCTTCATGATGCTACAGCTGCCAATGCTCTAAATGATTCCAAACATCAGTCGCAACACACTTTAGGAATGTCCATTTTTTATCCTATAAAGGATTTTTTGTTACTTGGACTTCATGAGACATTGTTTTCATTAAGATTATTCATTTATATCTGTACAGTTTAGAGTCCTAGACCATAGAAAACTCAACAGCATAAGAATTTTCAATTTATTGTTCTTAGTTTACACTTTATTAATGATGAAATAAGCCACTGCTCTTGGTAAAAAACAAAATGTGTTGCCTGAGTATGCAGTGCATAAACGAGCAACACTAATCAAGAAAATGAAAGAAGTGTAAACAAGCCCATAAAAGAACAGAAAAAACAAAATTTCTTGAAAGAAGTGTAAACAAGCACATAAAAGAACAGAAAAAACAAAATCTGTACGCCACCATCTTTTCCTTAAGCTCAAAGCTCTGTTTGTTTCTTTCTCTCCAAATACACCCCAACATACAACCCAGGATATCTTCCAGGTGCACTCTGTGGACAACAAAACCTCCCTTTCCAATATACCAAAAGCTCCACCACTTTGCAAGGCATAACCCAATCAAAGCCAACAAAACCGAGAATAGTAGTTCCAAGAGCACTAGACACCTAACAATGCAATAATATTCTGGATACAACAAAGCATAGAAAGATTTTACATCAAACACCCCACACTTTGAGTGGACCCAACAGATAAAATCCTCCCTCACCACCCCTTATAAGCCTCATCAAATTCGAGGGATCCAAAAGCAATCCAGTCTTATACTGCTCTGATAAATTACAAGTGATCCAGAACTGTAGTTCCCACAAAACTAGCAATGATAAATAACTCTAGAAAAGCTAGTGAAACAAGCAAACTCTCCCAAACCCCTCCAGATATTTTTCCTAAGGCCTACACCGTACAACCCATTAACATCATTAGAACAGCACCCATCCCATGATCTCCCATATTTTGCATCCAACACAATTCTCCAAAAATTCTCTCATTTGCCTAATGCCAAATTCCTTTTTCCAAGGGGCCTCTGTTAAACCGTAATAAACTTCAGACCCCCAATCCTCCCAACGAAACTAAAGAACACATCTTGGACCACTTAACCGAAGTACCACAACACAAGAAAGCCCTTTGTAATTTCTCCAAACAATTCCCTGAAGGCAGAAAGAGTGACAAAAGCTAAGTAGGTAAGTTCGACAGTCATTTTGATGAATTTAATCCAAACTCTTATCAATGCAGCCACTTCCACCTGGATAAACTACATTCTATCATCTTAAGAATCCCATCCCACATAAATTTTTCCTTGAAAGGGATAGGAAGATCTAATTCATGGGAATGAAGTAACCCTACAACCAAGAATATTCACCAACATTGCCAACAAGGAGCAATTCAGATTAGACGGTTAATCTTTAGGACATAAACTACTTTAAAACAAAAGAACAGATAATGCAAAGATTATCAGACTTTGCCTCACAAAAAACCGATTTATCATCTGCAAACAAGTGAAGAAATCAGTAAATCATCTACATCTTTAGACCCCACATAATGTCAAGAACAGCAAAGGAAAAGTGTAGAAGAAGTGAACTGCTTAAGTGAGAAGAGTACAACTGAAGTGTTCTGAGTTCAAGTCGTACAGGAGGAAAGCAAGTCAAGAGTTGGGCTTGGGCTACCACAAGTAGCAGCTGTTGGGCGTCATTAAAAACTTAGTAAATTTGGGTTATTAGTTGTAATGGGCTTCAGCCCACATAGATTAAAGATGTAGTGGACTTTTCTATAATTTCCTTGTGTTGTTGTGTGTTACTTTATTTAGCCCTGGCCCATGAGGTGCATTAGATGAGAAGAATTCCGTTAGGGATTCAGGCAAATAGCTGTAGTGGGACGGACTGAGTTTTTTGTCCAGAAAGTAATAGAATCTTCTTCCCCTATTCTCTTTTTCTACTGTCATATAAATTTCTTGGAGGTTTTCTCACACTACTAATCCAACAACCCGAGGGGTGTGTTACATTTTTGGTATCAAAGAACACCGATTTCTATGAAACTGAAAAGTAAATACATTGCCATTGCTGAAGGAAACCGACTGACTCAGCTGCAGGATGGTCTCAATGCACTCAAGAAAGCCACTGATGCACAATGCCAAACCCTGGAAACTGAGATGATGGCCCTAAAAAGACTAACGCTACGTTTGGGTAGTGAGGTGATCTCAGGTGATCTGTGAATAGTAGTGAAAAATAATAATAAAATATTGAATAGTAATGAATAGTAGTAAAAAGTAGTGAAAAGTAGGAGAAAAGTCATGATAAAATATTGAATAGTAGTGGAGTGATCTCATCTAACTACCCAAGCACAGCCGAACAGCATCTGTCATGCAACAGCTTACAACCTTAACAACAAAGTTACAAAAAAAAATTCAAGGTTACAGTCAAGGGGAATCATCATCGGGGGTACTATTGCATGGAGAGGGGGACAACCACCATGGAGGCGATGTCCAGACCAGAACCTTTCGCAATACGTACGCCTGGAGTTCCCTGTTTTCCCGGGAGAGGACACCACAGGCTGGCTTTATAAGGTACACCATTTCTTTAACCTTCACAACACATTACCACAGAATCCAATTACACTAGCCTCCTTTCACATGGAGGGGAAGGCCCTGGTTTGGTTCCAAGATCTAGAGGAATCTGGTCAGCTTATAGATTGGGACACAATTGTCAAGGCACTGTTGGTTAGGTTTGGACCTAGTGCCTATGATGACCCAATGGAATCCCTCACTAGTTAAGGCAGGATGAGACTGATGAAGATTATAAGGTGACCTAGTGCCATTACTTTACTTGTTCTACACATCCGTCAAACTTCGACCACATAATTTCGAGCTCCTTTTACCACCAGAAAAAATCCCACAATCAAGAAGAATAGGGAAATGATTCAAGCAAAGCCATGGTACCCTTCTTTGCGAAGCTCTAGAAACTGCACTTTCCCAATCTAAGGAAATGAGAAAACTATCATTTTAATACCATAAGGGTGAAACTTGATTATTGGCTCAAACGAAACTTCCAGTAACTAAACAAAGATCAATGAGATTTCATTTAATAATAAAATTCAAGAATTTCAACATAGCTTGACAGAAATGTGCTTCACATGATCTCCTTCTAGGGAAAAATTACAATAAGTCCCAGCTAATACACCATTGTAGGTTCCACCAACTCTGCCAATTCATTCACAAAAACTCCAAATGAAGGAACATTCAGGTTGTCTTACATGATAGATACTTTTGCTTAAGCCCCCATCAAATGAAGAAAGAAGACTTTTTTTACAAGTGATGATTTTGTTAAAGTAGGTGCACCCTAATATATGGGAATTCTACAAGAGAAGTGCTAAAAGTTATTACAAAAGTTTATTAAGGTGCAAAATAGCCAGTCGAAAAGCAATACGTAGATCTAAAAAATACAATCAACATAAGAATATGAAGATGACCAAATGAAAATGCAAGTATGGATGAGGTTACTTCATTCAAGATAATACTAACATGTTTAATTACCCAAAAAATGCACCAAAAGCTCAGAGTATTTTGATTCAAACAAAATGTATTACAAGAACGCAATATCAAGCACAGAAAAAAAAAAAAAAAAAAAAAAGAGGCTACAGTAGTGGAAGTAAAAGTGGCGATAATATAATTGAGAATATGACTTCAAAACAAAACAGGTCAAGCCCAGCAAAAGATTTAGTTTCTTTGGTAAACTTCTTAGCTAAACGAGTCAATAATGTGAAACCATAGCACAAACTATAGATAGGAGTTTCTAGCTACCTAACAAAACAAAACAAAACAAAAAAAGAATTAGCTTCTTGGCAATTATATAAGATAAAAATCAGAAAATAACTTTTTTTTTGGCTAGTCAAAAGATAACTTTTAAGAAATAATCTGGAGGGAAGTACCTTCAATCGATTAAGAGGATCTTTCCAATAAAGGCGATGCCCTTCATATGAGATTGGAAAGAAAGTATGTGCCACAAGTATGATGAGAGTTATTCCCTGCATAAGAACAGAAACTTATGCAACATGCAAATGACTAACTATCTAAAAATCCCTAAAAGCAAACAGCTCTACACCTTGAGGCATCAACACAAGACTTGGGTACCACCTTAGCATCATTAAATTTCTGACCATGGCAACTACAATAAATAAATAAAAACACTTGACAATAAAAGCGCCATTGAATTATCACTAACAGGAGAGCATAGAGTTCTAAAATGATCACCTAAACCACAATTTAATACCCATTTCCATGGAAGAACTTATTATCATGCGAGTTTAAGTAACCACAGAATCACCCCCCCCCCCCAAAAAAAAAAAAACACCCAATCGCCCACCATGATCATACTTAAGAGTTCTGAGCAAAGTAGACAAACGGAGGGCTTCTTCCAATAAGACCAACTTAAAAAAAAAGGAATCGGATTTATTGAATTGAATGATCCAAGACATATTCTGAATCAGGTATTTTATTGTTATAAAAATATTTTAAAAATACAAAATGCAATTTAAGCATTTGAAAACATGTATGAATGAATTTAATATGTGCCTTCATTGGCCAACTTCAACAAAAGTATAATATGAATCTAAATAGCGTCACTATGAATGCAATTCATGTATATAGCCTTTGAAACAAAATCCAAAAAACAAGGAATAGAGTTCTGAATTAGCTGGAGCCAGCTAGAAGTAGTCTAATCGGCCGATTTAACTACTTCGGTGGTGGAATCCAATCATGCAGTGAAATCAATTCGATTTATAACTGACTCAATTTAAACAGGAAAAATCAGTCTAAATTGAATTTTTTTTTTTGGGTCATGTCAAAAACAGATGTTTAGGTGATATTTCAATACCTATGGTACATTCAGCTAGAGGTGGGCAACGGGGACCAGTACCCTGCCCCCGTCTGCCCTGCCCCAGCATGGGTGGGCAGGCTACCCCACTCCACCCATGCGGGGGTGGGGGGCGGAGGGCGGGATGACCCCAATGGGGCCCCGCCCCGCTCCACATATATTAAAAAATATATATTTTTTATATTTATATATATCTATATATATAAATATATTGTATATAGATATAGACAATTTATTGGATTGGGTAGTAAGTCCCACATTGCTTAAGTATGACTATTGTATTGCCTTTGTCTCCTATATAAAGGTTGGCCTAGGAGGCCAAGCCAATTCAAAATATAACTCTAATGAGTTTAAATTCATTTTGTATTTATAAATTTTAATTTATAATTTTAATTATAAGTAAATATTAAAATGTCATTCCAATCCAGGAAAACAAAAAGAATCCATATACCATTAATTTTTTTTCTTTCTGGAAATGCTAATTAAAATGGAGTATTGAAACATTTCACTCACCATGGAATACCATTTAATATTTTCATATTATGCCTAGCATGCTTTGCTTAAATTATACAGTATACTTGAATCATGATAATAATTGTAGGTCTAAATCACACATCTGAAAGACAATAAGCCCCAATCAAGTTGATTTATAACCTAACCACTTGGCACATAAAGATAGCAACTTGAAGGAACATATGCTGACATAAAAGGCTTTGTTGGATAAATGTTAGAATCATTTTATCATCACACCACCCGTCATAGTGCAGCCAAGTGGTCAGAGGGCAGATGAGCTGTAGACCCAGACATTCTAGGTTCAGCTTCACACTAGGAGTTCTCCAAGATTATCAAATACATGGTTATGGTGGACGAGGTTGTTACCCCAGGTTTACTCTTCTAGGGTGGTTCAAATGGTTATCCCTTGGTGAGGTTTTACTTGGTCAAAAGAATTTATCATCACTCCCAACCTTTCATGATATCTTAAATTTTGTGTGAGTGGGTCAGCACTCAAACTTGAAGTGAATATATTCATAGCACTTCTTGATAAGCACAAATGCATGTATGCATACAGAAGTAGGCAGAATATACTTTTTTTTGAATATCTAACTCTTACCTCGTATACAAGAGACTCCACCCCGGTTAAGTAGGGCAGTTCCCCAAGATAAAAGTAGTCCCTGTTGTTGCAAGAATATGTAGAATAGTTGGCACACCACAAAGGTTTCTGCACACACATTGGCAAGTTAAGAATAAACAAACAACTTCTGTTTATGAAAGTGCATTGCTTAAGGCCTTAACCAAGCAACCAAAATTGAAGAGAAAGTGTACTAACTTCTATGAAATTTAGGATTATCAATGCAAAATAATTGAGGACCCAAATGAAATCAAGTCGAATAAGCATGAAGTAGAATTTTGCAGCATTCTGGAAGTTTGATTGTTCAAGAATTTGCTCCGGTAAACCAATACCATCTTCAGCCTGCACAATGCATTTAAAATAAAACTAATTATTTGTTTGAAAGAAAATTGAGAATAAAATTCTTATTGAAGTAATACAAAAACCTCACAAACTGTCAAATCTAATTCATAATGCAGTAACAGATGGTCAACAGATTCTCCTCTACTTTTGTAAATACAGTACCGATCCACCACCAATACCTGGCTCTTAATTAGATTATCCATTAAAATTCTTTCCTAGAGCAGCCATCAAAAAAAACTACTCTCTGTGGAGTCTTATTCCTCCAAATACTCTTCCAAGGAAAAGAAATGTTAGAATGGGGATGAAGTTTGTAGAAAGATCTGACTTCAAAGACCCCATACTTGAAATGAAAATTATACAAGTCTCACTCTGCAGTAAATGTCAAATAGGTTACACATTCCACCACTTAGCATTATTTGTAAAAGAAAAAATATATATCTATCGGCAGTAAAGGTCAAACATATCACATATGTCACCACTTGTACCTTCTATTACAAATTAAAATTTCAAAATCACATTTATGATGAGTTCTAACACACACACACAGACAACTCTTCTTCATTGAGACCGAGTTCGAAATCCAAACACGAAAAATGTAAGAAGAATTCAAATTCTATTGAAATATAAGGTTAATGGTAGTCCACTAAAAAATGAAGTACATATACCACGTACTTCAACAGTTGAACCAAACATTAATCTTGAATATCTTGAAATAATTAATTAAACTGCGTTATATTCCATTTCGAACTCAAAAATTCACAGCTAAATCCATAATATTCCACATCCAAAAGAACGCAAAATCATTTTAAGCGGCCATAAGCTAATATCATTCATCAAACTGCATATAATCAAATAAAAATCCATTATGAAATTCACCTCAGAACCATTTAAGTACGTTTAAATTTTTCAAAAGCCCACCCCCAAACCAAAGCCTAAACCATATATGCAGTTAGAATTATTTTATCATCACCAAGATCTTTGTTGTATAAATGTTGGACAAATGCTAACATAAAAGGCTTTGTTGGATAAGTCTAAACAACCATCGCCAAGATCTTTCATTAGACTGCATATACTAGCAGCATAAACCCATTGAAAAATTCAATTCAATATCCTCGAATCCCATCCAAAGAAAACAAAACGAATGTAAACAACCATAACTAAGATCGTTCATTATAGTGCATATCTCGAGCACGTTATAAAATTTGAACAGAAATATAGGGTGACATCCAACTTCTATTCCACTTCCAAAAATATCACTCAGTACTTTTCAAGTAGTTTTAAACGCAAACCCACCACCGAATTCACCAAACCATTACCAAGCCACAGTTAAATCCGCCTTAGCTCATCCAGAAGAACAAAAATCAAACTTGAAGGGATCAGCATTTTTAGGAACTATGTCTAATATGACAAAATTGCAGAGGAAACTACGAATGTAACCGACCAGATCAACCAGCGCTGCAGCCTTTTCATAAGGCGACCCAAAAGCTATAGCATCAGACCGACTATGGCGGTCTCTCCGACGAGCCCCAGTTCCACTGCTTTCTCCGCACAGAAAAGGCCTCTCCATTTCTGAGAGAGGAAGAGAAAACCAGCGAGAAGAGAAAACCAACTCACACTCTCTCAATGAAAAATCATATACAGAGAGAGAGACAGAGAGATAGAGAGTTGATAGAAGAAGGTGGTGGCCAGACACACAGTTTGACGAAATGAATTGTATTTAGTGCGGCAGCGTCAGAGCCGAGCCTACCGGTTATAACTTACTACTTCGAATCGGACTACGATGAGGTAGCCCACTCCATGCACTCTCATTTAAATTTTAATCATATAAATAGTTAAAAAGTTAAATAAAATATTTATATAATAATATTTTTTAATATTATTATTATTTTAAAATTTCAAAAAAATTAAATTATTTATCATATTTTATATAAAAATTTAAAAAAATTATAATAATAAAATAATACACTTTCAATATCCAAACCGATGAAGTTTTACATATTGAACGCCAACATCAAAAATTACTATCGATTTTCACATGCATACAAGTCATGCGTTATATAAAGAATAATCTTAGATATCACATTTTATCTTATTTTTATATCATTAACACTTTTTATCACTCCTCATCATCCTACATTAAGATAAATATATAAATAATTAAATTTATCTTTTTTCATCAGTTTAAGTTGCTGCACATGTAGTGATTTCATATCCTTTTCTCTCTTTTTTTTATAGGAAAACACTCAAAAAGTTTGTAGGAAATATCATCTCATCATATAAGAAAATATAATAAAAGTATAATATGTAGAACTTTTAATTATATAAAATAACAGCCTTTTACTAAAAGATATTTGGAAATTGACATAAATAGGACTTGAATTTTAGTAACAGAAAATCAATATCTAATAAATGTTATTTTTTATTTTTAATCATATCAATTGTTGTGACACATTTTAAATAACATTTTATGTAAACCATTTATACAAAAAAGACACTTAGAATAAGCCACTTGAACTATACAAATTGGTATGACTAAGAATCATAAAATTCAAGTTGAAAAATATTTATATTATTTCCCTCAATTGGTATAGTGAAATCATCGTTAATTCCAAAAGTTTAAATTGATAGTACCTGTTCGAAAAGGTTAAACTGATCAGAAAATATAAATTTAAATATTTATATTATATTTTTATCTATCAGAAATAAATAAATAACATGTTGTCCCAAACATAAATATGTTACCAAGTATAGGGCAATATTCATGCCTGTAGTTTCACCTACAGCTGGCCATGCATGAAGCTAGTTAGCTGCAAATCTTGAACGAGGAAGTTTTTGTTAACTATTTGGAATCTGGATATCCTTATTCCTTAACAAATTGTTAACATTCTGCTTGGAATGCAAGCAATCATACTTTACCAACTAGATGACAGAAAATAGGCCAAAAGATGAAAGTACGTACTCTCTCTACCTCCCATAATCTTAATAAGATAGGATAAAATGTAGAGTTAAAAGTTCAAATTTAGTAATTCTATTCCTTTATTGTATTAAATTACTATTTATTTTAAATATTTAAAATTATAAATTCAAATCAATTTAATTATTTAAATACCTACCACAAAAGCTAGTGAATTTGATAATGGTAACAATAATAACAAGATGTTTTAATTTTAAGTTAGACATTAGAATAAAGATTTTAGAAATATTAATTACTTATTAATGAAAAGCAATTAAGAGAGAGTGTTTTTGCTTTTTCAAGCCGTGTTTTTTTCTTTTTTTAGTAATCAACGGATCCTAATACAATTGGGAAAAAAAATAACTAGTTAATCTATTTTATAACAAAAATTTTATATTCAATCACTTTTACATACTCTTTATGTACTCTATTAATATAATTGATTACATTATTTTTTAATATAAAATAATTTAATAGATCAATCATATTAATAAAGTATAAAAAAAATATGTAAAAGTAACTGTATATAAAATAATTTTTTTTATAATATTTTTAAAAAAATATATGTAAAAGAACTCTTCTTGTAATATTTTTAAAAAATAAAATAAAATTGAAGTCAGCTTATAGGAGCTATCATAAAATGATCGACAGATACTATCGTTACAAAATATCTGCGGCAAATAAAATATCAGAAAATTTAGTTAGCAGCCTCACACTTTTTCACATCATTAAAAAATATGAATTTATTATTTTACCCTTTATTATTTTATACTGATGTATTAGGTGTGGAGCTGCTACGTATTGGATGTGGAGCTGCTACGTAGCAGTAGTCATAAAATATAACGTCTGAGATTCTAGCAAATCTGTAACATCTGAACAGCTCTTTACGGTACTGAAAGTCGAAGCTATAACAATAATAATAATAAGTATGTGGGCCAGAGAATGGAAATAATAATAATAATAATAATAAGTATGTGGGCCAGAGAATGGAAGTAGGTACTTCTTGGGACTGAGTGGCCTAATCCGCTTATCATTAAACCATTTTTTTTTATTTTTTTTTTGGCGTTCGTTTAATTTTTTATTAAAATATTAGAAGAGAATTGCAATAAGTCGAAAAAGTATTTTTTAAATCTGGTTTGTAAGCTCAGATGAATTCAATTTAGTTTAATTATAAATTGAATTTAATATCAAAATATCTAATTTTTAAATTATTAAATTAATTTTAAGTTAAAATCTCTTTATATGTAAAATTTATAATTTTTTTCAATTCAATAAATCTTTATAAGTAAAATTTATAATCTTTTTCAATTTTTTAAAAATATTTTTAAATTCATCTTAATATCTAAATATATCTAAACTCATGATCTTACTAAAGTCAACCTATCATCTTAACTCATTATTATTTATACAGAATTCAACTCATCTCAATTTAATTTAAACATCCAAGATTTAAAAAAATTGTACTGGATATCTTAAAGAAAAATGATTAATATAGTTTTAAAATTTATAATTTCAGTGATTATTTTTTTATATAAATAATGATAGTAAAAGTTTGTGACCCAGACAAAAGAATTAACTATTTTACTATGATCTCAATTTGTTTTAAATCTGCAAAAAGAAATTATATATATATATATATTATCTTTCTTTCCGTCCACGTAAAGTATGAGAAAACTGTCGGGAAGTATTCAGGAACATCCCCATCATATAAAAGGTTCCAAAAACTAGCTATACCGTGGGGAACTGGAAACGCGTTTTGTTACCTAGAATGCTCCAATTACATATTGCCAACAAACTTTTGTGAATTATTCAAAAAATTTAATTGAGATAAAGGTGGTACCCTTAAAAAGTTTCCGATTCAAGAGTTGGACCAGCTGAGCTGGCTCCTTTTCAAATGGTACATCCAAAGTTTAAATAGTAATGAGGCCTCTCCACCCCCACATTGTTTGAAGGGAACTATCAATTAGGAAAGTTAGAATGCTGTCTTTTATTTATTCTTTAACATGATTAGTGGCCCGAAGTTTCAGAATTTCCTTACCTTCGAAATGGACCTCATAAATTACTCAAATATGATTTTTCTTTTTATAATCATTTGCAAGGAAGGTCCACATAAATGATAGAAAATATGATATGAAAATGACGATTAAAATGATAATGACGAATTTTCTAATTCTGAAAAACTCCTCCTATTGCAAAGCAAAATAAAAATAAATATAATCAAAGAGAGGAGATGGTGGTGGTAAGATGGTCCATATATGATTAGCCTGAAGGGAATGAAAGGAAAGCCGAAATTGCGAACTTAACAGTAGAGCACAACGGCGCATAGAGGCTACGCTTGACAATCTGAACTCGTGGCCGGAATGCTTGACCAAGATAAAGAGTGAATGGCTAGAGATAAAGGAGGTTAATTGAGGAGACCGAAGGTAAGAGGCAGGGCCCATCAGTACAGCCAAATACGAGACTATGTGATGATGTAGGGCCCCTTGGGAGATCGGAATAGTTGAGAGAGCATTAAAAGAGGTTGAAAAATAAAATCGAACCTAAGAGGTAGGTTTTGTTGCAGTTGATTAACTGAAAATATCTTTGCTATAGATTTATTGGTTGGACTAAAATGCTTCTGTACACATCAGATCAAAATGACCCTACCGCTGATTTCGGATTTAACTCAAGTACCATTGCTACTAATTAGATTGGACTAAAATGACTCTATTACAAATAATGGTTAGACTAAAATGTCCTCTCCGAATGAAACAAGAGATCCAACATAAATCAGATGATTCGGCCAATCAAAGTAGACAATTCAGATCAAACCAACCATCCATAAATCAAGCCAATGAACAAATCAAACTAACCTAGATCTATGAAACCCACGACAGCTATGTTAATTTGAGTCCTGGACTCACGACATTGTCATGAGAATTTGTCGACCTACAATAATAGCGTTGTGGATTGATAAAACTAAACCACATTCTCATGATGGTCCCCAGGGTCTTCAATTAGAGACTCGTAGCGCTGTCGTGGGATGTCATTGAACCGCATCAATGTTGTGAGTCAATGACAAAATCGAACCATCTTACATACTGTTGTAATCAGAGTGGACGGTTATCCTTTACGAATGAAGTTGTGGATTGTATATGAACTCTAACCATCCTATTTATTAGGGTAGATAGACTCTTACATTGAGGATATGAATAGAATGGTGATTAGATAATTCCGTTATATCAGGGATAGACCTTATTTTTTGTAAATCTTATATAAAATTGATTAATTAATAGTACTCATTCAGTATTCTCCACGCTTATATATAGAGATAATGGGTAACACTCTGATGATTTAATTGAATATTTTTAAACTATTAATCCTAATTTATTATTGACTTAAATATCGGAAGTGTCTCAGACACATCATACCACCAATGTTACTAATTGTAGGTGAACGGTCCCAACTGATGGTAGGACAACTCCTATACACTAAAAATTGTCATGAATGTCTCACCAAAAAATTAGGAGTTCGATTACCTTTTTTACCACTGCTTTTAATACCGTACGATACAGTTATTGTATCTATTTTGTACTGGCTGAAATACTAACCGTATCGACCTATATTTTGGCTTATATCGGCTAATACGGGCTACCAGCCTACGTACCAGCCCGTACTAACGGTATTTTGGCTTTGTCTTTTTTTTTTATTTTTTATTCAAACTGTAAACTCATTTTTTGAGCCCCAATTCAAACCGGGTTATTCATAATTTATATATACATGTATTAATGTATAATTTATTCATATATAGATATTATTTTGAAATATAATTTATATATATAATTTATTCATATATCGACTATTCGAAATGATACAAAAAACGGTATTAGTATCAAAATATTTTATTCCAATACCTTAACCGGTACATCATCTTATACGGTATTCAAAAATTTACTTTTTACCATCACCCGATCTAATTCCATACAAGCAAAGAATTCATTGTAACTTGTAGCAATCTTGAGGAAAAGAATATTCTATTTATTTTTATATTATTTTATCGCAATTTGTGCTCAGGAGATTAAACGCATACCTTGCACGTGTTCCCCACTAATAATCCATAAGCTTCCGTACTAAGCAAAGGCACGAAAATGAAACACAAGGGATAAATTTTTACACTGTTCACGTGTTTTCTTTTCCATGCTACAATCCTTCCAGGTATAAATATCATGTTTCCAGATTAAACCAATGCTTTGGAGTGATATTTGAATAGCGTTTGCTCAGGGTTTATGTTCCCTTGAAAGAAGACTGAGAGAAAGAAAATGGTGTCGTTTTGGACGATCAGACGGATTGAAATTTTTCTAATTTTTTCTTTTTTTTATTCAAACCCTTTCTACATGTTGAATAGACATGTGTAGACCATTCTACATTAAGGTACAGTTTGGATAATAAGATAAGATAAGATGGTTTAAATTAAAGTTAAAAGTTGAATCAAATATTTTAAAATATTATTTCTTAATATTATTATTAATTTGATATGTAAAAAAGTTAAATTATTTATTATATTTTGTATGAAAATTTAAAAAAATTATAATAATAAGATGAAATAAGATGAAACACTTTCATGAATCATATCCAAACGAGACCATGCTACTTANCTAATTCCATACAAGCAAAGAATTCATTGTAACTTGTAGCAATCTTGAGGAAAAGAATATTCTATTTATTTTTATATTATTTTATCGCAATTTGTGCTCAGGAGATTAAACGCATACCTTGCACGTGTTCCCCACTAATAATCCATAAGCTTCCGTACTAAGCAAAGGCACGAAAATGAAACACAAGGGATAAATTTTTACACTGTTCACGTGTTTTCTTTTCCATGCTACAATCCTTCCAAGTTTATATATCATGGTTCCAGATTAAACCAATGCTTTGGAGTGATGTTTCAATAGAGTTTGCTCAGGGTTTATGTTCCCTTGAAAGAAGACTGAGAGAAAGAAAATGGTGTCGTTTTGGACGATCAAATGGATTGAAATTTTTCTAAATTTTTTTTTTTGTTTTTTTATTCAAACCCTTTCTACATGTTGAATAACCTTTTCTACATGTTGAATAGACATGTGTAGACCATTCTCCATTAAGGTGCAGTTTAGATAATAAGATAAAATAAGATGGTTTAAATGAAAATTAAAAGTTGAATAAAATATTTTAAAATATTATTTCTTAATATTATTATTAATTTGATATGTAAAAAAGTTAAATTATTTATTATATTTTATGTGAAAATTTTAAAAAATTATAATAATAAAATAAAATAAGATAAAATACTTTTATGAATCATATCCAAACGAGACCATGCTACTCATGAGTTATATGAACCCGTCATTAAATATAAATTAACAATAAAATTAAAACTATAAATGAACCTCATGTCTACCTGACACTATGCTCGATATTAAGTTTGGTTAAATTGATTCAATCATGGTCAATGAAAATAAAAACTCACTTGCTCGACTGTTAAAAGCACCAAATCAATACTAACCAATATTTGACAAATGTGCTTCAATATTTTAAAATATAAAAAAAGAAAGTCATTTAAAAATTTAAAAAATCTGAAAAAAACAAATTTCAAGTTAAAATGAATATAATTTTTAAGATTGATTTCAACGTAAACTTCTAAATACAATTTAGGATTTAATTTAAATTTAAAACTTTTAAAAAACTATGTAGGTGTCAAAAATTACTTTCTTTTAACCAAAATACAACTCACAAGAAATACATAGTTATTCATTTTTAATTGATTTTTTTTAAAGATTTTTTTTTTTTTAAATTGAAACAACTTTTTATTTTATTTTTATATTATTTGTGTGCTTTTTATTGATAAAATATGATGCACTCGTGTCAAGTATTTATTGGTGTTTACTTTATACTTTTAACATCTGATTAACAAAATAGTGGCAGAAAGATTAATTTGATGAAATTGATAGCATAAGAAGGAAAAAGTTCAAGATTAAAACTTGAGACTAATTTGTCTTACAGGAAAAACCCAAGGACTATTTTAGTATTTAACATTAAATCTTAAAACATTTTTTTTTTATTGGTGTCCAAGAACAGCGTCCTAATTAATTTTGGAGATGCACAGGTTTTCGACAAAGAGTTTTTTATAAGTGTACTTCGGCTAATTTAAAGAAAAAATATCTCAATCCTATGACTTCTAGAAATTGTTTGCACTCAAGGAGATTTGAACCTTAAACTTGGGAAGCATACCCCAAATCCAAGGCATTTACCACTTAGGCCTTTTTCTTACTTTAAATTTTGATCAAATTATATTTCAATTTATTTTTATTCTATATTTTTTATTATCTTCTTGCCTTTTGCAAGGCAAAATTACTAATTAATTTTATTTTCTTTAATGAGTATTGTTAGGTACAAGTTTCAAATAGACAAGTTTCATATAGACAAATCTCATATAAACCGTTTGTAAAAAAGTGGGTCTTACAAATAAAAATTAATATTGTTTTTATACTTTTTTTAGATGGAATCATTTTTTTACAATGACTTGTATGAGATTTGTCTATTTAGAACTTATACAAATCATTTCTCTTAAAAAGTTAAAAATTTCATGACTTAACTAAAGCACTTTGGTCGATGGCTTGTCGAGCTAATCCAAGCCATCTAACCTTGAGTGAAGTCGGTAAAAACGGCTCGAGCTCTACCATTATGAGCTGAGCTCTAAATTCATCTTGACTCAGTTAAGCTTGATTACTGCTCTAAACGGATCTATATTGTATCTATCTCTATCTGAATTATAAAATTTGGATAAAAGATTGTAAAAAATATGATCTGAATAAACATGATTGGTGTTGTAGCTGGAACACGAAAGCAAGGCTTAAAAGTATGAACAAACATATACAATCTCAATTTCTGACAAAAGAATTGAAACAACTTTTCTAACCTGAGCACACTACCAAACTAGGCTCTATACTAGGTGCAAAGTGCATACACTATGCGAAGAGCTCTAACTTTTGAAGAACGGGGAAGTGGGAAGTAAAAGCACAATAACTAAAAGCTCCCCTATCAAATATGAGTAAAAGATGAGAACATTTTTCACAATTACTTTAGAAAGGAAGGAAATATGAAGCATTGATGAAGAATAAGAAAGTATATATCGTCCTTTACCTCCCCGCTACAAGAATGGAACATAACGGAATCTATACAGACATACACAAAAGAACATCCAAATAAAAAAGATCCTGCCTCTCAACTTCTATCGTTCCTCTACTCCATCTCACAAACCAGACTTGTAAAGCATAGGGTAACAATCTCAGAAACGAGTGAAAACTTTCTATGCTTACAAAAATAAAAATAAAAACGAGAAAACATACAATACACATCATATATAATTGAAGTTAGCCTAGCCATTCTTTCAAAGAAAAAAAGGTTTACATGGAAAGTATACTTCTGGCTGGGGTTTACATGCGCACCATATGGCATATAGAACATAATTGATAAGTAAATCAAACTCCACAGGAACTTATAAACTAAGAGAGTTAAGGATGATTTTATGATGATACAAGAAATCATTATGGAAGCTGGTCCTTATCCATTCCTCACGCTAAGCAATAAAGATTTCCAAGTTGGGATAAGGCAAGACATGGGATCGATTGGGTGAAATACGAATGCACAACTCGTCTTGGCTAGATAAGTAGGAGATAGGCTCGTCCATATAAAATCCGCACGAAGGATGGCCAGGCAATCAAGCTACCTGCCCACCTATCCAGGAGCCTAGGAGGTCAGGCAGTCCCGGATCTATCCCGAATAGGGTGTGAGCATGGAGCTCAGCTATGACGTGAGATGGACTCAACCGCGTAACATGTGAGTGTGAAACTTGTCTTAATGAGGTAAGTGGGAGATGGGCTTGATCGCATAGAGTGCGAGTGCGTACTTGTCTAAGGCGGAAGATGGGCTCAACCAGTAGAGTGCTCGCAAAGGATGGTCGGGCAGTTAAGCAACCTGCCCGCCTATTCGGGAGCTTGGGAGGCCGGGTGGTCCATGACCTTTCCTGAACAGGGTGCGAGCATGGAGCTCGGCCATGGCAAGAGATGGACTCGACATTGCAATGTGCGAGCGTGAAGCTCGTCTTAATGAGATAAGCACAAGATAGGCTTGACTGCATGAAGTGCAAGCGCATAGCTTGGCTATGGCGGGAGATGGACTCGACCGCGTAAAGTGCAAGTGTGTAGGATGGTTGAGCAATCAAGCGACCTACCCGCCTATTCGGGAGCCTTGGAGATCGGGCAGTCCTTGACCTTTTCCAAACAGGGTTTGAGCGTGGATCTCGTCTAAGGCGAGAGATGGACTCGACTGCTCAAAGTGCAATCGGAGGATGGCCAGCCAGTCAAGTGACCTACCTGCCTATTTGGCCGTTGGTGGAGGGAGACAATGCAGGTGCCCACCAGCTCCCCTACAGCACCACAACAGGGCTAGGTTGAGGAGTCTCTTGAGTGCAATATGACGTGTACCCGCTTGCTGGAACTCACAAGGCCTTTGTAGATGGACCTTGGCATGGACAGAGAATATCGATGGACCACGTGGTGGCCGCCGATTCCTCTTGCTAGGCTCACAATTGTGAAGCTGTGGGCTCCCCAGATTCCTACTTTGTGCACCATGTGCATTTCTGTGGGCCACTTCACTTGGTCGTGGGCTCCCTTGTCAATGAAGACGAGTGCACTGTTCACGACCCTATGGATGAGGGGCCGCTTAGGTTGTCGCCAAAAATCGTCGGCTGTCCAAGTGTGGACCATCGGTGGGTCACCTAAGCTTGTAGTAGGAGGTTACAAGCTTTTGCATGGGTGCTCGTGCACGTAGTAGTTCACGACCCAGGCATTGGTAAGTGTCCCTACGGGAGTTGGACCACCCTCTACATGATAGAAACCCGCCGGTGCTCCACGTGGTGGTTGCCAATAGGTTGTTGGACCTCGCGGCTGACTGTCGCGAGGCTCTCAAGCGTCACGAGCTATGCATAGCACTGCACAGTCCTAACATGAGTCCTAACATGCATGAGCATTGTACACAGTGCCCTGTGTGCATAAAAGGTGCAATACACCTGATTGACTGGGCGAGGGAAGACTAACTAGCCCATTTACTGCAGGACTACTTTTCATTAAAATAAAAGAGAGAAAGCCGAGAACACTTATCTGGAGAGCTCCATCTATTCCTTTGGAGATTATTGAACTCGTCGGGAAATTTTCATTCTTCAGCTTCTAGTGTAAGTAACTCGATCCCACAGACTGATCAGCTTATGGTTTCGACTTCCCAGCGCAGAAGCTGTCAAAGTAATATAAGAGTGAATCCCAAGATCGATTTCACAAAGACAAATGGAATTAAGCAAGCATTAGCATCTCAGTCATATGGTGACTAGATATTCTAAAAAGGAAAGAAAACCTTAAACTACAAGGTAGAGCAATGAACAAAAATACATGGAATAAACTCAAGGTATCGGCCACTAAATGTATTGACCCAAAATGACGACTATTTACCAAGGGGACGTGGACTGGTTTAAGAGTAAATGTATAGGCTATTTTGAAAGTTTAAGCACAAATAAAAACGAAAAATAAAGGTGAGTCTATGGTTTTAAAATTACCAAAACTAAGAGGCTTAAAAAAAGTGTGTAGAAAATGAATTAAACTTGTAAGAAACAATTAAACAAACACTTGAAATGCAATTTTCAGCAAGTTCTGATTTGGTGATGGATTTACTTCTCTTTTCAACTTCTCTCAACTATTCTCTCATTCCCAAAAATCATGGTTGGATAATATAGCAATAAACGACAATTTTTTAGCCTAATAAAACTACTTGATAGATTATATAATAACTATAAAAAAATGAAAGAAAACCATCAAAGTCTTGTTACTAGTTCAAACATCAATTGTGCTTTCACGTCTACAACTAATCAAGGTCAAGAACAGAGAATTTCAATCCTTCCTATATGTAAATATGAAATATAATCCAACAAGTTCATCATCAAAATCCCATATAATTGAAGAAATCCAACCTAAAATGGTCATGGGTTACTCCTTGAATCCCAAGCTAAAAGTCTAGCCAAACATCTCTAGATTAGCAAAATGCCCCCAAATAAAAAGTAAAAACTAAAATCTTCATTGCTATCTAAAAAGTGAAGGAAAAATAATGCAAGATGATAAATGCCAATCGAAAACCACCAACGAAAAATAGGAACTCCCCCACTCAAGAAGTAGCCCCCGAAAAATAATAAAAATCCAAAAGAAAGGCTGGAGCCCCCTAATTCGCAGTACATTCCCCTTTCGTTTCGCATGACTTCCTTTGCACTTTAGTACCTCAAGCCTCATCCAGATGCATGCTCGTGATTCGCTGGCTCCTGTGCCTTACTTCATTCGTGCCATAGCTTCACGCATGTGCAACAAGTGCTGCTCGTTTCATTCCAAAGCTCCCCTAGGCGTGCATTGACTGCCTCTCTCCTCTGCTACATTGTTGTCCCTCGGCAGCATGTTGTGCACTTCTCCACTTTCCTTCCCATATGTCGCACACTCCCTTGGCCTCAATTCACTCATCCCATAACTAGCCTTGAGAATAATGGTGGAGCCCACAATTACTTGCTTTTATTTATTTCATGTAGCCGTATTTTCACGATGTTTAATGACTCATGTTTCATGGCTTTTTGAGATTATTCCTTGCCGTCCATGTCCATGTACATGTACACGTGCAATTGCTTTAGTGCTTGTGTCTATAAATGGTACCAACATTTTCTTTTCTTCTCTTACATTCCAAATAAATGCCCTGCACATATAAGCATGATTTTAAAGTTTAATTACTTCAAGGGAAAATATGAAACTTTTGTGTGCAAAATATTGGTATCAATTAATTTGGAATCCATTACTGGAATTTGGTGCATAATTAAGTGATCAACTCTTTTTTTATGTAATAAATCACTCACTTAAGTCACTTAATTATACATTTCTAACACTTTATCACACCCCCAGCTAGCTTTTGCTAGTCTCTAGCAAATAATGCGATCAAAGAATGTAGGATGAAACTGCTCTCCAAAGTCACTAAACTAAAAAATTTCCACAAAAGATCAAATCGTTTTGAAGTCTTGGGTATTAGAATGTAGTTAGGTCATGTTATAGTTCAACACAAAGGCTTATAAAATTCTCTAGAACTCAAACAAGGGAAATGCATTTAAGCTGCAGATCTTTGAGTGCATCATGTGTGTGATAAGATCACGAGTGTTGTTTACATGAACAATTACAAAAATAAAATTGTATCATAAAATCCTAAATAATCATATAAATCTAGTGGTGTAATTCGTTCTGAGCACTTTTCATCCAGAAAGTGAAAAACGTATTACTGCATCATAAAATCCTAAACATTTATCTGAAACTAATGCTGCAATTAGTTCTCAATCTCATACTCCTAGGTACCTCAAATAATTAAAACGACACTTCTATCACCATAACGAGTAGAAAACCGGCTACATTGATAGACTAAACCTAAGCGGTCACTTGATTCGTAAAATCTTTCTAGGATTTCGCAACGCTCCTAAAGTCTATAGAAACTCATCCACTGAATTTCTAGCAGCCCGTTACACCCGGTAAGCAGTGTTTCTATGCTAGACTTTGCATAAAGACTCATTAAGGTTGATTTTGTGAAAGCTTGCATATTTTTTATGAAAACAACCTCAATTATGTTTTGCACTAGTATTTGTTTTGAATTTGAAAATCTAACATTTTATCATGATTAGTGTAGACATGAGAAAATTTTTTGTATTCTGATTCTCTACTGCATGAAATATGAATATGAATATTAACTTTGAAATGTTTATATGACTATATGATATTTATATGATATTATTGCATACGCAAATCTTAAGGCATAAGATTTTGTTATACTCTAATTTATGGCCCTACCATGGGATACAATAGTGTCTCTGGCCTCGCCACAAGACATAATAGTGGCCTTCGGCCCTACCATGGGATATAATAATGATCTCTAATCTAAGTATAATTACTTTGATGACATGATGATTTATGTTATGCCTGGCTATCCACAAAATGCAATACCCTCATAGGTAAACATGGACTTTGCTTTGAGTGCATCACCTCATTGCAAAAATAGTGATTTATGTGCTGCTTGGATAACCACAAACGTACACAACCTTGCCACAAGGGTAAACATGGCATTTGTTCTTGTTTTTTATGTTGTTTAGTACGCTTGTGCTTGTGGTCTTTCTTATATGTTATTATTGTAATGAAATGCTTCTGAAAATACTACTACCATATTTTTTAGAATTGTTGTTTTTACATTTTGTAACTGGCTCATGTTTACACACTGGTATTGGTCTACTGCTTACTAAGTTATTGATAACTTACACAATTATTTTCATTATGTTTTAGACGACTTTGAGATTTTAGCTGCGGACCAAGAATACGAAGCACAGACAAGATTAGTTGAGTGTAGAGGAATTATTGCCAAGGGGTACAAGTGAATAGTGGAGAGACTTATCCAGAAAGTTGGTTTCTTTTTTTTTTTTTTTACAATATTTTGAAATACTTCACCACGTACTGCTACACCACTAGTATATTACTGAATAATATACCAGCTGCTACGTTGCCAAATGGCTCAAGGAATATGCAACAAAATTCCCAACAAACTTCCAGCAAATAATTTGTTATTCGTATATTACTTTAGGAATATTTCAGTACTTTTTCATTACATAGCTTAGCTGATTCTTTCTATAAATTCATTACTGTATAGCACAGAGAAGCAAGTAATTTTTATGCATAATTTATTCTTTTCCTTTGCCTCTGGTTTCAACTTCCTTGCATTTGTTTTTCTTTCCATTCACGTTGTGCTCATAATCGACGATCACCATTTTTACTAAATCTGACATGGTATTAGAGCGGGGAAAATGGCCACCATTGATGCTCTCACCGCCCCCAAATATACCAACCTTGCAAACCCAACCAACCCTTATAGACTCGAAAACTCATACAATCCTGGCACTGTGCTCGTCACAAAACTCCTTATTGCCGACAAGTTTTCTACACGACCTCGATCAATTCATCGTGCCCATTGAGCCAAGAACAAACTCGGGTTCCTAAATGGAACCCTCACCAAACCATCAAAACTTGATGACCCTCTTTTTGAACTTTGGGGGAGATGAAACGACATGGTTGTATCTTGGTTGCAAAATTTCATTAGCCTGCCTCTTCAATCTTCAGTTGCATTTGTTGATGATGTCCACGATATCTAGACTTAGTTATAGGAACGTTTTTCACCCCAAAATGGCCCACGTATTTACAAACTCAAGAAGACACTGGCAACTCTTACCCAAGATGAAGATTCCATAAACACTTATTACAGTAAACTCAAATCTCTTTGGGATGAATTATCTATTTATGATCCCTTGTCTGTTTGTTCTTGTGGCTCAACCAAGCTTCTTTTGGATCGATACCAGCGTGACTGCATCATCGAATTCCCAATGGGTCTTCCTAACTCTTTTAGCAATGTCCGTGATCAGATCATGCTAATCAATCCCCTTCCACCAGTTAATAAAGTTTTTTCTTAAATCCAACAACAAGAATGTTAGCGCTTGTTTATTTCCTCAGCCCCACCCACTGATTTCGTTGCTCTTGCTGGTCGAAAAATATTTTCCACACCTTCCCAAAATCCAAGCAAAAGAAACAAACCATATTGTATACATTGTAAAATCACGGGTCATACATTTGCAAATTGTTTTAAATCAGGAAATGTTGCGGCTCCTCTTTGCACCGATTGTGAGATGACTGGTCATACCATTGAAGGATGCTACAAGCTTCATGGGTACCCTCCCGGGCACAAGCTTCACAAATCAAGAGCAAA
Organism: Carya cathayensis; assembly: GCA_011037825.1. Lineage (NCBI taxonomy): Eukaryota > Viridiplantae > Streptophyta > Magnoliopsida > Fagales > Juglandaceae > Carya > Carya cathayensis. Next base: position 402,190 of record QGSO01000138.1, on the reverse strand, counting down.
TGCAACCTCTCTTGGCTCCTTTGCTGAATTTAACTTTGAACCAAGTATGACGTTGACAAAAGAGCAATATCAAGACCTCATAGCCTTACTGTACAGCAAGATTCTTCACCATCCGCCAACCAGGTTCAGACGGTTATACCTTTTCACCTTCACTCTTCTTTCACTTTTGGTATTTCCCTATGTTTCTCCTCAACTTCTCCTTTATCTACTCCATGGATCATTGACACAGGTGCCACGAATCATATGATTTGCAACACCTCTCTTTTCACCACAATTACTGCCACTATTTCACAAACTGTTAAACTCCCCAATGAAGAAATCACTGTCGTCACCCACGTTGGTACCGTACAAGTGATAGCCAACATTCTCCTCCATAACGTTCTATGTGTACCATTCTTTAGTTTTAACTTGTTGTCTGTCTATAAACTTGCACATGACTTAAATTGTTGTCTCATATTCCTTTCTACATCATGTTTTATACAGGGCCTTTCTCCTCCCTGGATAACGATTGGGAAGGGTAGCATGGAACATGGGCTATATCACCTCCTCCGCGATCCAGTTTTTCCTCAAGCCTTAACCAACACTTTATCCCAAAATTTTCTTTCACAAAACTATATTTTAGCTTCTGTACAACCTGCCAATAGTGTTCATGACTTATGGCACTATCGCTTAGATCATTCATCACATGATTCTATGCAATTAATTTCTAATCCTCATGTACTCAAATAGATGAATACAAAGCATGCTTTACCATGTTTCATGTGTCCTCTTGCGAAACAATCTTATTCACATTTTACTTCTAGCACTCAACTACTACTTCTTGTTTCGACACTATACATTGTGATTTGTGGGAAACCCATTCCATTATTGCACATGATGGTAGTAGATTTTTTCTCACCATTGTTGATGGTTATTCACGATGCACTTGGGTCTATTTATTGAAAAAAGAAATTAGATGTTCACTCATGTCTCAAGTCTTTTTGCCACTTAGTCGAAAATCAATTTGGCACTCACCTAAAAATTCTGCGTAGTGACAATGGACCCTAATTTTTCATGGCTGATTTCTACTTTGAACAAGGCATTATCCTTCAAAAATCTTGTGTCAAAACACCCCTGTAAAATGGCCTGGGTGAGCGCAAGCACCGACACCTTCTTCAAGTTGCTTGTGCTCTTCAATTTCAATCTCGAATCCCTCTACGTTTTTGGTCCGACTGTGTCCTTACCTCACATATTTGATCAACTGAATTCACACTCCCCTTCTCAAGAATAAAACACCCTATGAATTATTTTTTCATAAGCCACCTTCTTACTCACATTTACGTGTTTTTGCTAGCCTCGCATTTGCATCAATTGTTTCCCAACATCGTCACAAGTTTGATTCTCATAGTTGACCATGTGCTTTTCTCGAGTACCCTTTTGACGTCAAAGGCTACAAGTTATTTGATCTCGACACCCATCAAATTTTTATATATCGGGATGTTCTTTTTCACGAAACACTCTTCCCATTTCACACTCCGTCCCTTCTTCCCTAACCAGACACACCCTCAAACCCAACACTATCTCCCAATATCTCCTTACCTGGTCCTGATTCCACCTGCACCATTCCCACAGCTTAAGGAACTCTCCATGGCAAACAAATTCCAGCAACCTCAGCACCTCAATTTTTTCCATTAGCACCTTCAACACCACCACCACCGCCACTTCAAAGTTCAACACAAACACGCAATACTCCTGCCCACCTCAATAACTACATTTGCCCTTCCATACTCAACCCACCTCCTTTACAAACAATGGATTCTACTCATTTACAGGTGGCCCATGCACCTAATAATCCTTCTTCATCATTGTCTATGGCAGCATCGTGTACACTTGGTGAAGATTTTCTTCTATCTGCCACTCTTTCTTTTCACAAATTATCTTCGTCTTATTTTTCTTTAAAATCTGCCATTTCATCCACTATTGAACCTTCTTCATATGGTGAAACTATTAAAAATCCCAACTGGTGTGAGGCTATACAATTTGAAATAGTTGCTCTTGAACTTAACAACACTTGGTCTCTTGTTGACTTGCCCCCTGGCAAGCGAGCTATTGGCTGCAAGTGGATATTTAAGATCAAATACCACTCTAATGGCAGCATCGAGCACTACAAGGCAAGCTTAGTCGCCAAAGGTTTTACACAAGAAAAAGGGCTCGACTACACAAAAACCTTCTCATTCATGGCAAAATTAGCCACTGTCTGAACTTTATTACTTGCTACATCAATTCAAGGCTGGTTCCTCAAGTAATTCGACATTCAAAACACATTTCTTCATGACGATTTGGATGAAAAAATCTTAATGCGCAAACCCCTTGGTTTTTCAAAAGGGTCTTTATCCCAAGTTTGTTGCCTCAACAAAAGTCTCTACGACTTGAAACAAGCCTTAAGACAATGGTACCAAAAATTTTCTAATGCTTTGCTTATTTTTGGTTTTTAGCAGTCCAAAGCCGACTATAGCCTCTTTACTCAACTCAAAATGGATCATTCAATGCCCTCTGTTTGAGCTGTAAAATTGCATATTTTAGTTATTTAAAACCAATTTATTTCAATTTCTTCGTAACATTATTATTGGTTTTAGATGGAAAAATAGTTAATAAGCATAAATTCGAGTTGTGATTTTTAATTGATTAATATCATGTTTATGCTTAATTTTATAACTATGATTTAATTGGACAATACTTCCTCACATATATAATATATTTTCTTTTTAATTTATTTCGAGTGTTATTTCTTTATTTGCAGGATAAATAAAATTCACAAGCAATCGGGAAAGAAGCTTTGAAGAAGCATGTGTGAAAAAGAGCTGAAATTAAGTAAGAGCAAGCTGAGAAGTAAAAGTATTGTTTTACGAAAATCAAAGAAAGCAAAAGAAAGAATTTTACGGAAGGCTGGAAGGAGATGAACTACAAAATAATGGAAGACTAAATGAGGCTGGTTTTACGGCAAACAAGAGAAAAAAGGAGAGAAGAAAAAAATCAAAAGAGTCATGGGTCAACATTTGCGGAAAGAGAAAAGGGAGCTGGACGGAGAGTGAAATGTGGAGATTAAAAGAAGGGAATTCGGTGGATGGTTTTGAAGGGACGTGCTGGAGTAAATTGAAATATATTGGTGGGGCAGAAAAAGAAAACGGCTACACAGCTACACATGCAGAAATTCAGCAAGAAATCACGGAAGAAAAAAATGGTAAGAAACTTGAAGACGGAACTTACGGAGGATTTTCGAAAAAGGAAAGTGAGGAGGAGAACTTCCGAAGGGAGAAGGAGTTTACGTTTGGAGAGGAGCTCTTACGGTGAGCAGGAGTTTTATTTTTCTTTGGCTTGGGAGAGACGTTCGGTTAGGAGGTTTTGACAGAAGAAAAAAAAAAGAGTTGAACGTAAAACTGCTGGGACGTAGGCGGAGGAAAATTTATGGACAGAAAACGAACGTGGAGTGAGAGCTGGGCGACGTGAAGGGAAAGCTGGGCGACGTGAACGGAGACTGGGCTGGAAGAGGAGAGCTGTTTTCTGCTCTGTTTTTGGTGAAAGAAACAGAGGAGTGAATTTTTTTGAAAGTGAGTAGCCTTCCGTTCGGATATATACTGCAGTTCATTTCTTTTCATCTTGCAGGCTGGACTTTCAATTCTGTTTTGGAGAAGCAGAACCGAGTAGAGATCGGTTCAGTGACTTCATGGCAGCAGCAGTTTTCATTTCCTGGGTAGCTGGTCAGGCAGCAAACTTCTGAAAAAATGCAAGTGGAGAGAGGGAGAGAGCAGGTGAGAAATGCTGGTGGGAGAGAGACGTGAGGACTGTTTTTTTTCTTTTTTCGGAGAGTGAGCTGAAACGAAAAAAAAACATGGAGATTTTCTTTGGAAAGCTACGGACCAGAATTTAAAGGAGGAGGAAAAGAGCTTTTACGTAGAGAAAAATAGAGAGAGCTGCACGTTCGGAGAGGAACGAAGGGAGGGACGGAAACGAGGTGGACGGACTGCTGCTGTGGTTTTACGGAAAGGACTAGGCTGGTGTCGGGGTGGATTCGGACAGACTGAGTGGACAGAGAACTGGTGAGAGAGGTTCCCGTTCTGTACGTGAGCTGGGCTGAGTAGAGTTTACTGAGTAGAGTTTTCGGAAAGCTGGAAAAACACAGCTTACGTAAAAATAGAGGGCTGAGAAGGGAGCTTACGGAACGGAGAAGCTGGAAGGAGTTTCAAGTTGCAGTTTGGTAGATGCCAACGGGAACTCCAGTAGTTTACGGAACGGAGAAGGGAGTTTTATTTTATTTTTCTTTTAACTCTTATTTTCTCTTCACTTCTCTTATGTTGTTTTATTGTGTTTTATTTTAATATCATCATGAATGATGTTTATTTTATTTCTATAGCATTTGTAATAAACATGTTTGGCTAAATTATCAAACTAAGGTTAGAGGTGAAGTCTAATAATTTGAAAATTGTTTTCGGATCGACGATAAATTTATTTTGCGAGTTTGATCGATTGAATGATTTTATTAGTGGATAATTTGATTATCTATATATTTTTCTTGATTTATTGTGATTTCCGAATACAGTAAATGCTTGAGAAATCCCTGTGATAGTCAAATAAATTTGTAAGCGTTTTAATCATCAATCGTTCATGCTCGATCATTCGTAACTATTTTTCTTGATCTTAAATGCTAAATCTTCCAATTAAACGGAATTATTATTCTAGTTTAATTGAAGTAATTCGATCGGAAACAATATTTTAAATTATTAAACGGATCCTCGAAACCTTAGTCTTTTTTTCTTATCAACACAGCTTATCAATTTAGTATTTTATTTTCATTTGTTTGAGAGAATTTTTCACATAAGTCAATCCTGTGGATTCGATCCTGTAAGGTACTACAACACCTGTATACTTGCAGGTAAAACTGCACTAAATTTTGGTTCATTAATTTGAGTTAAAATTCAGACGCAACACCCTCCATATCTATGTTGACGATATTATCGTCGCCAGCTCTCATATGGAGTCTATTGAAGTTCTTCAAAGATTTCTCAATGATCATTTCAAAATTAAGTCTCTTGGAAATCTCCGTTACTTCCTTGGCATTGAGGTTGCTCACTCTTCCAAAGGAATTTCCATCTGCCAGTGTAAAATGCACTCGACATTTTAGTTGATGCTAGCTCACTTGGTTCTCAACCCCTCAAGTTACCAATGGACCAAAACCTCAAGCTTTGCAAAGATGATGGGGTTCGCCTCTCAGATCCACTACCATATCGGCGCTTAGTTGATAGACTCCTCTACCTCACTATCATGCGGCCCGATCTTTGCTATTCAGTCCAGCACTTGAGCCAATTCATGGCAGTGCCTACTACAACTCCCCTTCCTACTGCACATCAAGTCTTATGGTACATTAAAAATGCTCTTGGGCAAGGCCTTCTTTTCTCTTCTTGTTCTTTACTCACTCTCCATGCATACTCAGACTCAGATTTGGCCTCTTGCCCAGACTCACATTGCTCAGTTATAGGGTTTTGTTTTTTTCTTGGACTATCACACATCTCACGACGATCAAAGAAACAGGCAGTTGTCTCTCACTCCTCTGTTGAGGCCGAGTATAGGGCCATGGCAACAACTTCACGTAAATTACAGTGGTTATCTTATATACTTTAAGATTTGCACCTTTCCATTCCTCTTCCAATAAATTTGTACTGTGACAATCAAACCGTGCTTCACATTGCCAAGAATCCAGTTTTTCACGAGCGTACCAAACATATAGAGTTGGATTGTCACCTCATCCAGGATAAAATAAAAGCTGGTTTTTTGTGGACTTGCTCCATTCACTCTTCTTCTCAGCTTGGAGATGTATTCACAAAGGCCATTTCATCCTCACAATTTTTATTCCTGCTATCCAAGATGGATATAGAAAATATCTATTCTCCATCTTGCAGGGGGATATTATCGAATGATATACCAGCTGCTACATTGCCAAACGGCTCGAGGAATATGCAACAGAATTCCCAACAAACTTCTAGCAAATAATTTGTTATTCGTATATTTGTTTAGGGATATGTTAGTACTTTTTCATTCCATAGCTTAACCGATTCTTTCTATAAATTCATTACTGTACAGCATACAGAAGCAATTAATTTTTATGCAGAATTTATTCTCTTCCTTTGCCTCTATTTTCAACTTCCTTGCTCTGTTTTTCTTCCATTCACACTGTACTCATAATCAACCATCACCATTTTTACTAATAAAGGGAAACAAATTTATATTTAGATTAAAGGGAAACAAATTTATATTTAGATTCTGCTTGCCTTACATTTTTGCCCTCCCACTACAAATACTCCTTTTACTAACTAATGGGCCAAGGGTCAACTTAACCAGACTATAAAATAAGGATAGTTCAACATTTCTAACAATAGTAAATGAGCCAAGGCCCAACTCCATATTAACTTGAAAATAAAATAAAAGAAATGGCCACGGGCCAACACAACCACAGGATTGAGCCAACCAAAGCCCACAATGAACTTCGGCCACCACTGTTCATGAACAGAACTGTGACATCGCTCTCACAATTTCTTTCTACCCCCACAAATTTTCTTTGGTTTCCATCTCTCTTGCTGCACTCTCTTCTATTCTCTGTGTTGCACCATCTGCCACCATTGTAAGCCAAACAAATCCTTCTTGATTTATTCCCCCACAGCCAACAGCTAGAACAAAAACACCACAGTTGTGCCCCACATCCCATCGTCCAAAGCAAAACCAATGTGCAAAAGTCCCACCGTGCTCCACTAGCTCACATCATCCTCTATAAACCAAATCGAAAGTTTCTATTTTTAATCCTCAAAAGAGAGCACAGGCAAAGGAAGCAAGACCCCACGTCAAGCAGTTTTGTAATAGTACGTTGCTGTCAAGCTGTAGCTTCGCCACCAGCATCCAAGTGGATGGCCACTGCCTCACGCCTCCCACACCAATAGTCTTCCAGTGCCCACACTGCCACCACGCAAGCCTCTCCCAAATCTCTCGATTCCAGCCATTACTTCATGCCGGGAACTCCATACCGCTGCCACCTTGCATCGTGAACCCTAAGCCACCATCGCACTTCCAAGAGGTCCATGTTTCCACTTGCCAAAACATAGCAGTTTCCTCATCAGGAGCACCCACTACAATCTTTTCACCACCTTTAAGCCACTGCTCTCTCTCTTTCTACCACTAAGCTCACCACCTTTGACCTCAGCCAGCCATCAATATGCCACTCTCCATCTCTCTTTTCTTATGAAACTCTCCTCTATTACACGGATTGGTCTAGACGGGTTTGTATTTTCAGACTCCTTTTATTTTCAGCCTTCCCAAAGAGCCCATGCATCTTTATTTTTAAACCCCAAAACGCCCTTATCATTAGACTGGTTCCATGTTAGGCCTGATTTTTATATTAAACTTACTTTGTGTGGGCTTTATTTTAAATATAAGAATTTCTACAGAAAATACTAAACGAAGTTAAATTAGATTACTAAGTATTTTACAACTAGTTGTAGTAGTAAATAATAATATTTTAATTTTAATTTTAAATACTTTAAATCTAATTTAAATCTATCACACTAAACGAGTTTCCGCTGTTTACATTAAATGAATTTATTATAATTATTTTATTAAGTTGTAAATTGAAAGTATAGATAGGTTATTATAAAATTTTAATAATATTAGTATCTATTAATATTGGTATATAACAAAATAATTATTAAAGTGAATTATTTCCACAGTATTTATCCAATTAAATGGATGATTTTAGCTTGTCTTTTTAGAATTTTAGTAACGTGCAGTAACCCATATAGGTGACGATTGATATTTGTTCGGCCCTAGTTGTGGAGAAGTTTAGAGAAGTGTTAAAAAAAAAAAGAGAGTCTAGGTAAGTGGAGTTCTTATGCTAGACTCCAGGTAAGCAAGGTTTCTATGCTAGAATTTGCATAAAAGAAATGATCTGGGGTTGATTTTGGAAAAATCTGCATGTTTTTTTATGAAAGGAAATTTAAAATAATCTCAGTTATTTGTTTTACATTACTCATGAAATATGTATAAAAGATAAAACTATTTCTGTCATGACTGGTGTAGATATGAGCAATATTTTTTGCATTCTATTTCTTAATTGTGCAAAAAGAGCGACTATGAAATCTAAAAATTTGTGCATGATTATGTGAAGATGTTCTGAATCTGTTTTGATTATGTGAAAATGATATGATTCTATTTAGTACTCTATTTTGATATTATGTGGCCTCTAAAAACCTTTGGCATGAAATTTTGATTCTGTATTTGGCTCATCTTTTGTTCTACTCTGCTTAGACCTTATCACGAGTGTAAAACTATGGCTTTTGCTTGGGTTGGTGCCAACTTCTCTGTCTCTAAGTGCACCAATTTTGAAAATAAAGTGATTTTTTGTGTGCACACTCAAAGCTCCGAGAATGATAAGGGGAAGATTTGCTTTTGTCTCTGCCCAGTTTAGCTACTGGGGATAGCACAACCTTACCACGGGGGTTAAACATGACCTCTGTTACTTTTGAATATGAGTATTTTTTTGAACTATCACTTTGATATTTTGATAACATATTTTGTTCATCCGTTCTGAAACTAAATGTTTTGCTCTGCATTCTAAACTTTGTAAATGACTCATGTTTACATATTAGTATATGTTCTCTGTTTACATATTAGTATATGACTGAAGTTTACATATTAGTATATGTTCTGAAACTAAGATGCAGTTAATGGGTCGGGTAATTACCCGTTAACCGCATCTTATGACTAATGCTTCAAACGACGCCGTTTACAATCCCGAATCTTCCCCCTTCCCAGTTCCCCCCATCTGCTGCTCTGTATTTTCATTCTTCGTTTCTTCCGAAACCCACGACCTATGCCCAACGACCAGCTCTCAGTTCCCTCTCTGAGACTCTCCGTCTCCCAACCTCACGGTCGCGACTCACCCATCTCAGCCTCACAGTCGTAAATCGGCATAATAAGTCATAGTTATATTCAATGAAGTTCGTTTCTTCTAAAACCCACGAAAGCTTTGTCAGGTTAAAAGCTGTATTTCTCTTGAAAAAGACAGAATGCTTCGATTACCACGATCATCTACTCGAAAAACATGTCATATGGGGGATATGAGTCAGATATATACATTTTTGGGATTGTGGCTCTGGAGATAGCCTGTGGACAAAAACTAATTGAAATTTGAAACCAAGTCCACAGAAGAAGCAATTATGTTGGTAGAGTGGATTTGGAAGCTTTATGGAAAGGGAAAGCTTCTCGATTCAACCGACCCCAGATTATGTGGAGATTTTGATCGGCAGGAAATGGAACATTTGATGATTGTTGGGCTTTGGTGTGCTCATCCAGATCACACTCTCAAAATGATCAAAACGGAATAACCGAACCCGACTCCAAAATTTTCGAGTTGGGTAATCGGGTAACGGAAGAGATATGGAATAATTCCGTTTGGAACAAGCACATTCGGTTTAGGTCAGAACAGCCTCTTTCCGGGTCGGGTCAGGTCGGCGTACAACCCTACATGCAATGCATCAAGCATATATGTAGCTATGAAGTCCTAGGTCCTTTATTAGGGTCAAACTTATGTCACGCACACCATTTGACTCTCTGCATGTAACGCCCAGAAAGAAATTTGATGGAAATAATTTATTTTATTTAGACATTAAATATTCCATTAAAACTTAATAGAATTGAAATTCATGTATTAAAAACTAGTTAAATTCCCGATTTGTTAGCATAGTCGAATTATGATCCGCTAAGTATGTGCAATGCATTTTAGATTTTTTTGAGTCACTTAGGATCATAATTAGATGAATTGGATTGCACCATTGAGTTCTTATGAATTTTTAAGATTTTATGGTGTAATAAAAAGTTTCATGCTTTTTGAGAGCCCAATGAGAGTGCCACATGGTGTCTAGCGTGCCATGTCATCAACCAGCTGCCATCTCTCCATGTAGGACTTCGAAGTTAGCCTAGAAACACTGGGGAACCTTTTTGACACATGGCACTATCTCCACCCTCTATTTGGACTACTTTTACACATGTAAGAAGGAAGAATGTGAAACAAGTTAAACCTATGCTTCTTTTACAAACCCACAGCTCTCTTACGTAGACCATGCCCCTTCACTTACAACCTTGTACCACCCAAGACCAACCCCCATTGGATTTGAACTTGATAAACCAAAACTGAGCCCCTTAACCCCAATTGGTTTGCACTTTTCCATTCCCACTTGACTTGATCCTCTTTGCAAGCAACCAAGACGTCCCCATTGTACCACCTACCCAGCCCCATGTCCTACCCTAGGACAACTTCTTCAGCCACCAACCCCACCCAGCCAACTTAAGCCAAAAATTGTCCCTCGCTTTCCCCATGCAATCAATCAAGTCTCACCCACCAAAGATCTTGTACAAGTCCACAAGTAACCCTCCCATCACCCCATGCCTTTCTCCACCAAACCCCAACAGCCCTTCCCTTGCCTTCTTTTTGTCCTACATGCCAACTTAGTTCCCTCTCATTTGCACATAAGCAACATTTCACACTTTGTAAAATTGAGAGCAAACCGAGTGAGTGAGGGTGGAGTAAGAACAAGCTAGGCAATTCACTTGATGATTAGCTTGGTAAGTGTAACACCCAGCCTAATTCTCGACCTAAGCCTGTGGAGAAGCCTAGCCTGTCTAAAGGACATAGCATCATTTTTGTAAGTAGATTTTCTTCTTCTTTTCCCTCTCTTTCTCCCCTCCCCGGCAGTCTTTCAGTTTTCCTTCTCCTTATGTTTATCTCCTCCCCGTCACTTTCTTCTCACCATCTCTCCCACCCCCGCAAGTTCTCACTTTCTCTCTCTCATTCTCTCTATTCTCCCCTCTCGCACTCCCGCATTTCAATTTCTCTCTCTAAATTTCCATATCAATCTCTCTCTTGTGCTTAATTTCTCCCTTCCCTTGAACTGCTGCAGGCCATCGTACGAGAACCTAGATCAACAACCCTGGATAGCAATACGCATGGAAGCTCTCTTCTCTTGCCACTGTGAGTCTCAGCTCTCCATCTCTCTCTCTCTTTTCCCCCTCAAATCTCCCTTTTCTCTCATGCACTCCATTTTCCTTCTTTTCTCTCTCCCCATTTGCACCGTCCATCTCTTCCATGACAGCCGGTAAGTCTTGCTCATCCTTTTCATTGCCTATTTGTCTCTGTCTCTCTGTTTCAGTCGATCTCTCTCTCATTCCAAATCAGAAACTGTTACTCCTCCTGTTTGGCCTCCCATCCATGCACTATTTGGACTGACATGTCAACCATAGGATAGCTTATGGAGGTAGGAGAAACTTCCTCAAGAAGCCATGCATGGTTAGTGCTTTTTGATAGGCCTAATAGGACTTACTTTAGGGTTTATTTGGGGTTTCAATTTCTAGTAAGCCCAATTCTAATTTTCCTTGGCCCAATGAAATTACCAAGATATAAAAGAATAAATGAGGGTCTAATAATATGTATTTGAGTGGTTAATAGTATGTGAAAGTGATTTAATAAAGTAATTAATCACTTAAACTAAAACCGGTCATATAGGGTTTTGGGGAAACCATTTAGGGTTTTGGCATCCATCATGATTTTAGGATTTCAATTGAATATAAAAAATTTGGGGTTTCACTAGGGTTAAAACCCTCTTTTGGTTGGCCACTAAGTGTTTGGTTGGATGGAATAATATTTGGCTTAGGTGGCATGATCATAAGATTTTGTTATGCTCTGATTTATGCCTCGCACGAGACATAATAGTGGCCTTCGGCCCTATAGGGACATAATAGTGGCCTTCGGCTTTACTATGGAATATAATAATGGTCTCTAATCTGAGTACAATCACTTTAGTGACATGGTGATTTATGTTCTGCCTTTCTATCCGTAAAATGCACTACCCTTAGGGGTAAACATGGACTCTATTTTGAGTGCATCATCTCATTGCGAAAACAGTGATTTACGTTCTGCTTCAATAACCACAGACATACACAACCTTGCCACGGGGGTAAACATGATATTTGTTCTTATTTTTTATGTTGTTCAATATACTTGTGCCTAAGGTCTTTCGTATATGTTATTATTGTAATGAAATGCTTCCAAAAATACTACTACCATATTTTTGAGAACTATTGTTTCTATATTTTGTAACTGGCTCATGTTTACACATTAGTATAGGTCTGCTGTTTACTAAGTTGTTGATAACTCATCTAATTATCTTTATTATGTTTCAGACGACTTTGAAATTTTGGCTGGGGACCAGGAATACGAAGCACATGCAAGATTAGTTAAGCATAGAGGAATAATTGCCAAGAGGTATAAGTGAACAGTGGAGAGACTTATTCAGAAAGTTTGTTATTTTTTTAAAAGTATATAGGAATATATATTGATGACTTTTATTGAGACTTTGAGAATATTCTTTATAATTTATGTTGGAGGAATTCTTGGATGTCTGTGGAGAAACATATACTTTGATTAAAGGAGTTTTACGCTATATAGATCTACTTTTTGTGCTATTAGTAGTTGTATGTATATTGTTGGGATGTGATTTTTGGGTAATAGGAACCAACTCTGACCCTCTGGGTACGGGGCATTACAAGTTTTATATTTTCTGTCAAACATACAAATGTCGACATTTGAGAGGCCTTGGTCTTGGACAAAAGATGTATGGTAAAACACACCATCCCTTCTCAACTTACGTTTTAGAATCTTCCACCAAGAAAAATACCGTCATAACCCACATATTCCTAGCCAGTATAACCCATTCTTTTGTTTTCTCCTCATCGTCGTTGCCTGAAAATTAGGCTTGATTGGCTTCAGCTATGAGAACTTCTACCAATGCTTCTACCTGTTTAATGGGGTTCGTTGTTAATCAACTGCGCACCAGTAGGTTTCAATATTTAATGCCTTTGTCACAGGTTCGAGTTCATGTAATAATCAACGAAAACAAAATAGTTTCAGTTGATGTCATAGATTGATTTTGCAAGGCTTTCAAAGCTAGTGAAATACTGATCAAGCACAAGACTACTACGACCAGTTAGTTCTCTCGATCTATTTTGCTTCACAAATCACTGAAAGCCCTGGCTGCAAATGCCTTCATTCTTTCTCTGTAATTCAACAAAGATGGTAATGGCCAGGAAAGCAATTTCAAGGGCTAGCACATACAGAAACCATGCCGTTTTGTGACGGAGCCAGTAGCCAAAATCTAGGTTTTCAAAAGCAAATTCGAGAAATTTATAAAGATCCGACTTAAATTTACAATACCAAATCCATGGGACAACAGGATGTAGGTTTATAAAGTCTCGTAAAGTAATAAAATCTTTCGGATCAAAGATATTACAAGGCAAATTCACTTCTAAAATTGGAATGAAGCAAAGCTATGTATTGGAGTATTGCGACTGCGGGAGCTTTGAACTGAATACATAATGAAAACAAGCATAAATCTTCTGGCTAAATGAGTTTGTGCTGCACCAAGCCAAAAGAATGAGGCCAGGCTACTGTTAACATCCAAAATGAAACTAAACATGAGCTTTGAATAAATAGTTAGCATACATACCCAACAGTTTGTCGACGGTCCTTTTCTCCATCCGCATCCTAGATTGAGGAAGTAAAAAGTTATTATGATTTAAATAAAAGTTTTGGTAGAAATGTTTGTATATATATTAGTCACGACAGAATGGAAAGAAAAACTACTACACACAACAAACATGGGTAGAAGCAAGAAAAGCTCTCATTATATTTCAGTAAAATCCTGCTCTGTTTGGATTTGGTAGAAGCTCAAATCTTTTGCTGCTCAAAAGAACATTCTTTAAAACAAAAAACGGTGCTTCTACTAGGAAAAACTAAATCAAGTTACAGTGACAATTTGTGCAACTGCGCCCTGGGGCACAGTTCTTTTTAAGAAATTTGAGGAGAATCTGATTGACAAGGTCAGAATATTACTTGAAAACATTCACAGCTAACTCGATAGGAAATTCTAATGCAGGTGATCAGCTGTGTGGAATCTTTTTATATAATAATTAAGTAAGAGGGAGACCATTTATCTGCGCATCATGATCACTTTTTCACATATGGACCTGGCAGTATAAGTTTCCATTGCAATGAAAACATCAGAAAAGCTACCAACCTTGTCCTCTTCTTCACTTTTTCCTGGTGACTTGGTAGGCATTTCATCAGAGAAAGGTCCTACGACAAAAGCTACAACCTGAAATTACATGGAAAATAAATATTCAAGTTAAAGTTTACCAATAGAGTGCAAAAGCTTGACACTTCCAATAAAGACGAGAGAACCACAGCAGCGAAGTCTTAAAGAGTTCATAATCTAGACTCCTAATACAGAGACCCTTAAAATATTAAAAGTTATTCTCAATGACCCAGAAGACAATCGCGTGTAAAATCTGGAGAACCGAACCAAGGATCGTTGCCTAATCAATCATACAGAAACTAGTACAGGTTGACACCCATGTCAAGTTAATTTCGACTAGTTGTAAGTGTTCTCAGTTAGGTGAAATCAAGCAAACAAAATTGTTGACATTTCACCTTTCTGGTTTTCAGTGCAGAAAATGTGTTTCTGCAGTGTATATTTCAAGAAACAAGTTTCTTTATCCCCCAAAATTCCAAAACGACAGACATTATGCTTTTGCCACAAATAGATAATCAGCCATTGACCTTTAGCTCAAATGACATCTTCGCCCCCTATATTACTTCAAATTGGTTGCATTTATGTGTAACAGTCCACTAAATCCCACAATTGCATAACAGAAGTATGGTAGAAGTGAAATAATAACGATGCATTGACTGCCAAGTGGTTCCTAACTAGGTATAATTGGGATATATAATGATTACAAGAGTATGGATTGTAACATTGAATGGTAGTAATGATAAAACTCACCAAATTCAAGAGCAGTAACACAGCTATTAAGTAGAAGCTGACAAAAAAAATCAGGGTCCATGAAGTTCCTGTTAAATCCACGTAGCTCTGTAACAGTGAAGCTAAAATCAATTATGACTCGAAAGTGTAGGACACAATTACATATCAACTTTACTAATCAAGCCATAAAATTAATAGCACACTAGCATGGATGAACCACTGAAAGCAACTTAAGAATGCTTGAGCATCTTATATATTCCGAATATCGGCTGTATGCAGTGCATACAGTTCACTAACAGTTTTACTGTACAGATTTTCTCTAGAGGAGCAATAGTAAGGCAATTCCTTTTTGCTAAGCAAGTAACTTCACTGAATCAAAAGGGATTCTAGCTTGGTATTGGGACAGAAAAAATATGCTAAATGAACCGAACATGTCTGAAGGATAGGCAATTCAAGTCAGACTCAACGCTTTCCTATTATGCTTGGCGTACATGTTGTAGATGTGCCAATAAAAGGGTTGACTTCGTATCAAACACGACAACGCAACTTGTATGAACCAATTGTCTGAGTGGCTATGCCTTAAGTATGTTCCCACAAGATCAGGTCTATTTACAACTACTCCTGACATACAGAACTATACCTGTACATTAGTTGGGGCCTAAATCAATCCCCTGGTCCTGACTTGAATCAACATGCATACATGCATGAATAATCTAGATTCATGCATGCATGGCAGAAGAAATGGTCATAGTTCTCAGACTGCCTACTCATATATTCGGGCAAGGTTGTTTAGAGTTGCCAACATATTACCAACTCTCTCGCGATAAGCCACCAACTCTTCCATCACAAACAGTGTAGAATAAAAAAAAAGCCCAAATGTTCGTAATCACGTGTAAAAATATATAAAACAAAATGGTAGTAGTTGGAAAGTTCCCTCCTAGTATTTCGGGGGAACATGCATCATAAGAAGACATTGAAACTTAGAATACCATTCATCATGTAGAAAAAGAGGATGCAGCATAATATACAAAATTTCTAATTAATAGCATAGCAGTCATACCTGCATCCATACTTGCCAATTTCCCATGACTAGTAGATTGAACAGTGTCACCATCCCATTCGGATAGTCGTTGAAATTGAAAAGTAAATAGCTAATTTTGTCAAGAATATTCATCGAAGAAATTGGCATTCACTCTCGCGGTAGAAACTTTGCGGGAGCATTAAGCATGTCAGAAGATGATTGAAAATTGATATCTAAAAGAATTTGCGTACATCTAGCTTTTTGTCAATATCATACAGTGATAACACTGTTTGTTCGCTCAATGGACTAAATCAAAGCCAAGGAAAATCTTCCTTCAGTAAATCAAGGATACTCATTATCATAAAGACCTGTTGCTTCCAAACTAGTATTTCCAGCATTGACAATCCCACCAAATATCTAAAATTAGATGGAGAAAAATGTGATGAATGTTGTAATAATAACGTAAGACAAGAAACGTTTCAGTTTTACATACAACAATCAGCTGTCTGAAATATATGTCGTGCTGAGTAACAAAGATCCATTAATTACAACTGTCAACATGTAAGATGTATATGACATGGAACCTTGACAGAAGGACAATCAATTATGTATATGGACAGCCTCCGCAGTGGGTATTTAACTTTAAACTGCATAATAAATAACTAAACGCAGATTTGGGACAGTAAAACTTGAGTATTTTCAAATATACCCATGAAAAATGGGTCAGTAGAGGTTAGACAAGTTTCTTAAACTCCCATAGGGGAGCGCAAATTAACAAAGAAAGAAAGATGGTAAAAAAGTCATCATTCGACAATTTCTTTTATATTTTTTCCAAAGGGAAGCTCAATTTAACGAACAAAGAAAGAGGGCCAAAAAATAAGTCTTTAGCCAAACGGGTGACAAACATTTACCTGTACACCAAGAGAGCAATATATACATAGGACACAAAATATGGTCCCAAGGTATGGCATCAAACTTGGTACAAGCTTTACGAAAGTGGCAATGAGGTCATCGTACTGCTGAACAAACATCAACAGCCTTATCAACCTTAACAGTGCTGCGAGGAAAAGGCAGCGGATCCTGTTGACATTAAAGCAGAATAATTGATTGAAGACTTGTATTCATAACTGAGCAAGTGCTTAAAAAGCCCTGATAACCATAAAGGTAGACTCTAAACTTGTAACTTCATAGTTAGTGCACATCAGAAGAAACCAGTGTAAAGATTAATGGAATGGAGATACTGGTATAATTCTTATTCTAATTGTGCTGTCAAAAGCTAAAGGCAAGTCAAGTGATCTGAACTCAACTAAGCTTAATCCCCATGAATAAGATTCGTAAATCCATTTTCAACTAATTAGAGTTAACCACATGTATCTTTTCTGTCATTGTTTGCGCCACGTGTATAAAGCATTAGAAAAATTAAAAAAAATAAAACATTAAAGTTTAACAAGTAAAAAATTATAAAAATCCAAAACTAAAAAAAAAAAAAAAAAATACAAAAAGCTTAAGCCAACTGAACTAATCTGGTATAATTCCTTTTCTAATTGAGCTGTCAAAAGCTTAAGCCAACTCAACTAATCTGAACGAACTCAACTAAGCTTAATCCCCATGAAAAAGGGTTCGTAAATCCATTTTCAACTAATTAGAGTTAACCACAGGTTTAACAAGTAAAAAAAAAAAAATTATAAAATCCAAAATTAAAAAAATAAAATACAAGAAATTTAAAAAGAAAATAAAAAAATTATATATATATACACATAAACATTGAACTTTAAAATAGTAAACTAAAAAAATCTAATATTTTTAAAAAAATAAGCATATACGAAAGTTGAAATTATGCATGCGGAACTATGATTGGTGGTGATGGCGTAATTACACCAATGGTTTAGTAATGTAATTCTGACGGAAGCACCAATTTAATCTTTCTTTTTAAAACCACAGTGAGTAAAAAGGCCAAACAGAAAACACAGAAAATAGTATGACTTCAAGAAAAGCCACCGGATACATTTTTGTATTTAACCCAAAATAAAAACTTCAATCCAGGTGGAAAAGGTTTACCAGTTTCCAGAGCACTGGTGTTCCTGTAATCAAGAAGTATGCTTCTTTGTAAAAGCTATCCTTTGATTTTAGAATTAGAAGCTACTTTGACTCCAAAACATCAATATAGGGCAAAT
Source organism: Carya cathayensis (assembly GCA_011037825.1). NCBI lineage: Eukaryota > Viridiplantae > Streptophyta > Magnoliopsida > Fagales > Juglandaceae > Carya > Carya cathayensis. The sequence continues at coordinate 384,104 of QGSO01000138.1, read as the reverse complement.
ACAGCAATTTGACAAAGATAATGGGGAGGTAATTTATGATTATCCCGAAGAATTTTCATCATTCGTAGACCAAGAAACTCCTATTCTTCAAAAGATTTTAGCATCAATTAAAAAGCTTAGTAGCAAACAATACGGCAATTACAGCAAGGGACAATAAAGAACTTTCATGTACAGAAAACTTCAAACAAAAATTTCCCTACCAGTCTCTATTGGAAAGAAATTCAGGGGACACAAAAGTTAAGGTTTCTCCGATAACTGCATTAGAACAAAAATGGTAAAAGAAAATGATTTTAGAATGTAATAATCAAACAAGGCCTGATTACAATAGCAAACGTCATTTCTATAAACATTTCCATAAACCAAGTAGCACTAGAAAAGGACGTGATCTTCCGATACAATTACCTATTAGCCATGTCACCAAAAAATCAAAGCGATTTTTACCATCCCTCCAATAATTCATAAATCCAAATGAATATACTTTTAGAGCCATTTCCAGTACATATATCCACCCTATGACACCAAAAAAAAAAAAAATTAATAATTTCAGAAATAGAAACCAATGTCAACATATCAGATAAAAGTTTGAGTAACTAGACCAAATGCATGCAGGTCAAGGAGTTAATAAGTAAAACAGCTCTGAACAAGTCTCCTATACAGAACTGTAAAGAATGGAACAACAAGCTGATTCATATATATGGATTATTATGACCTCAACTTTAAACAAAGTTTTAGGAGTTTCTGTTTGGGAACACAACTGTTCTCAGAAATTTTCAACTACTTCACTTGCTATTCTCAAACTGTTTCATTACTATTCATAGATCATCTGAGATACCAGTATTCAAACGGAGCCATCACTACTAGTTACAACACTAACTGAAACTCTCAAATCATATAACAGACATCACCGAAGCAGACAGATGAAAATTTCTAAACACAAAAGAACAGTTAATGAAAAAGAAGAAGAAGAAGAAGGGACCCAAGAATTTCAGTTAATTCCCTTTCTGCCAGTATGCGCCAATATGTCTAAAAGTCAATCTAGCAACTCAACTAATAGCCAACAGTGCCATCAAAACTTTTGCAATATTATTGACACTACTATGCTCAGGTATCAGGTATGTGTTTGTGTGTGTCTAATTATTGACACTAGCATTCATGTGTTATGCTCTAACTCCAACGCGATGAATTAACACTAAGCATCATTTAAGTGCCCATAAACATACCAATGTTCAGGAGGGAACAGATACAATTCCAAGTATCATTGCTGATGGTTAGAACAGCAATTGATTATCTCATCAAGTATATGTTCATGGGTATGAGAGCTTCAACTCAAAATCCTGGGCAGATCATTCCCATATCTAATCACTGACTTAAAACATTCATTCAATTAAAGCTATTTAAACCATTAAGCTTAAGCATTTATTTGACATGTGGATAGGGACCATTTTAGCAGCCAACCATAACTAGTAGCAGCAAAATCTATGTTGGAAAACTTAATTGTCTGAAGATCTCCAGATATGAGAATGTTAGGTTTGAAGAAACTCAGACGCTTACCATAAACATATTTTGACCATAACTTAGTTTAGCAACAATTCATAAGTGTATAGATAAGGGTAGAACAGGCACTTACCAAAGACAAACTCTACCACTTGCCACACCTTTTGAGCAGAATTGTTTTCTATATCAATCTGCAATAGAATAAATATCCCACATTAGATTTACCCATCATCCGTCAGGGTGCAATTTAAACGAGCCGCCTGGATTTTAATTGTACAGGAACCATGACCACTATCACAACTTGTGGAGCTTTGACTAGAATTATTACTTCTTCAACCCTTGCCAAGTTTGCAAGGGGGAAGTACCACGTTTATTCTCATGCCAAAAGAAGCTCTTGTCAAGAGTTGAAGGTTCCTATTTGTGGCCTCTCCTTTTTGCATCATGAGAAAGAATGGTCAAAGGTATTAAGGTTTGAAATCAAATAGATTGGAGGTCGGAGGTAGATGTATCTCTAGTTTTCTCAATCTAAAACCCAAGTAAAGACAACGACATGTAAAGAGGGTGCAGACAGCTGCTATTATGGTACGTAACTAGATCTGACATTGGATGTGCAATTGCGATTCAACGGGTCTCTTTGTAGGTTAACATGGAAAAAAAAACCTGTCAGAAGGCTTGATTGTGGTGTGGTCTGTGGTTTAATCATGCAGCACGTCCTTTGTAATATCAAACCCTACTGCATCGTTTGGAAAAAATGGAAAAGAGAATGAGCTAGCACTGTAATTGTGGGTTACTCAAGCAGTGAACTTGTCACAGCCTAGCCAAAAATGATGGCACGATACAATTTATAAGACAGTTCTGTGGAAAAGTGGTGATTTCATTGCATGAAGACACGATGTTCATTCCAAGTCATGTCTAATACCTGTTAGGACACAAGGATTCAACAACTATCCTATAAATTGAAGAACCTTTAGGATTCATTGCATTTAAGAAAAGAACCTTTAGGATTCAGTAAATTATATATTCATATTCATGTTCATATTAATCAATTCGCAAATACAATGTATATACACGTCCCCAGGTCTAGATTTTGTAAGTTGATATGTCTTACATCCCGTATCCATAATGAAATCAATGGTTGCATCTGTCTCCACAAATTAATAAATTTTCTCCGTCAAATTGTGCTGCTATAGATCCTGTAAGCTGCTGCTGTTGATAAATATTCTGAACTGAAGTATACTATGTCATTCTCCACTTAAATGGGCCCACCAGTCATGGGTTGGAGGAAGGGAAAAACCAATCAAGAAACAATGGCTAGGGGTGTTTCTACAACCCAATTGACGGAAATTGGAAGAATTATTACCATTTGAATTTTGTACGGCTTTACAGATGTTAAACCTGACACATAATTATTACCATTTGAATTTTGTTATGCTATGATGTAAAAAAGTTATGCCATAATAGATGAGCTTTAACAATGATTAGCATCCGAAAATTTCATCCTAGTTGAGCAAGTGCAAGTAGATTTATAGCATCACACCAAATAAATAGTGTTAATAGATGAGAATATTAAGCCCGTTTGGATGGTGAAAGTAAACTTATCTCATCTCATTATTATAATTTTTTAAATTTTTAAATAAAATATAGTACTAAATAATTTAATTTTTTCAAATCTTAAAATAATATAATATTAAAAAAATAATATTTTAATAATATTTTATTTAATTTTCAACTTTCATTTAAGACCATCTCATCTTATCTCTTTATCCAAACTGCAACTAAAGCTGAACTTTTTATTCAAAAAAATCAAAACAATCCTTAATCAACTTTATATGGTGATCAAAATAGGAAATGTAAAACACGAAGACGTACCGTTGTTTCAACAATATCGGCAAACAGATTCTGTACCAGAATGAAGCAGGTAACATATCCAAATATGGGACTCCGTACAAAGTGTTTAACATTTTCAGAGAAGTCTGAACGGTAGAATGAAGGGTATCTTGCCAAGCAGGATGGCTGCAACCAAAACGCAAAGTATCAAAACGTACTGCAGAATAAAGCTCTTCATCACAAACAGAAAGGAGCTTCCTAATAATTCAGATCCTGAGTCCTGACAATGTGGACTTACAGGCTCCACCTTCTGGAGTTCTACGTAAATGGCCTCGCAAAGGCCAGTAAATTCGACCTCGTCGATCTAGAGTTGAAAAAGAGGAAGCCAAGCAGAAAAATCAGAGAAATATAGCTACAATGAATGATAGTAACGGCACAAATATTTCATCTGCTGCATCCATTGCATGTGAAAAAATAAAACGAAAAAACATGAAAAGAAAAATCAAGACTTTCACCTTTCTTTCTAACCATCAAGTTGCATCGCAAGTAATCACGTTTGCCATATAAGCTTTCTATATGAGAAGGAACCACCGCCACGGAGACCATGCAAATGCAACTTGTCTTTTTCCCAATTATATTCCGCACAAAGCGAAGGAATAATATAAGATATTAATTTCATAATATTTTATACATGTTTAAAATGTTTTAAAGATCTATAATGTTTTAGATTCATTTTATACCCTCAACTGCAATATATATATATATACACATAAAGGGTAATTGAGGAACACCTCATCTCTGTGAACCCATTTTTTTTTATACAATATCATTATATAGTACTACTCGCAAGCCCACATGACTACGAGCGGGAAGAAGCTTAATTCATTAATCATTCAAAAATTTACTTTTGTATGCATTTTACTGATATAATTGATTGTATCACTTTTTTTTAATATAAAATAATTTTTTAAGGTTTATTCATAACTTCTTCATGTTTTAGACTAATGGCAAATAAGCTTAGTTTTAAGTTCAATAATGAAAAAGTAAATATTTATATATTAAAAAGAATCTATTCATAATTATTTTTCTCATTACCATCTCGTTAATGAGTATACCTTGTAGTCGTGACTATCATCAAGCTTTTTAAATATCTTCTCATATTCTTCCTTCGGTATTGTTGGCAAAGTCCTGCGTGAAAATAAGAAATATTCCTTCAAACTTGACAAATATATATCAGAAGCTATGGTTAGTATAATTAAGAACGTACGTACATTTTGTTCGTTAGAAACGCTGATATCTTGTGGAAAGAGCCAAATCAATTTAAAGAAAACACATTAATTGTTTCTTTCATAGACCTACATCCAGTATTGACAAGGCAATCACATCATTTATCATGAGTGGTTCACTGAAGTTTCTGTGCACTCCATTCTAAGAAGGAAAATGCTAGGCTGCCTTTCTCATATCTCTTTAGAGTGAACGCTGGTCACAAATTTTTATTTTAATTAGTAATTAAAAAAGTAATTTTAAATGTATTAACATTTTTTTATTTTTTAAAAATATTTAAATATATTAAAAAAATTAAAAAAAAAAATATGCATGCAGTCAAAATGAACAGTACACTCTGAGCACATATTACCACCGCTCTTCTAAAAATCAGGATGTGATCACCAAATAGAAAAAGCACATGGTTGTGGCATTTCTGCCAAAACCATTTCTCAATCTAGGGGTGGACTCTCTCCTATCAGGGCTATTTTTATGTCCAAACTTCATGGAGCATAATAAAAAGAGAAAAGAAGATTTAAAGCTCCATTTGATAATATAACGATTTTAAGATATTCTAAAATATTTCATTCTTAAATACAAATACTTTTTTATTTTAAATATTAAAATTTTTTTTATCTAAGTTACTTCTTGAATAAGTTAGTTAGAACTAACTACAAGTGTATGAATTCAGGTGTATGAATAAGTTACTTTGAGGTTGTCATTGCTTCCTGAGACCCTTTGGATTTAAGAGAGAAGGCAATCTTGCTTGGTGCCAGAAATAAATTAATAAAAAAGAAAAAAAAGCCTTTATTCTCACTGGAGCCTTCCATTCTCATCCTTCTATACACCGGTAGGATTTGTTTTAGAAGGAAAAGGGGCGAAAAGACAACCCCCTCATGCTACCACCTAATTCAGTACAATCACCCCCTATAAACTATCAATTTTGGCAATCACGGCCAAAACTACAAAAAATTGCAATTTATCCCATGTAAAAAAGTTGAAGAAAATACCCTAATAAATAAATAAAAATGAAAATATTATTTTTTCTCTTGTGGATCACTTTTTTAATTTTTTTAGGATTATATGTCTTTTTTTTTGTCCTTTTTTTAAAAATAAAATAAAATAAAACTTGTATTTTGACTTTTTGAAGGAAAAGGGAGTACATTTACAATTTTTTGTAAGTTTGGAGGGTGATTTTCAAAATTGGTAGCTTAGGGGAGTGATTGTCAGAACTAGTATTTTGGAGGGTGATTGTCAAAATGATAGTTTAGCTAGTTATGTGTATTTTCAGGAAATTAATTTAAAAAAAAAACATATAACCATGAACAAAAAGGGAAAAGTAATTTGAAAGTGTTTCAAAAGTTCGATTTAAAAAGAAAACAAAGAAGAGGAAAACTGATTTGTTCGAACTAGCTTGTGTCAATTTCTTACTGTTTATATATACTAAAACATATGATTGACAATTATGATCTCTAACACACCCTCCCGAATTGGGGCATACATGTCATATAAATCCAACCTAAAATAGATAAGTTTTAATAGACTATACAAGTTGATCAGTAGACTTTACAAAAAGTGTAGGAATATCACCACTCAATATCTTATCTCAAATGAAGTGTTAGTTAATCTCTATTTGCTTAGTCTTCTCATGAAACATGGGATTAGAGGCAATATGCATTGCAGCTTCATAATCACAAAATAGCTAAAGAGGAACAGAAATTGGAAAGTTGATCTCTTGAAGGATGTGTACTCACTAGTAGTGTGAGCCATTACCTTGTATTTAGCTTTAGCACTAGAACAAGTTAGTTTTGTTTATTTCTTACTCTTCCATTACCTCCCACAAAGGTACAACATCCGATAGTAGATCTTTTATCTGGAAAGGTGACTCTGTCCAATCAGCATCTGAAAAAGTTTCAACTGAATTTCCCAATAAGTTATCAATACCTGCCTAGATCTTTAAAGAACTCTCTTTCATCCTTAAAGAGTTTACGATTAAGATCCATACGAGTGTTAATAGGTCATGCACTCAACAAGCCAATTTCTTCCAATAAGTTGAATACATATTTTCTCTAAGATAGAAAAATACCCTTTTCCCAAGAAAATATCCAAGTTTTCCAAATCTTTTGTATGAAATTAATCATGCAAAAATTGTTTCATCCTACCAATTCCAACTTAGTCACTCCCAAATATTACAATATCCTCCACATATGCTATCAACAAAATAAAATCTACACTAGCTGCATGTATGATATCTATGAAAACCAAATACCAATACATCATCAAAAAACCTTCCGAACCATGCTTGAGGGAATTGCTTCAAACCATATAGTGCATTTTTTAACTTTCATACAGCACCTCGATACTCGTCCTGAGTAACTAACACAGGTGATTACTCTATGTAAACTTCCTCATGCAAGTCTCCAAGTAAAAATGCATTTGTAACATACAAGTGGAATTAGGGCCAGTCTAGTTAGCGGCAAGAAATATCAATACTCAAAACCAAAGGTATTTTGCTAACTAGAGAAAAGGTCTACTCATAATAAATTAAATAAGTTTAAATGTAACCCTTAGCGACTAGGCCTGCTTTTAAATATTCCAAAGAACCATAAGGAACTTCACTTTGTACACCAATTTACAGCCAATAAGTTGTTTATTAGGTTGTAGTGGAACAAGATCCCATGTCCCATTATAGTGAAGTGCATCCCTTTCATTCTTCATACTTGACCTCCACCCTGGATATGAAGCATCTAAACTGCTTTAAAAATAAATAGCTTTGAAATCCAAGAAGGAAAACATCAGAATAAAGGAGATAAGGCATAATAAGAAAAAAAATGGCAAATTGGGTGTTGATTAACAAAAGAACAGGAGATTTTCTAAGAGCAACAAGGCCAGAATGTTAAATACTAAGTAACTAAGGATTTGAAGATAGAGACGAGGTTGGTGGAGGCACTGGAGCTAGTAGCCTCAAGTGATAATAATAAACTTGTAAGGAAACTGTCTAAGACATCAATGATGAATGGATAAGGGTGGGTGAGGGTAAGGATGGAAGTGTAAGAGTGGGTAAGGAAAGACATAGGGAGGATGACTATACAAAATCACACTCACCAATTGAAGATGTGTCCAAGAAATAGGGTATGGACTAAAAGAATGTGACATCAATACTAGTGAAATAGCATTGAAGAATGGAACTGTAGCAACGATATCCTTTTGAAGTCAATGAATAACCAATAAAGATGTATTTGGTAAGACGTTGATCAAGTTTAACAGAACCTGGGCCACGTTTATGAATATGAAAAATATATCCAAAGATTTTAGGAAGAAAAAAAATGTAGAAGATGTAGGGAACAAAATAGAACAATGAGAGGTGCCATCGAGGATCGATAAAGGCAAACGGTTAATAAGATGACAAATAGTAAGGACTCCATCACTCCAAAAAAGTTTATGAAAATGCATGTGGAGTAAAAGTGCTTAGGTTACATCTAACAAATGATGATTTTTGCGTTAAACCACACCGCTCTGTTGGGGTATAAGAACATGAGGTTTGATGAACAATTTTTTTATTTCCTAAGTAGCACGTGCACTAGATTGATATTTTTTAAAATTGTCAGAATGCAAAACTTGAGTTTTGTGTCCAAAGTGGGTTTAATTTCTTGTCAAAATATTTGCAAAATGGAAAGAAGTTCATATGATGTCTTCATAAAAAAAACCATGTCATTTAAGAATAATTATTCACAAATTTGACAAAATAATGAAATCTGTTTTACTCAATATTGACTAGTCCCTATACACCAAAGTGAATCAATTCAAGAGGCACAATTATCACGTCGAAATACAAAGACACATTATGGTGTTTGCTAAGTTGATATGCCTCACAATGAAAAGAAGATGCATCTCCAAGATTCCTAATCTAACATCTCAAAATGGAAAAGGATAGCCAAGGTGACAATGCCATTCATGGCTAAGGTAGCCTATGCAGTCAAATATCTACAATTCCACGAAGACATATCATACAACACCCATGGATCCTAATTATTACTACCTTCACATTTTCGATTGTGCCATCCACAGTTGATGCCTAAGCTTCAATTTCCAAGTCTCTCTTGCATCCAACACTTTGGTTGCTGGTCAAAATCCTCGTGAAGTCTACTCTCTAACTATCATATTACTACGTACCATGCTTCTACTGCACACTCTGATAACTTCAATGAAAGACCTAAATTTGAGATCTCTTGACTCCACATTGAGTCTAATCCATTTCAACACTTACCAAAGCAACTTTTACCAAAATTTGTTTTTTTTTTCTTTAAAAAAAAAAAGACTCTTTGTCTTCCAAAACCATATACACTCAGGAAATCTTCCCTTATCTGAAATCAATATCCTTATAATACACATCCGTGATTAATGACCTCATACTTAATACCAAACTATTAAACTAAACCCACTTGCAATAAATGTATCACTATATAAAAGGGTAAAGATTGACACCATAAAGGTGGTGACCTAACAGATTCTCTCTGGGGCATCCTTCCCAGCACTTATGTTTGGAATAATTCAAGAACCCATAAATCTATACAATAAAATTAAAAACAAAAACTAAATTATTCATTGCTAATTTGCTTCTATACTAATTTCTAACTTATTTTTATACTAGACTTATACTATAGTATCTAATTACATGTTATTATACTATAGTATTATATATTATTTTTAGTGTTTAATTACATGTTATATTGTAGTATTACATAATATTATATTATACTAGTGTTTAACTTATTTATAACTTATTTCTACACTAGACTTAATTTTAGTATCTAATTACATGTTATTATATTTTAGTAAATTGGTATTATGTATTATACTAGATTTATCAGTTATTTCTATAATAGTTTCTAATTTATTTCTATACAAAACTTATACTATAGTGTCTAATTACATATTATTACATGTTAGTATTACATGTTATTATACTAATGTTTAACTTATTTCTAACCTAATTATATACTAGACTTTCTAGTGCCTCGTTACATGTTATTATGCTTTAGTAAATTCATATTATGCATTATTAACTTATTTCACTAGACTTACTTAAATAATAGTGTTTAACTTATTTCTATACTTGATTATGTATGGTAGTAATACTATAATATTTATATATACTAAACCATCATTACTCTATTTATATTATAGTATAAGTATATTATTTTATAATAATTAGCTCATACTAGTATATTATTGAATTTAACTATATAAGTTCTAGTTATATAACTATACTAGTAAATGTGATAAATATATAGATAAAGACATATTTTTATAACATATGTACAATATCGGAGTTGGATTCGGAGTTGGATTCAAAGTCGGAGTTGGAGCATAAAGTTGGAGTCAGTCCAGCGACACCTTCGACTCTGACTCTAACTAAAATATTAAAAAAGAAATCCAATTCTAACTTCATTTTGTTGGAATTGGAGTGGAGTCTGATTTGGAGTCGGATTTTCAGATTTTTGTTCAATCCTACATCAAAATACTAATCAAGTCACCAAATAGATTTAATTTAGTAGATTCTTAGGTCTTGGCATCTCATGGGCAAGGTTATTAGAACTAGTTTCATGACCCATACCAATCTTCTTTTTCGTCTTGAGATCCTTAAGGATACATAAAGAGGGATAAAAACTTAGTAAATATTGGAGATTTTGAGGAATCTTACTAATAGATAACAAACTAAAGGGAAGATCAAGACGATATAGAACATATGACAATGATATAGAGCATATAAGCTTTGTGGATGTAGTGCCTATAACTTTAGCGAGTGAACCATTAACAAGAGTAACACTATTAGATATTTCATAGTATCTAAGTTAGACAAGGAGTAAGATAAACAAGTCATATGTTCATTAGCTCTCGAACTGATAATTCATGGATCTTTAGTGGATGAGAGAAGACTTGCTTGCGTTTTACCCAATCAAACAAAAGTATCCGTGGAAGATGAAAAGGCTTGTGTGTGAGACAAAAGCTAAGCATAGTCATCTGTTGGTATAGTGATCTGTTTGAATCTCAAGGTGGGCCTGATCCAGAGCATAATGAGGCAATATCTTAACAAATGGCCTGAATAGTAGACTTAGATGGTCTACCATGTAAATCCAAAGAATAATCTATCAATTAATTACTATGACCACAATGAGTACTCTTATGAGATTTACGATCTTGAGTTCGATCACCCTTAGTGTCACATCCCCCATGTGCACCTCTACTACCATTACTTGCAAGCCTGATAGAAAAAACATTGTGACTACCATAAAAGGCAACTAAAGAAGATCTCTCACAACTCTGATCATTAGGCAACTGAGATACATGTTCCAACAATGTTAAAGTCAGGAGAACACATAAAAAAATGATGGAAGCTGTAGACTTGCCAACATTAGGTAACGAACATGCTCATATTCTAGCTGCAAGCCAACAAGGAACTGAAAAACATTGAAGTCTTCACATTGTTGTTGCATATATGTAACATCAAGAGTAATACACTTCAACACTTCTTGAGTAGCGTTAAGATGTATTAAACTAGATTAGATATTAGGGTCACTACTAGACAACACAAGGGAAAATATTTGAGCATCTTCTTGTTACCATTGAGTATATATAAGACTACTTGAATCAAGTTCTGTATTAATGAAATGGCTACGAAGACCCTTGCCTTGTGAAAACACTTTGACAAATTTTGCCCAAAGCACATAGTTCTTTCCATTCTACTTTACCAAGGTCATTAGCACATCAAATGTTGATGTAAAAGTCAATGACTCGAGTTTAGTAGACATGGGGGCTAAAAATACCACACAATCCAACCCAACAATAGCAAACCATTACACTATGAAATATGGATGAAAATCAAAGAAACCGACTTGAGCCCAATCTAAAAAGTATAAATCCAAGTTGAAGTAATGTGAAACATGTGGAAAAAACACATGAAATAGACCTAAATAACTAGATTTAGGCCTGTGCTTGTTGATTATCTGTAAATATCGACAAAAATAGCTGAATATCGGTAGTTGTTAGCTCTAAACAAGTATAAGCTGGCTAGAATAAGATCTAAACCGGTACATATAGAGTATGAGCCAGTACAAATGTTATTAGAGAAGAAAGGGCTCAAGTTGGTTATTTCATGCCAAGTTAGGGACAACCTCATGCCAAGATAGAGTATTGAGTAACACAACCAAATCCTCCTTTCGCTTAAATGTTTTCAAAGATGAATGGCTTGACCAGTAGCCCTCAACAGTGGGAAAGTCACCAAATGGCACAAAAGACAACAATGATCTAAACTTCGGTAGCAGATACTAAACATAATGTCAAAAAAACTAGAAACAACATTAAATCCATTGTAATGCCAGAAAAATCAATTTTGGCCTTAACCATGGGTGGCACCGCTGCACCACCAACCACAGCAGAAAGGGTTCACAACGACAACCAACCCCTACTGACTAACAACCGATGGCATTAGTGTAGTCAAACAACCATTAGTATCTAGGAGGCTACTTTTTTTTGTTTATTTAATATATACTCACAAACAGAAGCAAAAATCATAGAAAAATAAGGTATTAACAATCTAGTAAACTCTTTGATATCAAGTTAGAAATGCTAGCTTTTGAGAGAACACAAAGAAAAGGAAAATTGAATTGTTCCACTATATATATTAAAACATACAATTGACGATTGTACCCTCATGGGATATACTAATTACAATTTTTCCCTCTAACCAAAAGCAAGTTAAAGATTGTGTTCATTTAATACCTGTATTGGTTTAGTTCCGCAAACAGTTGAATGCATTGCTCTTTGTAAACAAACCCACAATTCTGTTAAAAGTAAAAACAAGGGGCTAAAAACCAAACAAAATCTACTTTAGAAAATAATAAGCATGACTATATATAAACACAAAAGTATTTGACTTATATCAACATATAAAAGATCAATTACGATCCCAGGAAGAGAACAACTACTCTCTTACTGATAACAAGAAATGTTAGGAGAAAAAATGTTGAAAGCATGAATGATAACAAAAGGGCAATATTTTGACAAAAGGATGATAAATAACTTATTCCATGTATGCACATAAAAACCATGCCCATACACACTATTATTCAAAGCACCTTTATGTTAATTTAAATTGACATGCCAACTGACCTAAATGGTAGTATCGATCAAGAAGTTAAATGTATAAATGGTTTTTTTTTTTTCAATCTATTGTAGTCGAGAATAACAATTTGAGGGATAGAAAAACCTCCATGGGGTCCTTCTAAGAAAGGAAAGTACACCGTTCCCTCATTCTATCAAACCTTACCTACACTAGATATGAACTCCTTCCCATGGAAGAATATATGGAAGACTAAAGAGGCTCTAAAAGTAGCTTTATTTATTTAGACAGCTTCTCTAAGGATGATTCTCACCACAGATAACCTAAGGAGATGCCATATTATCGTTATGAATTAGTTTTATATGTTCAGAACGGGTGGAGAAACTGTAGACCATAAACTACTTCATTGTAAGTTTGCAAGTGTCCTGTGTTATGACTTTTCTGGCAGAGTTGGTTTAGCATGGGTTATGCCTAGAAAAAAGGTATTAGATCTCCTTGCTACCTGGAGAGGATTAATTGGAAACAGTCAAATTGAAGAAGTGTGAAAGATGGTCACCATTTGTTTACTATGGTGCATCTAAAGGGAAAGAAATACTTGAAACTTCGAAGATTTTGAACCGTAAATCGATGAAGTCAAAACTACTTCTAAAAAGTTTTGGTCCTTTGGGTGTGATTGTGACTCCCCAAATTTTGTTTGGAATTAGACGAACATTTGAAGCGTTAAGACATGCAACACAAGGTTACTTGCCCCCGTTCATGACATATAAGATTCAATATTCCTAACATGCATATAGTATTATGCAATATTCGTAGTGGATAATTTTTTTTTCTTGAGCAATACTATGCACGAAACTGAAAATATCTCAAATACTTGAAACATACTTCTTACATATCGATAGGCTAAAAAACCATGATCACAATACGAGTCCAAAATGATTGTAATTATAAGTATGCTAGAGATTGAACTCCTTAAGTACAACTAATAATTAAGGAAACTACTAAGCTATCCATCAAGGAGCTTCCACAATTCATCTAGGGATGCCATAATGCTATCTATAAATTGGAACATCATGACTATGAACTTCGTGTCATACTATCGTTTAGCAGATCATTTCCAACTAGTCGATCTCGGGTGTGCCTTCAGATCCTGAGACATGCTTTACCATTCGAGTGAAATAGTAGTTGAGACTATTATGATGAGCTTGGATTACAAATTTTGGCAAGTTAAAAGAAAACTTCCACATAAGTTATGATGCACGCACGACAATAAAAGAATGAATGCATAATCAAAGTCAAAAGTAAGCATAACGTAACTTAACTTATAACATGGCATAATTGAGATAACTTGAACTAAATGTGAACTGAACTTGATTTGACATGACATGAACTTGATCTAAGACTTGACTTGACATGAACTTGAACATAACATGAACATGAACTTGGACGTAACATGAACATGAACTTAAACATAATAGGAACGTGAACTTGAAACATAAGACGGACATAACTTGAACATAACATGAACGTGAACTTGAAACATAGCATGAACGTGAACTTGAATGTGACATGGACTTTAAACATGACATGAGCATGAACTTGAAACATAGCATGAACATGGAATTGAATATAATATGAACGTGAACTTGAAACATGGCATAATGATTATAATATAGCAGATTATACTCCTTCACTATAGTACCTAGCAGCATATATGCCTTGACCATAATATCATGCAGATCGTATATTCCTTGATTGTAGTATAAATTAACTGATACATCATTCTCTAGTATCACATATTATACTCATTTACCATAATACTCAGCAACTCATATGCCTTGATCACAGTACCAAATAGATTGTATCTTTTTTGAAAGTGGTACAAATTAATTGATAACATAAACTTAAGTCAAAAGACATGACATATTGACAGACAACATTTCATAGCATGACATAACATTTGTTTGACAAAATTTTGTAACATGACTAAATATGTAATAATGAATATCTCGTAACATGACATACGTGTAACAGATGACATATGTAACATGACATACTTATAATATATGGCAATACGTGACAGAATATATTATGTAACATATAATTATTTCATAACAGAATAAACCTTGTGTAACAGATGAACATGTAATGACGTCGTATGGAATGACATATATGATAACATACACACATAAATTGTAGTTCTTTTACCCATCACACACAGTTAACTGATAGCAAGTTAAAAGCTCATTATCTCGACCTTCGCGTTCTGTGAGAACTTAGGCGCGAACACAAGGAACTGTAAGTAGTGATTCTAAATATTAGTAATTGTGATGACCCGCTTTTATGTGTATTTTCACTGAAGGAATATTTTAATTTAATTAAATATTTTATAGTGCTTTTATTTTAAATTATCGAGTTTTAAATGGATTTTATTGGCTGTTGGATTTAAATTGTGATTTAATTTATTTTGGCTTGTTTTTGGTTTTAAAAATTTAAATAGTTGGTTTTTACTAGTTATTTATTTTATTTTAGCTTATTGATGTGTTTAAAATATTTTATTGGTGTTTATTTATTTATTTGATGTAGTGTTAATTTATTTTAATCGTTTTATGTTTTTATACCGTTTTCGGCTGATCAGTCTTCGGACTTCCAACGTGAGGACTGGACCTCATTATTTTCCTTCCATCTTTTCTTTTCCTCTTCTTTTCTTTTTCTCCTTTTTCTTTTTTCCCTTTTTTCTTTTTCCTCTTCTCTCTCTCTCCCGCTCGGACTCTCTCTCCCCGCGTCTCTCTTTCTCTCTCTCTCCTCACCCACGCCGTGAGCCTTCACCGCCCAGCCCTGCCGTTCACCGGCGTCGTGCCTGACACCACCCCTGCCGGTCGACTCCCCTCCGGCCGGTGATCATTCCCTCCGATTCCCAGCCCCAACCGGCCGGCCGTTTGGCCGGAAAAAGCCCAACAAGCCGCACGGCTTGAGGCCCGATCCGCCGCCGTCGCTCCACCTCCGGCCACCACCTCTTCACCACTTCTTCCCCTACTCCTTGCCGACCTAACCCACCCATCCCCGGCCTCAAACGGTCACCGGAGCGGCTCCCACGAGCTCAACTCCGATTTGCCCTTTTTCCGCCCCTACCGGCGTTTTCGCCGCCACCCACGGCCAAAACTCACTTCCGCTAGCTTCATAATCATCACTAGACCATTCCCTATCAATTTGGTGTCTTGGTTTGTCCCCGGTCAAAAGTGGGTATTTTGCGACCCACGGGAACAGTGCATTTGCACTGTTACGTTGCTTTCGCATCGCCGTTCGCTTCGCGCCGAACCTTCTAAAAATCCTATATAGCGCTGTAAGTATTTTCCAAACGCTACTTTTAGATTTAAATGTATTTTACTCTTGCAATAATTTATTTGGTTGGTTGGCTGATTCCGGACTGAGTCCGAGGAGTTCGGGGGTCGGGTGGATAGAGGACGGAGTTGTTTGAATTGTTGTGCTATGGTTGATTTTATTTTTCGAGCATTGAAATTGGTATTTACATGATGCATGCACGTGCATTTTATTTAAATTGAGAAAATCATGTTTTATTGGCGTAAAAGGATTTTTGGGTGCGTGCGTATCACGAGCCCAAGCCGGGATGGGTTATTATCTCGGTGGAGCTCCTCTGGTCACTCGGGAGTGGATAATACTGAGTGACATCCCCTGGGTTGTCGCTGGGCGACGACCGGATCGCACGATACGGTAATGCTGTCGTGTCGACTCTGTGGTCCTTTTAGTGGCGGGGACTAGAGGATGGCCTGGCCAGGTACGCGCAAGGTGGAGGCGCGAGTCTGGGCGTCACTCGTGTAGGTGTCACACGCGTAGACGTTACCTGCGGTGTGGCACAGAGCCAGAGTGTGCGGATGATCCCTAGGGGAGATCATGGTGCATGCATAATTGGTTGGTTTTCATGGTTTTCGGATATGGGCCATTTTCTGGGAAAATGGCGATGGTCTTGTGATCCATTTTCGGGGAAAATGGTGGTTTGGGCCATTATCTGGGATAATGGCGAGGCTTGGTTTTAAAGGTTATGTTTTTAAGCCAGTTGGGTTTTTGGCGTGCGTGGAAAATATGATTTATGAGTTTTGGAGCATTGACATTCATTCATACTTGTTGTTTGAGTTTAATATGCTTTTATCTAGTGGTGTTTGGATTTTACTTACCTGCGGCACCATTTTTGGTACCGTAGATTTTGATGCAGCGTTCGAGGAGGAGGAGGAGGCTGAGCCCGAGGATACGGCTCCGCCGGAGTTCTGATTTGAAGTTATGCTTTGTACTTAGTTTTAAAACAATATTTATATCATGTAATATTTTATTATGTGCCTTTGAACCGTTTGTATTTTATTTAAAAAAAAAATTCTGGTACTTAGTATTTGACTTTGCTATCCGCTGCGTATCTTCTTGTGCACATTTGTCGCTTGCACACACTTGGCACTCTTCGATAGGGTGGTGACCCGTGATGTCACCATCCGGGCGCCTCGAATTCCCCGTTTTCCGTACGTGGGGATTTTGGGGGCGCCACAGGTGGTATCAGAGCGGTTTGGCTCTGGGTAAAACCACATGTCCCATAGGAGAGGTACCAGAATGTTTTTTTTTAGTTGTGTTTTAAAATTTATTTTAAGTAATATTGCTTTTTGACGTGGTTTAGTTGTTTTGAATTTATTTGAGCTTGTTTGGTTGTTTTATTTAATTAGTTATGTTATTGCTGCTGATTTGTTTTTGTTTTCTTGTTATGTGGATTGGTTTTGGTTTGGTTTTATGTTATTGGTTTTATTTTTTTTTTTTAAAAGGGGGTCAAAGGTTGTGGTGGCAGGTAAAATGGTGAGACCGAGGAAATCTACACAAGGGCCACGGGATGATACACAGAGAGATGACTCCATTGCCCAAGCTATACGGCAAATGACAGAATTTATGCAGCAAAATTTTAGGCCTCAGCAAGGAGTGCCTAGCCCACAACCTGGAGGTCCTTGGCCGCAACAAGGAGGACCTTGGCAGCAAGGAGGGGCTTGGCAACAAGGAGGGCCTTGGCAACAAGGAGGGCCATGGCTGCTACCAGGAGGGTCCAGTGGAGGAGTGCAAGCGGGGTGCACGTATGAGCGCTTTCTGGCGCATAGGACTCCCCACTTCACTGGAGACGAGGATCCACTACAAGCTGGAAAGTGGATCAAGGACTTGGAGAGGACTTTTGAGGTATGTGGTTGCACCGAGGCGCAACAAGTTCTCTACGCCAGCTATCTGTTACAAGGCACTGCTTTTGATTGGTGGGATACCAAAAGAATAATGCTGGAGTCAGAATTGGGGTCTTTTGCCGCGGTGACTTGGCAGCGCTTCAAGAAGGAATTTAATAACCGCTTCTTTCCCGCTTCTGTAAGGCGGCAAAAAGCAAGAGAGTTCTCACACTTGGTCCAAGGGAGCATGACCGTGGAACAGTACTCCCGAAGGTTTGTAGAACTTGGGAAATTTGCTCCCCACCTCATCGCCACAGAGGAGATGCAAGCTGAGCGTTTCCAGGAGGGTCTACGCCCCGATATACGCCGGTTGGTAGTCAGCCACCGGATATCCACCTTTCAGGATTTAGTGGATGTGGCCACCCTCGTGGAGCGGGAGAATAATTTGAGTATGGGTTCCCCTCCGGGACATAAAAGGCGAAGTTTTACTGGAGAAGGAAGTAGCTCTGGATCGCCTCAGAAAATTGTTCAGCGGTCTGGAACTCGACCACAAGCTGCCTCAGGAGTGCGTATAGGAGGTCGGATGCCCGTTTGCATGAGGTGTAATAGAGCTCATACGGGTGAGTGCACTTTGGGTGGAGCTCGATGCTATAATTGTGGCCAGCAGGGACACTTTGCCCGTGAGTGTCCTAATACAGTTCAAGGAAGCCGTGGAGGTCGACGTGGTGGAAGAGCTAATCAGAGACAAGTAGCACAGGCTCGAGTGTATGCTCTTACCCCTGGAGAGGTGGATGATGAGGCACCAGCGACCCACGATGCTGGAGTGATTACAGGTATGGTTCTAAATTAACTAATTTTTGGATTTGATGTTTGGTGTGGTTTGATGTTTGTTTGTTTCGGATTTTGTGGGTGTATGTGTTTGGTTCAGGAAGAGTTCGGTTATATGACTTTTATGCTTGCACATTGTTTGATTCGGGTGCATCTCAATCATTTGTGTCTTCTACGTTCGCTCGGATATGTAATTTGGTTACGGGACCCCTACCAGGATCGTTAGTGGTGAGTCTTCCGAATGGTGAAATGGTTTGTTGTTCTAAAGTTGCGTTGGGTTGTCCCTTGGATTTTGGTGGTAGGACCCTTGATGCCGACTTGGTGGTGTTCAAGTTGTTGGGATTTGATATTATTCTCGGCATGGATTGGTTATATCGGTATTGTGCAAGTATAAATTGCAGAAGTCGGGTAATCAGTTTTCAACTCCCAGATGGTGGTTGTTTAGAGTTTATGGGAAGTAAATTAAAAGAGAAGCCGATGGTTATATCGGCAATTCAAGCGAAGAAAGATATTGCTTGTGGGGCGGATGCCTTTTTGGTTCAAGTGGCGTCTACGCCAATTGGGAACAAGTCCTTGGCAGATTTTCCAGTGGTAGGAGAATTTCCCGATGTGTTCGTAGATGATTTGCCGGGGTTACCTCCAGTCCGCGAGTTGGAGTTCGCTATCGATCTAGAACCCGGGGCGGCTCCTGTGCATAAAGCCCCTTACCGTATGGCACCAGCCGAGTTGAAAGAGTTGAAAGCCCAGTTGCAAGAGTTGGTCGACAAGGGGTTTATCCAGCCAAGTACTTCGCCATGGGGTGCACCAGTTTTATTTGTTAAAAAGAAAGATGGCACTCTTAGAATGTGTATTGATTATCGAGAGCTTAATAAAGTGACAATAAAGAATAAGTACCCTCTTCCAAGAATTGACGACTTATTTGATCAGCTTCAAGGAGCGGCTATCTTCTCGAAGATTGACTTGAGATCGGGATATTATCAGCTGCGAATAAGAGATAGAGATGTCCCCAAGACTGCTTTTAGATCAAGATATGGGCATTACGAGTTCAAAGTGATGCCTTTTGGGTTGGCTAACGCTCCTGCAGCTTTCATGGATCTGATGAACCGGGTTTTTCGACCTTATCTGGATTCTTTCGTAGTGGTTTTTATTGATGATATTTTAGTTTATTCCCAGAATGTTGACGAGCATGCTTATCACCTTCGCTTAGTGCTTGGGAAGTTACGAGAGCACCAGTTGTACGCGAAGCTTAGCAAATGTGAATTTTGGCTGGAAGAAGTCAGATTTCTCGGGCATGTAATTTCCCAGGACGGTGTGGCAGTTGATCCCAGTAAGGTGGAAGCTATTTTATCATGGCAGCGTCCATCGACTGTGCGCGAGATCCGAAGTTTCTTGGGACTTGCTGGATACTATAGAAGATTCGTGGAGGGATTTTCCCGATTATCCGGTCCTCTCACCGCTTTGACTAGAAAGAATGCAGAGTTTGTTTGGTCAGACAAGTGCGAGAGGAGTTTCCAAGAATTGAAGAACAGATTGACAACTGCGCCAGTTTTAGCACTTCCAAAACCGCTTGAGCCGTTTGTTGTTTTTAGTGATGCATCTAAATTTGGTTTGGGGTGTGTTCTCATGCAAGGAGGACGGGTCGTGGCTTATGCGTCTCGTCAACTGAAAGACCACGAGAAGAATTACCCGACACATGATTTGGAATTGGCCGCAATAGTGTTTGCCCTTAAGATTTGGCGACACTTTTTATATGGAGCAGTTTGCGAGATCTACACCGATCACAAGAGTCTGAAGCATTTATTTTCTCAGAAGAATCTCAACATGAGGCAAAGGAGATGGTTAGAGCTAATAAGCGACTATCAGTGCGAGATTAAATACCACCCAGGAAAAGCAAATGTAGTTGCAGATGCCTTGAGCCGGAAGTCACATTTAGAGGATGAAGCTGAATCTTCTGGAGTGGATTCTTTACTTTGCGGGTTGAGAAGGCTCCTTATTGGAAGTTCGCAGCAAGAGGAAGTGATATCTTCAATTCTTGATATTCGGGTAATTGATTTTGAAGAATTGAAGACTCTTCAGAGAAAAGATCCGAAGCTGTTGGACATTAGAAAAAGGGTCAGAAAATCTAGAGGGCCGTTGCACTACAGTTTGGATAAAGATGGGATTCTTCGATTCCGAGATCGTAGAGTAATTCCTAAGGACTCGGAATTTAAGGAGCGAATTATGACGGAGGCTCACGCGGCTCCCTATTCCGTTCATCCGGGTAGCACCAAAATGTATCGGGACTTAAGGAAAAATTATTGGTGGGAAGGAATGAAGAGGGATATTGCCTTGTATATTGAGAGATGTGGCACTTGCCGTCAAGTCAAGGCCGAGCATCAAAGACCAGCAGGTTTGCTCCAGCCTCTACCTGTTCCTGAATGGAAATGGGATGACGTCTCTATGGATTTTGTAGTAGGCTTACCGAGGACTCCCAGTGGAAAGAACTCAGTTTGGGTAATTGTTGATCGACTGACTAAGTGTGCTCATTTCTTACCGGTCAATAATGCGGATTCTCTGGGAAAATTGACCCGCTTGTATGTAAAGGAAATAGTGAGACTACATGGGATACCCAAGAGCATAGTGTCGGACAGAGATCCAAGGTTCACCTCCCATTTTTGGAAGAGTTTGCAGGCGGCTTTAGGTACTAAATTAAAGTTTAGTACTGCTTATCACCCCCAGACAGACGGCCAGTCAGAGCGCACGATTCAAACTCTTGAAGATATGTTGCGAGCGTGTGCTTTAGATTTTCAAGGAAGTTGGGAGAATCACGTGCCACTCATAGAATTCGCGTATAATAACAGCTTCCATGCATCCATCCAAATGGCTCCTTATGAAGCTCTGTATGGTAGAAAATGCAGATCACCCTTATGTTGGGATGAAGTCGGGGAGAAGAAAATAATTGGACCCGAGATAATACAGGATATGCAAAATCAGATTCAGATTATAAGAGATAACATGGCTGCAGCGCAAAGTCGTCAAAAGAGTTACGCGGATACCAGGAGGAGAGAATTGTCTTTCGAACAAGGCGATTGGGTTTATCTTAAGGTCTCTCCCATGAAAGGAGTTAAGCGTTTTGGGAAGAAGAGAAAGCTGGATCCAAGATATGTTGGACCTTTTCAGATTTTGGAGAAGGTAGGGTCCGTCGCTTACAGAGTTGCTTTGCCAGAATATTTTGGGGATATATACAATGTCTTCCATGTATCGTCTTTAAAGAAGAGTTTTGGACAACAAGAGCCACGTTTTGTCGACCCAGAGAATATTCAGTTGCAACCGGACCTTACTTATGAGGTTGTTCCATCGCAGATCATGGATTGGAAGGAGCAACAGTTAAGGTCTAAAACGATATATCTGGTTAAGGTGGCCTGGGGAGATCCGTTAGCTCAAGATTTCTCCTGGGAGCGAGTAGTGGACATGAGGGAGCAGTACCCCTACTTGTTCGAGTGATGACGGTACGTTTTTTTTAATCTTGGTTGCAGTCGGTTTTATGTGGAATTGTATGGCTTGTTTCAAGTTGGTGTTCGGACCTGCAAATTTCGAGGACGAAATTTGTTTTAAGGGGGGGAGGATGTGATGACCCGCTTTTATGTGTATTTTCACTGAAGGGATATTTTAATTTAATTAAATATTTTATAGTGCTTTTATTTTAAATTATCGAGTTTTAAATGGATTTTATTGGCTGTTGGATTTAAATTGTGATTTAATTTATTTTGGCTTGTTTTTGGTTTTAAAAATTTAAATAATTGGTTTTTACTAGTTATTTATTTTATTTTAGCTTATTGATGTGTTTAAAATATTTTATTGGTGTTTATTTATTTATTTGATGTAGTGTTAATTTATTTTAATCGTTTTATGTTTTTACCGTTTTCGGCTGATCAGTTTTTGGACTTCCGACGTGAGGACTGGACCTCATTAATTTCCTTCATCTTTTCTTTTCCTCTTCTTTTTCTTTTTTCCTTTTTTCTTTTTTCTTTTTCCTTTTTTTCCCTCTCCCGTTCGGCTCTCTCTCTCTCTCCCCGCGTCCCTCTCTTTCTCTCTCTCTCCTCACCCACGCCGGAAAGCCTTCCCGCCCAGGCCCGCCGTTCGCCGGCGTCGTGCCCGACGCCACCCCTGCCGGTCGACTCCCCTCCGGCCGGTGATCATCCCCTCCGACTCCCAGCCCCAACCGGCCGGCCGTTTGGCCGGAAAAAGCCCAACAAGCCGCACGGCTTGAGGCCCGATCCGCCGCCGTCGCTCCACCTCCGGCCACCACCTCTTCACCACTTCTTCCCCTACTCCTTGCCGACCTAACCCACCCATCCCCGGCCTCAAACGGTCACCGGAGCGGCTCCCACGAGCTCAACTCCGATTTGCCCTTTTTCCGCCCCTACCGGCGTTTTCGCCGCCACCCACGGCCAAAACTCACTTCCACTAGCTTCATAAACATCTCTAGACCATTCCCTATCAATTTGGTGTCTTGGTTTGTCCCCGGTCAAAAGTGGGTATTTTGCGACCCACGGGAACAGTGCATTTGCACTGTTACGTTGCTTTCGCATCGCCGTTCGCTTCGCGCCGAACCTTCTAAAAATCCTATATAGCGCTGTAAGTATTTTCCAAACGCTACTTTTAGATTTAAATGTATTTTACTCTTTCAATAAATTATTTGGTTGGTTCGCTGATTCCGGACTGAGTCCGAGGAGTTCGGGGGTCGGATGGATGGAGGACGGAGTTGCTTGATTTGTTGTGCTATGGTTGAATTTATTTGTCGAGCATTGAAATTGGCATTTACATGATGCATGCACTTGTATTTTATTTTATTGGATAAAATCATGTTTTATTGGCGTAAATGGTTTTTGGGAGTGTGCGTATCACGAGCCCAAGCCGGGATGGGTTATTATCTCGGTGGAGCTCCTCTGGTCACTCGGGAGTGGATAATACTGAGTGACATCCCCTGGGTTGTCGCCGGGCGACGACCGGATCGCACGATACGGTAACGCTGTCGTGTCGACTCCGTGGTCCTTTTAGTGGCGGGGACTAGAGGATGGCCTGGCCAGGTACGCGCGAGTTGGAGGCGCGAGTCTGGGCATCACTCGTGTAGGTGTCACACGCGTAGACGTTACCTGCGGTGTGGCACAGAGCCAGAGTGTGCGGATGATCCCTAGGGGAGATCATGGTGCATGCATAATTGGTTGGTTTTCATGGTTTTCGGATATGGGCCATTTTCTGGGAAAATGGCGATGGTCTTGTGATCCATTTTCTGGGAAAATGGTGGTTTGGGCCATTATCTGGGATAATGGCGAGGCTTGGTTTTAAAGGTTATGTTTTTAAGTCAAATGGGTTTTTGGCGTGCGTGGAAAAATATGGTTTGGGAGTTTTGTGCATTGGCATTCATTCATGCTTGTTGTTTGAGTTTAATATGTTTTTATCTAGTGGTGTTTGGATTTTACTTACCTGCGGCACCATTTTTGGTACCGTAGATTTTGATGCAGAGTTCGAGGAGGAGGAGGAGGCTGAGCCCGAGGATGCGGCTCCGCCGGAGTTCTGAGTTGAAGTTCATGTTTCGTAGTTGGTTTTGAAACGATATTTATATCATGTAATATTTTGTTATGTACCTTTGAACCGTTTTGTATTTTATTTAAGAAAAATTCTGGTACTTAGTATTTGACTTTGCTGTCTGCTGCGTATCTTTTTGTGCACATTTGTCGCTTGCACACACTTGGCACTCTTCGATAGGGTGGTGACCCGTGATGTCATCATCCGGACGTCTCAATTTCCCCGTGTTGGTACGTGGGGATTTTGGGGGCGTCGCAGTAATTTTATCACTAACAATTAGAAATATGGAAAAATACAAACTTAGACCCCGTTGGTTGTTGGAGTGCACTAAGATCAACTTAGTTCAGTCTAAGTTTAAGCTGAGTCTAATATCCAAACACACAACTCTCAAATTACTAAACTCCTCTCGATTCAAAACCTACTTACAAGTGGGACCCACAATATTTTTTAACTCAACACCTCTTTACAGGACCCACAACATTTTTTAATTTTTTTATAAACAAATCTAAACTTATATTAACATCCAAACACATCTAAACTCATCTTAGGTAAGTCCCAAAAAAATCACTTTATTATCTCAACTCACTACTATTCATAAATAACTCAACTCATCTTAGTTCAACTCAATATCCAAACACAACTTTAGAGTAAAATTATCATTTTACACTCTACGTGTAGAAAAATGATAATTTTATCCCCAACTTAAGGATTTTGCATCCTAACTCCAAAAAATATCAAAATTTACATACATCATCTAAATTTTGTCCTAAACTCAAATATTCATTTAGAAAAATTTAAAACAATATACAACTATGAAAAACCTCATAGGGCCGAAAACATCCATAGGCTAAACTCTTGGTTTTTGTTGCAACTCTTCCAATTTCAAAACTTATGGTTAAATCAAAATTTTCTTCTAATATATTAATAACATATTCCTAAGAACAATCATACTTTGAATAATCAAGTAAAAGTCACCAAAATCACAAAACAATACTTGGAGTATTCGGCTTCATACTAAGTCCAAGAACAAAGTTTATTTCTTAACAAGTTTTGATCAACCACTTGATCCATGGCTTAAAAAGATTTGATTTTCAAACCAAAATAGATCCAAGCTTTAAACTCAAGATCACATGGCCAAAACTCAAAGCCATTGAATAAGATTAAACCACAAAAGATCAAAACTTTCTAAAACAGAAACTATTTTTCCTCTTTCGTTTCTAACTTTCTAGATCTAAGAAAACATTTCATCAAAAGCTTTGATCATGCCAAAAATCCTCAACCACTATTTATATACACATGTTAACAACACTCCATAAATTTTTGGACCAAGATCTATCTATTAGCTTGGTCAAAAACTCTAAAATATAACACTCTTTAGTTTATCATCTTGAATGACCTTTTTGGGGTTAAAACAACCTTTCTAGAATACTTAGATAAGAAGTAATGCCAAGGTGGCCAAATCTGTGAGTCTTAACCGAATGGGCGTCAATTTGGGGTTTAAAGATGGTTTGTGATGTTATCAAGCCCAAATATAATTATTCTTGGTCCAATCAAATATCCAAGATTTAAAAGGTTGGACAATGATGTCATAAAATAAATTTGAAGGATTAATAGCATGTGGAAGTGATTTAATCATGCGATTAAACACAATACTAGAAATCAATTCAGTTAGGGTTTGGAAAAAACCGTTTAGGGTTTCAATTTCAACCATGCTTTTGAGGTTTCAGTTTGATTCCAACCAGTTAGATTTTTCTAGGGTTGAAACCCTATTTGATTTGGCACAATTTGGTTGCTCTAATAGAATAAGGTTTTGCTTAGGTGGCATGATTTTACACATTGATTCATTCAAAATCCATCTCATAGTTTCTCTTGGTGCCAAGCGTCTAATAATATTCACCAAGTGTGGCTAAGATCTTACCAAGTGTCCAAATAAAACTTCTCTAACCTAATTTGGACATTCCATACTATAATTTTAAAAACATTGCACTTCGTGCGCTTATTAAGGTTACTATTCACTCTGAAATAGTAAACAATAAACTTTACACTATAAAATATTAAATATTCACATAAATCTAACAGTACAAATTGTTTATTGAAATTTAACCTCAAAGTGCCCTAAAAATAAAAACACTATTTGGCGTTCATCTGAAAATATGAAAATTTCACTATTAAATATTTAGCGGGCTGTTACAATGATAGCTATAGATTTTAGTAGACTAAAACTCTATGATTTCTTTGTGTTGGATTATAGATTTATGGATTAATCGCCATGATTCCTTGTCTTGGTTTCTAACTCCAACCAAGTGTTTTTAATGTATTGACCTATGTACTAGGGCAATTTCTATTGTTTATAAGTACTTCACAAAAAATAAATTAAAGATATATATATATATATATAGACCATTATAACAATATTATCCACTAGCAAATGAAATTCAGGTATGATGGAAACATTTGTTCTTCATGACGAATAGATCAAGAAACCTACAAAACTTGTCAGAGAAGCATGGAAAGAGTAGATTTTATTGGGTCAGTGAACACCATACTTACATTTGTGTCTATTAGATTAAAAGCTTTCTTCAAGATACATTTCCTCTTACAATCCATCTCATTATGTTGTGTCGCAAGCTACAAAAAATCCATGTAAACATGTCCATTTATATTATCGAGAACACAAGAAGCACTAAACCTAGTTTGATATGAAACATTAGAAAGCAACATACTAGCAGCTGGAATCACTAGATGAACAAACACAATAGTTGTATCTCAAAGTTCTTGCCTATAAGATTAGCTTAAAAGATGAATCAAACCATACCTGATCTTTGAAGGATTTATATATAATGGCAAGAATCAAGTTGGTGATGACGTAAACCCCCAATAGCACATAGTAAATAAAAAACAGACAATACCAACGTGACTCCCTTGCAAGAAGATATCAATTATTAAAATATTAGATCACGATTAATATGTCATCAATAGAAATTTCAAGACTAAAAAAAAAAAAAAAAAAAAAAAAAAACAGAATGTCAACAAAGATGTGATATGGTTCTAATGAAAATCCCTGAGGAAATCATAGAAATGTGGGAAAAGAACTCCTCTACAGTAAATGCTAATGTACTGTAAGTATTTTTAAAAGAGGAAAAGGTTAGAAAAATTACAAAAAACCTTCTCATCTTTTAATGAATAACACAGGATAGCCCCCCCTCACCCCCAGGAAAAAAGGTTTGAACAATTTGACCTACACAGTACCATTCCTTTTGACATGTCTCATCTTAGGTATTTATAACTCATTCTAGTCCTGGCCATATTTAATGAGTTGAAATTTTTTATTTGTAACTCAATGGGTAAAGCACACCCTCCATGCCATTCAAATATCTTATCAATCAAATTGTCTTGTTAATGGCGTAAAGAGTGTGTTACCTACACCAATTTTAAGTAGAAGTAATCTAATAAGTTATATCAATGGGGTATAACTTTCCAAGGCATTCATTACTGTGCGTTTGTAGAACCATATATATTTGATAACTTTGATGGACTAGGGGCAAATGGCAAAAAGTTACTAAAATAATTAAGGTACGTACGAGTCAAGCATATGCAATATCCCCTATGAAGATAACAACACTAAAATAAAAAATTCCGAAAAAGTATAAAAAGGATATTGCACAAAGTAGACAAACAATTAAACAATGATCTCAGATATAAAATTTTAAGCTTTTACTAGAATTATATAATTTTACAATACCTTTTTATTGAAGGAAAAAATGCCCGTGGTATTCTAAAATCTAATCTTTGCCAACGTAATGAGCTTATCTCATGTGTCTTAGATTTTTTGCCATTGTATTCCATGTCGATATCACATCATTTAATGCTCAAACGTTAGTCACATGAATAACACAAGCAATCGTGAAGTACCTGGGCTGTCTGAGTTTCTTCTCAAAGAAAAACTCTCAATGTTGACTTGAGCATAAATAACTGAGTCAAAAGTTCTTAAACTTAAATATTTTGAAAGATAGAGAGAACACACGATGCAAGCTGCCAAAAACTCGAGGACAAGCAAGTTCAACAAACAAATTTTGAAAGTTGGTTCACAATTGATACAACTCCTCTGTAGGGTTTTCTAGTCTTGTAGTTTGATCTTAGAGTCTTACCTTATGTTTCCTTTGGGGTGTCACTATGTCATTCCTTTGTTTGAGAAGCGTCTAACTTAGTTTACTATTTTTATAATCTCTCTTATTTAGGAATGATGTCCTCTTAGCAATTAATGATGGCAACTTGTGATAAAGATGTTATAATTTGTCACCTATTCAAAGTTAAATGCAATAGTGATTGAAGTTTCTTTAAGGGTGTGATAATGTTCCTAGGAGTAAGGACCGTAGGTAATTTTGTCCATCCTCTTGTCTCTTTTAGTAGTAATATATTTGCAAGCCTAATAAACATTATTGGTCTACTTCCTAATAAGCTCAGTAGTCCTTAAAATGGCCTTAAAGCCTTCATGCAAGAGTTCCATGGTTCATTGGTAGCCTCCATTTGTTAGTTTCTTCTACTTGTTCTGCACATGTTAGGCATGCAATTTTCTCAACACTATAGAGTGGAACAATTCTAAAGAAAATCTCCAAGTTATTAAATCTTTGATACATTACTGACCTAGCCTTCTCACTAATAGCTTAAGATTTTGACACCTTCCATTTGTTAGTTTCTTCTGTTTGTTCTGCACATTTTAGGTATGCAATATGCTCAACATTATAGGGTGGAATGATCCTAAGGAAAATCTTCAGGTTATTAAAATCTTTAAGCTTTATACATTACTAACCTACTCTCTAATAGCGGGATTTTGACACGCACACACACACACATGCATATACACGGCACAGTAAAACCCTAAGGTCGTGCATTTTCCAGTTATTTGCCTAAGAGAAGTGTAGAGAGAGACTCGTGTGAACTTTTTATCTGTGTTCGCTCAAGTGAACTCTTTGCCTGGGCTTCCCTCAAGCCAACTTTCGAGCACGATTCAAACAAACTCTTTGTCTGAGCTTCGCTTGAGCGATATGTTAACCAAAGATCGAGTGTACTCTTGGGTTACCTCTTCTCAAGTATAAAACTGGGCTCCACACTCAACAATTGAGGCATACTTCAAGGAACCAACAATTGAAGCATAGTATACCTTATTCATATAATCACGCTCCTCCTCTAACTTAGGTGACTGATCCCTACGAAGTCTGAAGTGACTTTCCAATGGTGCACTCACTGGCTTTGATCCGTCCATATAGAACTTGCTAAACACTCTATTTACATACTCTACGTGTGAGAGTCTAAACATACATTTGACTCTATCTATGATAATTGTCATGCCAAGGATTTGCTTTACAGCTTCCAAATACTCATTGGCCTTAACAACCGTCTTTCTTTTTTTATTTTTTATTTTTATCTTGATTTTCTCAATGTTGGGCACTATAATGAGCATATCATCCACATATAGTAATAGAATGATATAAGATTTGTCAAAATACCTAACGTAACAATAGTGGTCTGCTTGACATCTAATGTACCCTAAACTGCATATAAAACTATCAAATTTCTTATACCACTACTTGTTAGCTTGTTTCAGACTGTACAAGCTATTCTTCAATTTGCAAACTAGGCTCTTCTTCATCTATACTGCAAATCCCTTTGGTTGGTGCATGTAGATGTCTCCTTCTAAGTGTCTCCATGAAGAAAAGTTATCTTGACATTTAGCTCCTCTAGATGTGAATCTTCTGTGTAAACACCATTCTCTATACTAACATGACAGTTGTGATTTTCACCAGAAGGGAGAAAATCCCATAGAGATAATCCTCAATATACATTCTTCAATACCCGGAATTTGTGCCTTTAAACTTATTGATCCTAGACACCTTCACTTCTTCTCCAGCCATTGTTTTACTCAAATCCGAGCCTAAAGATCCAATACGAGTTGTTGGAAAAATAAATACAGCAAGAAAGTAGTAAAGAAAAATAGAAAAAATAATCACACAACACAAGATTTACTTGGTTGGCAATGTGCCTACATCCATGGAGCTATAGGCAATTTTTATTCGGTGGGAAAGTTGAAGTACATTGTGGAAATGCAAATTTCTCTCCTCACTCACTCTCTCAAGATGCATTTCTCTCTATTTTTTCTATTTGCTGTGCATTGTGGTTCATTTCCTGAAGTTTATCAATCAACACACACACACACACACACACACACACACACAGTGCAGTAAAACACTAAGGGGCTGAATTTCAAGTTATTTGCTCAAGTGAGGTGTCGAGCTTGACTCTAGCGAACTTTCTGTCTGGTGTATGCTCAAGCAACCTATCAAGAGAGGCTAGGGCAAACTCTCCGCTTGGACTTCATTTCAACCAACTATTAAGCAAACTCTCTGCCTGAGTTTCTCTTGAGTGAACTCTCGGGTTACCTTCACTCGAGTATAAAACCAAGCTCTACACTCAATAACTTTTCATAGAGCTCTAATTTGCTACCTACAGTAGATCAGAGCTGAATTATTTAAACCCATCTAGATGAATAGTTCCTAATTTAAAGCCAACCCTTTCTCAACCCGTTTGTATCAAATCACAACCAATAAATCCTAATAGACCAACTAGTTATACAGGAATGAACAGAAACTATCACATTGCAAATGCATGTACAATTTGAACCTGAAAAAAAGATTGTTTACCCAAAGCGAGCTGGAAGTTGAACACTGTTAGAAAGAGAAAATAATTATTTTTAAAGCATCTTAATGAATTTTGAAGCTCCCACTTACTTGTATGCAGGAATCCAAACATCTGGATTGTTGGATGTAGTGAACAGGACAAACATCTGATAGAGAGTGGTGCCAAATGAAGTAAATTTTGTTGTTCCCTCTTGGGTATCTTCAAATATAACATAGGCTAACCAAGTGAAGAATAAAAGAAACAACAGCCCTAAAGCCTGCAATTGAACCAAATCAGTAAGAAATCTCAAAAAGTAGAAGCATTACATGGTATGTATTTTTAAAAACAAGACAATGGATTAAAATGAAAAAGATGCAAATGAAAGTCCACCATTCCTAGAGTTACAAACTGAAAAATAGATATTTTTCATTTTAAGATACAATTAAGTTTATTGCAAAGAGACCCTCAGATAGATTAAGTACAAAAAAAAAGTACCCCAATGAATCATACACTAATGAAGACACCAACAAGTATTAAAAGAGTAGAACTCTTGCCAACAATAATTGACCACTCGTATAGTAAGTCGCACAACTAAAATTTGCCAGCTGGGAGGATATAGATACCCTTATTATTAGATAGTAAACATACCAAGACAATCAAGAGGTTGTAGTTAAATATTCCAACTAAGATGAGGATGGTTGTTCGTAATTCCCTGATACCAAAATAGAATGAGAAAACATCAAACTAATAACGTAAATTGTTTAGTAGTAAAAAACAGTGTAAGCCAAGCATGTGCATCGTCATTTATAAGTACCTACAACGACTAAGCAAGTTCTAGGTCCCAAATTGTTTTCGCACCATCCATTTAATCGTTGTATAGGTCTTCAGCCCATTAAGACTTGATTATAGCCTCTAATAACATATAGCGACCCAATTCTTCTAATTAGGTAGTCCTTAGGAAATGGAAAGTTTTATTATCCCAACACTGTTAATACTTGTGCATAAATCTACCTGAATTGCCCTTGTACCTAATAATAATCTCCAAGTCTAGGTTCTGGTAATAATATAGGAAAAATTCAAATTATTCCAC
Source organism: Carya cathayensis (assembly GCA_011037825.1). Lineage (NCBI taxonomy): Eukaryota > Viridiplantae > Streptophyta > Magnoliopsida > Fagales > Juglandaceae > Carya > Carya cathayensis. The sequence goes on along the minus strand of QGSO01000138.1, from coordinate 352,042 downwards.
CCTAGCAAGACATTTCTTTTTCCAATGGTTAAGATGAATTCTGTTTATATATTGGTTTCTTTGACAAGAAACTTAGATTGCCCGTTTTAGTAGTTTGGTGTGAAGAATCCATTCCTTTATGGAGATCTAAAGCACATAGGAACTTCCTTTTGGCCCTTATTATCCTCACCCAATGGTAAAGCATGTAAACTGAAGAAAGCCCTGTATGGACCTAAAACAATCTCCTATGACATAGTAGTGCACATTTGAACATGTAATTTGATAGTTGTACAAGCCTTCATGTTTAACAAAACAGTCTTATATTTAACACCTCACATGCATAAATGTTTTACCCAACATTTCTTTTTTAAACCTCTTTATCATAGGCTGATCGCTTATTATGTGGCGTTTAGATAGTAAGTTGAGATGAAAGTTGAAAGTTGAATGAAATATTATTAGAATATTATTTTTTAATACTATTGTTATTTTGGGATATGAAAAAATTAAATTATTTATTATATTTTGTGTAGAGACTTGAGAAAGTTGTAATGATAAGATGAAATGAATGTTTGGCTTTTGAGCCTGTGTGAGAGGAAATGCCATTTGAGGAGGTAGTTAAGAAAAGAGTAGAGACAAGGCCCCAGGACCAAATGGGTATCCCATGGCAATTTTAAAAACTTGTTGGGAGGCACTAAAACATGAAGGCTCCCCTCAATCGTATGGAAGACCATTAGCGATCTGGCTCCTTTGGAAGGAGCTTTCTTTTTGTAGATGATTGCACTAGCAAAGATCCTTCTATTGAATAACCTATGGAAAACACAAATTATGGTGATAAGTTTTTTGTATGTGCAAGCAGAATGCAGAATCTGTTAATCGTCTTTTACTCCCTTGTGAAGTGACACATATTATGTCAAGTTATTCTTAGTCTTTTCGGACTAAGTAATTGCAAGCACCTAGAATTCTTAGTGATGTGCTTCAGCTTCCATTTGACAGTGCTACTAGTTTATGGGATTACTGGTAGAGTGAAGTAGATTTCAGTAAATCATGGCCGAAGGCTGTAACATAGTCTTGATTACTATTATTATTATTATTGTTGTTGTTGTTGTTAAAATCTTTTTTTTAAGAGTTTAATTATATTTTAAATTTATTTTCCCACCCCTCTTCACGCCCTTTTTTCTCCTAGGAGGACTTGTTTCCTTATTTGAAAACGTTCCAAAAATCCTAGTTAAGATTTTACAAGCATCAAACCATCACATTGTCATTCTCGAAGTCCCCACGAAAGTCCCTCCTCCACACCACAACCTTCACATTTAGAGTCGCAGCAAACCAACATAGCACATACACCACCATGAAATCTTTCCAGCCAACCCACTCTCACAAAAATCGGGGCTCTCTCGTCATTGAACAACAATTCAGAGGACGTTCATTGGTAAGTCCTTATCTTTCTCCTCCCTTTTTTTATTACTTTTCTTTCAGTTGTGGCTAATGAAATTCCTTATACGTGATTTTGTTTCTACTCCACTATCAACCACCACAGCTGAGTCAAAAAGATACCCAAACTGCCTAGAAATTTTCCCCAGTCACTTCCTGTCTCCCCAAACGTTGCTCTCTCTTGCCTAGTTTGGTTATGCAAACCAAACCATTTCATCTCATATTATATAATCATTAAAAAAATTTCAAATTCCCACACAAAATCTAATAAATAATTCAATTTTTTCAAATCCAAAAAATAAATATTAAAAAATTATATTCTAATAATATTTTATTTAATTTTTAAATTTTATCTCATCTCATCTCATCTTATCTCACCTACGTAACCAAAAAAGGCATCATGTGCGTATTATACCTCAACCCTTTCTCCTTTCCAAGAAAGTTATTCTTCTTAAATAAAAAATGGGCCTTGGGCCTTAAGCCAATTCGGCCTAGTGCCTTCAATTTTGCTTTCTTTTCTTAGTCTGAAGCAAAACCCATTTGCTTCCTTTAGTGTTTTGTTATTTCACATTCATATTTTTCTTTTTGTTTCCAATCTACTCGAAAAGCCATGCTTGTCTATGAGTATTTCTCAAAATGCCCTTTTAATATGGTTGTTTTGTTGGACATGAATTGTGTTGGTGTGGGCTCCAAAATGCCCATGTTTAATGTTATACCATGCACAAAAGTAAGTCACATCATGTAAGTTCATGAAGTCAATATGAAAATGCACAAAAGTTTTTCATGCCATGTAAATTCATGAAGTCAAGATGAGGTCATGGGGCCATTCGGTTTGAGGAACGCCCTAGTAGCTTTCATGGAAATGATGAACAGAGTTTTCAGGGTGTATATCAATCAGTTTGTTGTTGTTTTCATTGACAATATCCTTATTTATTCCAAAAGCCAAGTTGAACATGAGGAACATTTGAGGATTGTGTTGTAGATGTTGAGAGAGTAGCAGTTGTTTGCAAAATTTAAGAAGTGTGATTTTTGGTTGCAAGAGATTACTTTTTTGGGCATTTTGTGTCAAAAGAAGAAATTTTAGTAGATCCAACCAAAATTGAAGGAGTTGTGAAATGGGCCAAGCCAACCAATGTAAATGAAGTAAGAAGCTTCTTAGGTCTTGCGAGGTACTACAAAAGGTTTGTTGAGGGATTTTGTAGTATTGCAACTTGGATGACTAAGATGATGAGGAAAAATGAGAAATTTCTTAGGACTGAAGACTGTGAAAGAAGTTTCCAAGGGCTGAAAGAGAGAATAGTGACAGCACCAGTGCTCACCGTTCCCTCAGACAACACGGGATTTGTTATTTACAGTGATGCTTCTCTCAAGGGATTGAGTTGTGTTTTGATGCAACATGTAAAAGTTATTGCTTATGCTTCTTAGCAATTCAAGAGCTACTAGCAGAATTATCTTACACATGATTTACTTGCAGTAGTTGTCTTTGCATTGAAATTGTAGAGGCACTATCTCTATAGGGAAAAGTGTGAGATCTATACGGACCATAAAAGTTTGGAATATTTCTTCACATAGAAAGAGTTGAATATAAGGCAGCACGAATGATCAAAACTTTTGAAAGACTATGACTACAACATCAACTACCATCCGAGTAAGGCTAATATAGTGGTAGATGGTCTTAGTAAAATATGTTCCTTCAATACCCTTGCTTCTATGTACACCCCTCAAAGGCATATTTTTATTAGATATGAGAGAGTAGGGATTGAGATGATTATGTATGCGAGACTCTATATGTATGTGAGATTGTCACATTCCATGGAATCCCCTCCAAGATCGTATCAGACAGAGATAATCGTTTCACTTCAACATTCTAAAGGAGGGTGCATAAAGAGTTAGGGATAGATTTGACCTACAATATAGCTTTTCACACTCAACCAAATGGATAGTTAGAGAGAACAATGCAGATTTTGGACGATATGCTTATTGCTTGCATGATGACTTCAAGGGCAACTGGATTAAACACTTACCCTTGATTTACCCTTGATTGAGTTTGTGTACAATAATAGTTACCAATAGAGCATTCAAGCAGCACCATGTGAGGTTCTTTATGGTTGCAAGTGCCTATCACCTCTCTATTGGGATGAAGTGGGAGAACATAGGATCCTCTGGCAGAAAAAACCATATAGGATATGCATAAGAAGGTAGCGATCATTTGGAAAAAGCTCGCCACTGCTCAGGTGCTACAGAAAAAGTATGCGAATCAGAGTTGTCCAGAACTGCATTTTGAGGTAGGAAGAAATGTGTTCCTAAAGGTTGTGCCGATGAAGGGAATCATGAGGTTCAGAAAGAAAGGTAAGCCAAGTATGAGATATTTAGGCCTTTTCGACGTACTGGAAATAATTGGAGTTTTAGCATATAGGTTGGCTCTCCTACCATAGTTATCAACCATTCACGACATTTTCCATATCTCCAGGCCTCGAGAATACATATGTATTAGGCCCTACACACGTATTACAATTTAGGCCCCTCCAAGTTCACAAAGATATTCACATATGAGGAGTTTCCACTAGGGATTCTAGTACAGAAGGGTCAGGTGCTTCGCAAAAAGACCATTTCGATAGTCAAAGTGTTATGGAGTAATAACATGGAGAAAGAGGTCACCTGGGAACAAGAAGAAGACATGAGAACCAAATATCCATTCTTGTTCGATTGAGATATATTTCATCCCGAGGACAAGATTTATTTTAAAGGGAGGGATTGTAACATATGATTTTGATTATGATTATTATTATTATTGTTGTCGTTGTCGTTGTTGTTATTTTAAATTATTTGTTTTAAGAGTATCAGTATATTTTAAGTCTATTTTACAACCCCTCTTCATGCCCTTTTTCTCTCAGGAGGACTTGTTTCCTAGTTCAAAAACCTTCCAAAATTCTATCTAAGATTTTACAAGCATCAAGCCCTAACATATTTATTCTTACATTCCCCATTAAAAGTTACTCCTTCACACCACAACCTTCCCATTCAAAGCCGCAGCAAAACAATACAATGCATAGACCATCGTAAAATCTTTCCAGCCAACCCACTCTCACAAAAACCAAGGCTCTCTCCTAGTCGCAAATAGCCCAAAGGATCTTTCTCCTCCACTACTTTTTTTTTCTTAGCTGTGGGTAACAAAATTTCTTATACTTGATTTTGTTTCTACCCCACTATCGGCCGTTGCAACGTGTGTCAAAAAGCTACCCAGACTGGCAAAAAACTTCCATCGGTCACTTCCTCTCATCCTAGACACATCGCACATTTCTCTCTCTTAGTGAGTCTGAACTCCCCTGTCGCACAACTATTGTTCTCCCATGCGTCTAATGTGCCTCAACCCTTTGTCTTTTCCAAGATCATTATTCCATTTAAATGAAAAGTGGGCTTGAGGCCCATTCTGCCAAGTGCCTTCAGTTTTGCTTTCTTTTCTTAGTCTATTGCAAGCCCATTTGCTTCCTTTACTGTTTTATTATTATACATTCAGATTTTCCTTTTTGTTTCCAACCTACCTGAAAAGCCCATGCTTTTCTATGAGTATTTCCCAAAACACCCTTTTGCTTCCTTTAGTCTTGTTGGGCGTGGATTGTGTTAGGTTGGGCTTAATTTTTAAATTGGACTTATGTTTTAAAGTGGGTTGGGCTGGTTGTATTTTACAGAAAACCACTATGTTATACTTTATATGGGCTAGGTTTGATTGAATAAATATGTAGCCCATGTACTTATTTTTTACAGAAAATATTTAAGGGATTTGAACATATATCGCTAGGTATTAAATTATGATTAGCTATAGTATTACTAAACCTATTTTATGAAGTTAATATATCCACTGTTATTTAATAGAATAGATCAAATATATTCCCTACTAAATTATATTTGAAGAATTAGATATGATATTATTATTTAATAATTATATGATATTAATATTTATTGAAATTTAGTATATAGTTGAATATTTAATTAGATTAAAGTTCATGATATGTATTCAATTGAGTAGAATTCTACGACACTTTTTTTAGAAATTTCTTTATGTCTAGTACTTCATATAGTTAACGAGCTATGAAATAGGATCCAAGAAGCAGTGCTAAGAGGTAATAAGCATAGTCCTAACTTTATGTGTATTGTAAATATTTTGTTTTGCATAAGAAATGTTTATGATATGCGGTGTCACGGACTCAAACGTGGTTCACCATATGCTATGTGATAACACTGACCCAATCGTGTTTCACTACATGTTATCATACGTTATACGATGCTACGAACCCAAGCGTGGCTCACCATATGTATAATATGTTATATACGGTCAACAACAATTGGATCAATGCACACATGTTATGTTGGCTACTAAATAAGTGAAAGACAAGATGAATAAATTATGTATGAATGATAGGAAATGCATGGAGATAGTAATATATGCACTCATGTTACATGTATCACCATATTATGTTTGATTTCGCTTATATTACTAACGAATGATTTATATGTTATATGTATGTGTGACGATGTATAGAAGTTTTCAAAATTAAGCCTAATGTTAAGTTAAGTTTATAGTATGATGTGCTATTACTGTGTCTTCGACTCATTTGTTTCTATATTTTTATGTTTTAATGTCCTAGATGTTGATTGCATGGGTGAAGTGCTGGAGTGCTAGGAGTAGATTAATTTCAAAGACCTAGACTTGAATAAGTGTTATTTTCATAAGGACTTGGTTTATGATTAAGACATTTGAATAATTGATCACCACATAGAACTAGTTTATGACATTTTGTTATGTTTTAGCTTTTATATTATGAAAGACTATCATGCTAAGTTAATTTGATGACTTCAATAAAAGAGGTACTTTTATAATCTCAAATCTCTTTACCAGGCATTATGCTATGAATGTAAATGACGATCCAAACCTACGAGAATGGGTGTTACAAAGTCTGCTTCATATTACTAAAGATTCTATATATTTTTATGACATTATTCCTGCTTAAGTATTAGTGTATATTTTTAGTGCTATATATTTTTGAGTATTAGCATATATATATAGAGGCTAGGAAAAGTTTTAGAAGTTTTCCACAATTTCTAAGATGTTATAAAGACGATTAATGATCTAGTGTAATATGCAAATAGCAGCCTTGGTTATAAATAAAAGCTGAAGAATATTGAAAAGGCTTTTTTTCTTGTCTCTTCTCTCCATCCTCTTCCTTCTCTTCATGTGACCAGTGTAGTAACTAATGTTGCATTGTGCCTTCCTTTTATCTTCACAATATTATCTCTTTCTTATTCTCTCTTTCTCTAGCTATAATGTCCTAAGTGAAAGCCCAAACCATATCTAAACGATACGTAAAAAGGACCAATCAATATTACAATTGGAGTATCTTAGAATCATTATAAAGAGCATCAACTTTTCCCCAATAAGAGTATTTGGGTGATTTAAAGGAAGAAAGAGAGTACCACCCTAAAAGGATTTAAAAAAAAAAAACTAATTAGGTCTCTCATGACCTCCCCTCATTTTCCAATTTTTAGCGCTTCCTGCCGGAAATTTTCTTAACCCTTTTTCGATTTCTCTTTTGTTTCTTTTCTCTCCCTACTTTACATTTTTCATTTCTATTTCTTTAGGCTTTGTTTTGTATTGCTTGTATGGTGTCCAATAGAAGTTTTTTGGTGGACTCGAAGTTACTCACGTTCTCAATGGTGAATAAAGGTTTGTGTCATATCACAAAAAGAAGTAGGAAAGTTAACAAGTTTATTAACATTGTTAAGGTGATTGCAAGATGGCTAGAAAGGAAGATGGTTACCTTTACTGAATCAGGAACTAGTGAGTTCTACAAGATGTCGTGTGAAGGAAACCGAGCCTTTCTAGCACAACAATGTGCATATAGTTATGGGTACTATTTGGTGTTTTGCAGAATATGGCAATGGTGGTAGAAAATGCTTCATTTTCATCCCTGAGGGCATGGATGGGAAGGGATGGAGGCATTTTGCTAAAATGATCATGAATTTGGGCTTTGCGAAAGCCTTTCTTTTGATCACCAAAACCAGAGGTGGTTTTGTTGCTAAAGTTAACCTTTGATTGTGGTGGTGGTTGAGTCCTTTTTAAGTCAACATCATTGGGTGGTGATGGGTCTTATAAGGCAGCCTGTTGAACTCAAAACGATCTTCTGTTGGTTTGCTTTTGATGGATCAAATTAGGGATTCTTTGGACTCTCGAGGTATTGTTGCAATAGAGGTTGGTGGCGGAGCAATGAAGTTGTTGGCGTTCCCAATCAATCAACTGGCGGCAAAGGCTTTTCTAAGGGAGGATCATCAAGATGGGTAGTGTAAGAGTAGCTAATGGAAGTGAAACATGATTTGATCGACATTAAAAAAAAAAGATCAACAGTCTTCTATCTAGACAAGGTGATGGACTTGGGGGAGCTAATGGGCAATAACATGGGATGGACAGGTCAAATGGGGGTAGCTATGAATAATAGGGCTACTGTGAAGCATATCCATATTGTACCTTGGGACCTAAATCTAACATCCTTGATAAAGACAATATAAAGTTGGAACATGGGATGACTTCTCAGCCCGTGGTGATGTGGAGGGCTAAAAACGTACCTAGGCCTTTCTTGAGTTCGACCTCTAACAACCAAACTTATCAACTAACAGTGGCTTCTCAAGCATGGTGACTTTATAGATTCCTTCACTGACCATTTCTATCTCAAGGCTGGTATTCAATTGTCGGACATTATGACGAAGACTTCTCTTGAGTCTTCATTGTTATCTCTGTGACGGTTGCTACTCTAATGGTGGCCCCTCCAGCAATCGGGTTGCCACAGACTATTTCGCTGGCTGCTCCCATTAATAGTCCTAAGATACCAGAACTTACATTGATGGGCTTTCCCATTGTCTCACTAGTTGTTTTGCCAATTGTTTCAAGTCTGAAGGTTTTATCTAGGTCAGAATGTGATGATGTAGCATTTCCTGTACTACCTGCAATTATGCAAAATTATGAAAATTTATTGAAAAGTTCAATTTATGTTTTTCGATGCAATGATGGAGTGCATGAGGGAGTGAACCACTTTTATTTGATGCTGGAAGATGAGTCTATAATTTCAAGGGAAGACCAGTATTGTTCTAAGATGCAATTGGTTCTAAGGGACATGGAGAATCTAGTTTATAATTAGACAAAAAGTGAAGAGGTAGAGGGATGATCAAGTGGAGGGGTGTAAATTGGTAGGTCCGGTCTGAATGATGGATCGAAATTTTTAGTCCATCATTTTTCCTGGACTAGATCGGACAGGTATCTATCGGTTCGATTGATCCGTTCGGTCCAATTTTTTTTCCTTCTTTTTTTTATAAATAAATTAGTAAAAATAATTTATTTAAATTAATAAATTAAAATTAAGTGAATTATTAATGTGGATTTTATAAATAACTTATTAAAAAAATATTTTATATGTTCAATGATAATAAATTAGATAAAAACTACATAATTAATTATGTAATTGTTATATAAAATAATATATATATAAATATATTAGATTTTAAAAATATATATTTTTCCAATTCGGTCGGTATGGTCCAGTCCGAGGAAACCCCACCTCGGGACCAGATCAAAGACTGAAAGTTTAGAAATTCTCAAACTGAGACCGACCAATCCAAGCTTTGGTCCGAACCGAAATGGTCAATCTGGTCAGTTTCTCTAGTTTGGACCGTCCGGCTTTCACCCCTAATCAAATGTCGTTATGTACTTTACTCCTTAGGGTAAATTTGGCCGAATGTTCATCAAAATGAGTTCTAAATAAGGTCCAAGAAATCTAGGAGTGTTTGCAGATTTTTGGGGAGGTATTTAAAATTAGTCTAGAGCTTTACTTATTGCCATTGAAGTTGGCCATCATTCATCTAAAAAATTAGCATATTAAAAAGAAAAAGAAAAAAAAAGGGGGAATTGAAGATAATGACATGTACAATAAATAATACAATGCTAAAAAGGAGAGTATAAGTAATGGGAGGAAGGGAGGGTGGGCTTCTAACATTAAGTTATGAAGCCCAAGATTCTTTCATAGAACATCAGGGGGCTTAGTAACTGTAATAAGAGCCTCCATGTTAAAAACTTATTTCGCCAATGAAGGTTGACATCACTTGCTTACAAGAAACAAAATTATAGTTGGTTGACAGGAGAATCATCATAAGTTTATGGGGATGCCCTTATGTGGGTTGGGTTTTTCTTACATCAAGTGGAGCTTCTGGAGAAATGTGATGTAGGGCAAGAGGACCATGGAACTCCTTGAGGAGTGTAATGGGGATTCTTCAGTGGCTTGGTTTTTTGAGAATGTGGATGATGAATGGGCTTTTGTGAGTACTTTTGGAGGTATGTGATGTATGATAAGAGGACAATGGAACTCGTTGAGGAGTGTATTAGGGATTCTTCGTTGGCTTGTCTCTTTAAGAATGTGGATGACAGGTTTGAATGGGCTTTCATGGGCATTTATGGGCCTAACTCGAATGATATTAAAAGGCTTTTGTGGGATGAAATTGCTAGTATGTATAGTTGGTGGGATGTGCAATGGTATATTGGAGGGGATATCATTGTTACTTGGTTCCAAAGCAAGAGGTCGGGAGAGCATCGGTCAAATTTGGCTGTGGAAGAATTTTCTAATTTGTTTTCTTTCTGAGTTGGAATTATTGGACTTGCCTTTGGTGGGGGGTGCCTTCACTTTGTCCAACAACCTAGTTCGGTCGAGGTTGGACAAATTTCTTATTTTCCCTTCTTGGGAAGCTTATTATCCATAGTGCTGCCAAAAGAGAATGCTGAAGGTTTGTTTGAACCACTTTCCTATCATGTTGGGTTGTGGGGATATTCATGGGAATCGTAGGTATTTTATGTTTTGTGGATATGGTGAGACAATAGTGATCCTCTTATCAGTTTATTGGTACCCCAAGTTTTATATTGGCTAATAAGCTTAAAGCTCTAAAGAATGTTCTTAATAAGTGGAATGAGGAAGCTTTTGGGATTGCCAACTGTCAAAGGAAGTGTATTTCTAAGGAGTTGCATAGGTTAGAGAGAAGGGCTAAGATTGGGGCTTTATTGGAAGAGAAGATGGGTAGAAAAATTTCAATGACAGATGAACTTTAAAAGTTGATTTTGTTGGAGGAGATTTCATGGAGGCAAAAGTCTTGGGCTTTGTTGTTGAATGAAGGAGATCGATGCACAAAGTACTTTCATCAAGTAGCCAATTCTCATCACAGGAAAAATGCTATTGAGATACTTTATTATGATGGTCGTGTTATTGAAGATCAAGCTTATATTAAGAACCTTGTGGTTCATTAGTATGGAATACTTCTATCAGAACAACACTCGTAGAGTCCAAAATTTGATGGGCTGCCTTTCGAGTCTATAGATGTTTTGAGTAAAATTGGTATGAGAGACAGTTTGAAGAAGAGGAAGTGCACCTTGTGGTTAAAGGGACGACAAGGGACAAAGCAGCGAGGCTAGATGGTTTCTCTATGACATTCTTTTAAGAGTGTTGGGATGTTGTAAAGGGAGACATTAGGAGCGTTTTTCATGAGTTCTTTGCCTATAAAAAGTTCTAGAAATGTCTTTGTTTTGAAATATGGAGAAAACCCAAACCTGAGGGAAAAACCCCTTGGTAAAAAAACTCTCACTTTATTCATTACTATTCCATTATATGCTACACATATAATTGATGATTATATGTGTAGCATATAATCATCAATGCTATTGAGATACTTTATTATGATGGTCATGTTATTGAAGATCAAGCTTATATTAAGAACCTTGTGGTTCATTAGTATGGAATACTTCTATCAGAACAACACTCGTAGAGTCCAAAACTTGATGGGCTGCCTTTTGAATCTATAGATGTTTTGAGTAAAATTGGTGGGAGAGACAGTTTGAGGAAGAGGAGGTGCACCTTGTGGTTAAAGGGATGCCAAGGGACAAAGCAACATGGCTAGATGGTTTCTCTATGACATTCTTTTAGGAGTGTTGGAATGTTGTAAAGGGAGACATTAGGAGTGTTTTTCATGAGTTCTTTGCCTATAAAAAGTTCTAGAAATGTCTTTGTTCTAAAATATGGAGGAAACCCAAACCTGAGGGAAAAACCCCTTGGTAAAAATACTCTCATTTTATTCATTACTATTCCAATATATGCTACACATATAATTGATGATTATATGTAGCATATAATCATCAATGCTATTGAGATACTTTATTATGATGGTCATGTTATTGAAGATCAAGCTTATATTAAGAACCTTGTGGTTCATTAGTATGGAATATTTCTACTAGAACAACACTCGTAGAGTCCAAAACTTGTTGGGCTGCCTTTTGAGTCTATAGATGTTTTGAGTAAAATTGGTGGGAGAGACAACTTGAGGAAGAGGAGGTGCACCTTGTGGTTAAAGGGACGACAAGGGACAAAGCAACAGGGCTAGATGGTTTCTCTATGGCTTTAGGAGTGTTGGGATGTTGTAAAGGGAGACATTAGTAGCGTTTTTCATGAGTTCTTTGCCTATAAAAAGTTCTAGAAATGTCTTCGTTCTGGAATGTGGAGAAAACCCAAACATTAGGGAAAAACCCCTTGGTGAAAAAACTCACACTTTATTCATTACTGTCCGATTATATGCTACACATATAATTGATGATTATACCCTCATAAGTTATACTTATTACAATAATACCCTCTAACACTCCCCCTCAAGTTGGGGCATATATATCATATGAACCTAACTTAGAATAGGTAAACCTTACCTGACTATGGCACAAGGACTTGGTAAAAAAATTTGAAAGTTATTCAGTGGACTTCACAAAAGGTAATGTCACCACTCAGTATCGTATCTCAAATGAAGTGACAATCAATCTCTATTGTTTAGTCCTCTCATAGAATATAGGATTAGAGGCAATATACACTACAGCTTGATCATTACAAAATAACTAAAGAGGAATGGGAGCTAGAAAGCCAATCTTTAAGGAAGTGTTGCAACCATGTCAACTCACTAGTAGTGTGAGCTATTACCCTATATTAAGCTTTTGCACTAGAATGAGATACTACTATTTATTTATTATTCTTCTATGTAATCAAATTACCTCCCACAAAGGTACAACATCTAGTAGTAGATCTTTTATTTAAAGGAGACCATGCCTAATCAACATATGAAAAGGCCCATTTGGCCTATACAACAATCCAATACCAAGAGCTCACTTAAGATAATGAAGAATATGGTTTACAACATCCCAATGTAAAGACTCTAGATGTTTCCAAAAATTGACTCACTATACTCACTGCATAAAAGATGTTAGTTTAGTGATGTTAGGATAATTCAACTTCCCAATAAGTTGTCAATACCTACTTGGATCTTCAAACAACTCCCCTTCTAATGTCAATAGGTCGTTCACCAGTCAATTTCTTCCAAAAAGTCAAGTACATATTTTATCTGAGATAAGCCAATACTCTTTTTAGATTTACCAACTTCAATGCCAAGGAAATATCTAAGCTTGCCCAAATCCTTTATTTGAAACTAATCATGCAAAAATTGCTTCAACTTACAAATCACAACTGAGTCACTCCCAGTAATTACAATACCATCCACATATACAATCAACTAAATATGACCTGCATCACTATGTAGCTAAAATAATGAATGGTCTATTTGACATCTATGAAGACCAAATGCCAATAGAGCATTAGAAAACCTTCCAAACCATGCTTGAAAGGATTGCTATAAACCATAAAGTGCCTTTTTTGTCTTGCATATAGCACCTCAATACTCCCGCTGAGCAACAAACCTAGGTGATTGCTCCATATAAACTTCCTCATGCAAGTCGCCATGTAAAAATACATTTTTAACATCCACTGAAATAAGAGTCAATCTAAATTAACAGTAAGAAGGATCAATAGTCGTGTTAAAGAGATTTTGGCAACTGTGGAGAATGTTTCCTCATAATCAATGCCATAAGTTTGAGTATAACCCTTAGCAACCAAACAAGCTTAGAGATATTCCATAGAACCATCATGATGGAATTTGATTTTATACGCCTATTTACAACCAACCAGTTGTTTACCAGGTGATAGTAGAACAAGATCCCATGTATCATTATGGTGAAAAGCTTGTATTTCATTCTTCATAGATGTCCTCCATCCCGGATCAAATAACGCATTATGGATTGTCTTAGGATCAAAAAGTTTTAAAAGTTGAGAAGTAAAATAAGAGAATGAAGGAGATAAAGCATGACAAGAGACAAATTGGCAAATTGGGTATCGAGTAACACAAGAATGAGTACAATACCTTTTATGAAAGCAATAGGTTGAGAATCTAAAGTACTATGTAACTTAGGATTTGAAGATGGAGATAAGGTTGGTGGAGGCATGGGAGCAACTAGCCGCAAGTGATGCGAATAAAACCTTAAATGAATAGTGGGTAAGGGTGAGGTAGGAAGGGTAAGAATAGGTAATGGAAGAAGATCATACTCACCAATTGAATATGTGTCTATGAAATAGGGTATGGACCTAAAGAATGTGACATTAGCACTAGTGAAGTAACTTCTAAGAACGGAACTATAGAAGCGATATCATTTTTCAGTCTGGGAATAATGAACAATAATACATTTAGTAGCACATGGATCAAGCTTATTAAAGCCTGGGCCAAGGTTATGAATACAACAAACATACCCAAAGATTTTTGGAAGAAGAGAAAATGAAGGAGATGTAGGGAACAAGATGGAGAAATGAGAGGCACCATCAAAGACTGTTGAAGGCATGTAGTTGATAAGGTGACAAGCAATAAAGATGACATCACTCCAATAATGTTTAGAACATGCATGGAAGTAAAAGTGCTTGGGTTGCATCTAACAAAATACAATTTTTGTATTGAGCTACACCGTTGTATTGGGAGTATAAGAACATGAGATTTGATGAACAATTCCTTTATTACTCAAGTAGCAAAGAAACTATATTGATATTCTTTATCATTGTCATGGTGTAAAACTTAAATTTTGTCCAAATTGGATTTTAATTCCTTTTCGAAAGATTTGGAATATGGAAAGAAGTTCATATCGTGCCTTCATTAGAAACAACCATGTCATACGAGACTAATTATCCACAAATGTAAAAAATACTAAAATTTATTTGATTCAATATTGATTGGTCCTCATACAACAGAGTGAATTAATTTAAAAGGACTCAAGGCTTGATTATCATCTCGAGGTACAAAAGACACACAATGATCTTTGCTAAGTTGACATGCTTTACATGGAAAAGAAGATACAATTCCAAGATTCCTAATTTGACGTTTCAAAAGGAACATGGAAAGGTGACCAAGGCGACAATACTATTTAAAAGCGGATGATGATGAGAATGTGAGAGCTCGAGTAGATGAATGCTTGAAATCAAGATAATACAGGCAACCAACTTCATGGCCCAACACTAGCCACCACAGAAAGGTTTGGTGACCACAACCGGCCCCTAGCAGCTGACAATTGACGACATGAAAATGACGACTCAAGCCTTTTTTTAATGTATGCAGATAGACCAGGCTAAATCTAACTTACAAATGAAATCATCAACAACCACACTCTGATACCATATTGTGAAACATGAAGAAAACCCAAACCAGAGGAAAAAATCCCTTGATATAAAAGCTATCTCACTTTATTCATTACTATTCCACAATACATATACTAGACATACAGTTGATAGTTATACCCTCATAAACTATAACTATTACAATAATTTCCTCTAATAGTCTTAATAGGACTTTTCTTGCTCTCAGTCCTAAAAGGGCAAGGGTGACGAATGTTAAGAATTTTCATTCTATTAGCCTTATAAATGGGGTTCCAAAGTTCTTGCTAATCGTATGAATACTGTTATGGATAAGATTTTCTTTAAAACCTCAAATTGCTTTTGTGAAGGGGTGTCAAGTTCTTGATTTTGGTTCTTATTACAAATGAATATTTGGAGAACAAATTGAGAATGAGAGTGCCAAGTATTTTATGTAAACTAGATATGGAAAAAGCTTTTTAACACATGAATTGGGATTTCCTCTTCTATTTATTTGAGAGATGTGGTTTGAGGGAGAGATGACCTATGTTGATTAAACATTGTGTTAATAAAACATTGGTTTGAGGGAGAGATGTAGTTCGGTTCTCCATTTTGGTTAATAAAACCCCTGCTAGTTTTTGTAATAGTTCACAATGCTTTAGACAAGAGGCGGACCTGGTCTCATCTTTTCTTTTTGTGATCGTTATAGATTCAGTTATTCGTTGTTGGAAGCTATGGTTGGCGTTGGTTTTCTGTATTGTTTCTTTAATGTGTCCCATTTTCTTCTTGCATATGACACTTTATTATTTTGTGAGATAGACCAAGGTCACATTTAGACGATGGAGGATCTATTGATATGTTTTGAAACCGTTTCTGGTCTTAAGGTGAACCTTGGGAAGCTTAAGATGGTGCTGGTGGGTGATATTAGGAATATTGGAAGGTTCGCAACCATTTTGGATTGTAAAGTTGCTTTAATGCCAATGAAGTACTTGGGCCTTTCACTTGCGGCCTCTTTCAAGGCTAAGGTTATATGAAATGGGGTTGTAGAGAAAATTGAGAGAAGATTGGCTAGTTGAAAAAGGTTGTACTTGTCTAGAGGGCAAAAAAACACTCTTATTATGAGTACACTTTCTAACTTCCAACATATTTTTGTTTTATCTCATTTTCCTTTGCCAACAAGTGTGGCTAATCGAATTGAGTAGATTTTTCAAGCCTTCTGATGGGGTGGAATTGGAGAGGAGACAAAGAGCATGTTTAGATAATGAGATAAGATGAAAAATATATGAATAAGAATAAAAAAATGTTTGTGAATAGTTATAAAATAGTTTGAGTTAAGGTGTTTTATTGGGTTTTGGAACAGAAGAGAGAAAAAGTTAAATAAAAATATTATAAAGTTAAAAAATTATTTGAATATAATTTTTGTTTTGAAACTTGAAAAATTTTTCTTTTAGTTTTGTTTTTGTTTTTTGTTTTTTGTTTTTTTTTTTTTTTGTCTGGAAGTTTTGGAATGTTATAATGATTAATTAAAAAAGTTGAAGATTTGAAATTGAAAAGTGTTTTATTTTTTAGCGATATTTGAGAAGGAAATTATGAGAAGTTTTGAGATAAGATGAGATATTTTCAACTCATCTTACTTCCCAAATGGCCTAAGTTCCACTTAGTCAAGTGGAATAAGGTATGTACACCAATCTCTAGTCGAGGGTTGGGATTTCGTAATCTAAGAATCTTTAATAAGACGCTTCTTGGGAAGTGGTTATGGAGGTCTCATCAAGAAAGAAAGTCCTTTTGGAAGAATATTATTAATTTGAATTATGAGAGTTTGTTAGGGAATTGGTGTTCAAATGAAGTGAGAAGGGTACATGGTGTTGATTTGTGAAAGAATATTAGAAATTGGTGTGTGGCTTTTAGTTGGTATATTAAATTCGAGGTTGGTGTTGGTGTGAAGATCAACTTTTGGCATGGCTTATGGCATGGTAATTCAGCCCTTAAGATCACATTTCCCTCTCTTTTTAGATTTTGCTCTTAATCAGGAGACTTCGATGTATGAGTTGTTGGATCGTTCTAGTGCCCTTCATGGAATTTTTTAATAAAGCTGACCACGATTGTAAAATTGAAACTATTTCTGATTTTTACAGCTTATTATATTCCTTACAATTTGGTATTTATAAGGTGGACAGGAAGATATGGACGAAGATTGAGAATCGAAAGTTTTCTGTACGGTCATTGTATAAGGCTTTGTCAAGCCAAAATCATATTTCACTCACTTGGAAGACTATTTGGAAAGTAAGATGCCACCTAAGATTGCCTTCATTGGGTGGACAACATCTCTTGTAAAAATTTTGACATTGGATAATTTGAAAAATATGGGTCTTGTTATTATGAAATGGTGTTGTATGTATAAGAAAAGTGGAGAACAATGAACCATCTTTTATTGTGAGGTGGCAAAAATGTTACAAGCAGAAATCTTTTATAGATCAGGCATCGCTAGGATAATGCCCAAGAGGGTGGCTAATTTATTTGCATGTTGGAAAAGATGCTGGGCCAATTCACCTATTGAGGATGTATGGAGGATGATTCTTCTATGTACCATGTGGTGCTTATGAATTGAAAGGAATGGTCGAAGTTTTGAAAACATAGAGCATTCTCCATATGTGCTAAGAAGTTTCTTATTCTATACTTTATTTCTCTGAGAATCCTCTTGTCTACTTAGTGAAGCTTGCTTCAATGACTTTCTTGTATCTCTTTCTAGCTCCCTTTTATATAACTAAGTGTATGTTGTTTGTATACCTCCTGTATACTTGGCCTATAACTATTTACTTCTAGTAAAAAATTGTTGTCTCATAAAACAAACTTTCCTTCAAGCAATGTAGAATCTCATTCGTCACATATACTCACTAAATGTGGGGTATCATAATCTCCCATTTTAAGATATCCAATGTCCTCGTTGGACCATTCCATCATAGGTGACACGACTCAAATCCAACATTTCTAGTTGCTATAGGCTCTAATAACTTTTATAACATCCAAAGGAAAGGCCCAAACCATATTTGAGCCATAATCCCAAAGGACTAGTCTATGGTACAATTGAAGTCCCTTGCAATCATCATAAAGAGCTTGAAGTTCTCATTCTTGAAGGCGAGATTCCATTTATCATCTATGCAATATCATATATCAAATCATAATTTTTTCAAAGCCCAAGTTCATAAGACAAACATCTTCAAAATCAATGCGCAAGCCTACATTTTCTAAATTTAAGCATGCAAGTGGATAGTTCACATGAAAAAGAAAAAGAAAAACTACCCATTATCACATGTTACCTAAAGTTCAGCATGAAAAACATGACCCTGATATATGGTGCGATTCTGAATGGAAGATAGTCAAAGGTCATTGGAGACAAATAGATGGCATACACCAATATGTCAGCTTCCAAAATTATCAAGCAAACCACCTGTAAAACGATAAAAGGGTACAGTTCATATTAGACTCAAGGAAAACAATATCATAAGATTACACTTTCAGAAGATAAATCAAATATGTCAGCTTGCCTTTACTTATGATTAGTATAACAGACAAATTTTCTACATATTTCATACAAAAGATGGAACTTGAGAATAAAAAAAAAAGGAAGATCAAATGATTTGTAAGATGCAAAAATGCTAATTTTGACTACTCATTCTTATTCTTCATGATGCTACAGCTGCCGATATTTTAAATGATACCGAGCATAAGTCGCAACTTAGGAAGGTCTATTTATCCTATGAAGGATGTTTTGTTACTTACGACTTCATGAGACAATGTTTACATCAATATTATTCATTTATATCTATACATTTTAGAATCCTAGACCATTTCTTTAGGCCTTCTAAATATGTTAAATACCTAACTATTGATCCAAAAGCCCTAGAATTGTTGAATACTAATTTAATTAAACCTTTAACTCTCAAGATCATAACATTCTATCATGCTTTCAATTTTGAAAATGGCTGCCCACTCTATCTACGGTGCTCTTCATCATCCCTGTTGTAGACCAATATGTCATAAAAAACACCAAAACAAATATTTTCAGAAATGGTCTAAAAAAAATTTATTCATTGTATTTTTAATGGTGGATAGGGCATTAGCCATTAGTCAACCCAAAGGGCATGACTAAAAATTCATAATGTCCTTCATGGGTGCAGAAAGCTGTTTTGTGCACATTCGTAGGCTTTATCCTGATCTAGTGATAACCAGATATGAAGTCCAGCTTAGAAAACATTCTAGATCCACCTAATTCATCTAACAGTTACTCTACCACTGGTATGGGAAATTTATGATTGACAATGACTTGATATAGAGCCTTGTAGTCCACAGGAATAGGGACATTGGCTAGACTGAATTACCTCTGAGTTGAGCAAGTCCTTGATAATCTTTTCTATCTCATCTTTGGGAAAAATGGGTACATGTTGGGCCTTATGACATACATAGGTTTAACCCCTGGCAGCAGATTAATGGAGTGGTTAAAGGGGAAGCCCCTTTGGTTCCTAAAATACATTAGCATATTGATCCAATACTTCCTTTATAGGGCTCAGAATAAGCTTGCTCACTGGTAAACTCCTCTTCATTTATCAACCACAAAATTACCCCTTCCTTTCTAACTTATTAATTTTGTTGCAATGACTTTGTTCCAGCAGCTGGGTAGACATCATCCCTTGCAAGGTGATGCTCTACTCTTGTAAGGAAATTTTTATTTCAATTGGCACTGGGTGTTCAAGAATAGCATCCTGAATAATCACAAGGGTGTACAGACCCTTGTCAATGCACCTATAAGGAAAATTGCATGGTACGTTTTTCAAAACTCTACGAGACAGTACCTAAAGTTTGCAACCACTACACCCCAAGGGCCAAAACCATATCACACACAACTAACTCAAGTACAAACAAATCCAAGGTGAAAGAATTTCTCTAGATCCTCACCTTAAATCCCATCCCTTTACCTTCACTGAACAATTAGTTAGTATTAGCCACCCCAACCTTCACCTTTTCATCCAAACAAATATGGAACCTAGATTTATTTGCCACAACAAAGTACTCCAAAAAATATTGAGTGTTGCCTAAGTTAATTAAAATCACAACCCACTAACCTAGCACCTTCCCTTTAACCCTCATGGTTCTAGGGTTAGATGATCCTATTAAAGCATGGATGGAAATTCCAGGTTTAGAACTCACTTAAGGGAATTCCTCAATTTCCTTACTCACATTAGTCTGAAATAACTGATTGGCTACCTTTATCCCATCTTTTCACCATCATCCACCTCCTCTATTAAAAACAACTTGGGATTCTTGCACTTGTATCCTCGATTCTACTTGGAATCGCAAAAGTAACATAGCCTCTTTTCCCTTCTTTCTTTCATTTGGTTGGGGTTGATTTTTTGAACTGGCACTATGGCCTAACTAGCATTCTGACGTGCTTGCTAGTTAACCCCCTTGACATTCTTGTTTCCAAATCTGTGGTGTGACTTTTAAACCCTTTTCTACCAATTTTAACATGTTCTTCTTGTAGCTTGGCCAAGCTAAAGGCTGTTAAGAGGTTTGGAGGGTTAGACATTCGGATAGGTAGTCTAATTTCATCCATCATACCATTCAAAAAATAGCTCAACTTATTGGGGTCAAATACCCTATGCAGTCTATGGCATACAGCCTCAAACTCCACCTTATACTCCTCAATTGTTAGGGCTTCCATGGGTCACCATATGAGCTAGGGCCAAACCTAATTGGGAATGCCTTCACAAAGGTCTCTCAATCTGTGATGGTCCTTGGCTCTTCCAGGTCTTGGAACCACAACTGGGCCCTTCCTTACATGTGGAAGAAAGCCAATCTCAGCTTGTTGTGAGGTAAAGTGTCATTAAATAGAAAAAACTAATTAGTCTTATAAAGCCAACCTAAGGGATCCTCCCCTTGGAAGGAAGGGAAATCAGTCAATAAATCCTCCCCTTGGAAGGAAGGGAAATTAATCCTTATTAACCTGCGAATAACGTCTCCATTGACCTCACCATAACCTTCTACTTTGTGGTGCACTCTTGATGAAGATTCTCCATGCTAGTGTCACGAGTTCTTCTTTTGCAGTTCCAAGGTCAGGGCTGCTAGATGTTAGACTACAGCATCTAACTAAACTATCTTTTGAGTGCTAACACCTCAATTTTAATGTTTTTAGTTGGGATTCAGCCGACTTCTTCAACCCATCCAACCTATCTTGCAACTAGTTGATGTAGGTTCCCTCAGCCATGATGGTGAGCAGCTGCTGAGGATTACAAGCTTTGCTCCCAAAACCCTAGTTTACTTAGTCAACTTCTCAGCCACCCCGACCGAACCATCACTTTCCCCTTCATCAAACCCTACAACCCTCCCATCATTGTCGGCACCATGGTCGACTCCACCAAAGGTGGTTCTGATGTATAACAAAACTAAAGGTACTACAAGAATGCAATATCAAGCATAGAAAAATTCGGCTACAGTAGACAGAATTAAAAGTAGCGATAATAATCGAGAATATGACCTCAAAACAAAACAGGTCAAGCCCATGAAAAGATTTGAATAATAGCTTTGGTAAACTTCTTAACTAAATGAGTCAGTAATATGAAGCCCTAGCAGAAGCTATAGATATGAATTTCTAGCTACCTAACAAAATAATAATAATAATAATAGCTTCTTGGCAATTATAAAAGATAAAAATCAGGAAATAACTTTCTTTTTTGGCAATACAAAAATAACTTTAAGAAAGAATTAGAGGGAAGTACCTTCAAACGATTAAGAGGATCTTTCCAATAAAGCTGACGACCTTCATATGAGATTGGAAAGAAAGTATGTGCCACAAGTATGACGAGAGTTATGCCCTGCATGAGAACAAAAACTTATGCAACTTGCGAACGACTAGCCATCTAAAACATGATCCCGGCCAAAAGCAAACAGCTCTGCACTTCGAGGCATCCCCATTCCTCACAAGATTTGGGTACAACCTTAGCATCATTAAATTTCTAATCATATGATGAACTACAATCAATAAAAATACTTGACAGAAGTAGGGGAGATGAGCTGTAGATTCATTTTATCATCACACCACCCGCGCGTCATAGTGTAGCTAGCCAAGTGGTCAGAGGGCAGATGAGCTGTAGATCCAGACATTCTAGGTTCAGCTTCACACTAGGAGTTCTCCCGGGTTTACTCTTCTGGGGTGGTTCCAAATGATTATCTATTGGTGAGGTTTTACTTGGTCAAAAAAATTTACGATCACTCCTAGCCTTTCATGATGAGATTAGATAAAAGTTGAAATTTGAATAAAATATTATTAAAATTAAATTTTTTAATATAATTTTTATTTTGAGATTTGAAAAAATTGAATTTTTTATTATATTTTGTGTGAAAGTTTAGAAAAGTTGTAATAATTACATGAGATGAGATAATTTAAACTATATAACCAAACCAGGCCTAAATCTTGTGTTTTGAGTGCCAGCACTCAAACACTGATGCACTCAAAAAAGAAGTGAATATATTCATAGCACTTCTGGATAAGCACAACCGCATGCATGCATACATACATACAGAAGTAGGGCAGAATATACTTTTTCTACATGTCTAACTGATCTTACCTCGTATACAAGAGACTCCACCCCAGTTAAGTAGGGCAACTCCCCAAGATAAAAGTAGTCCCTGTTGTTGCAAGAATATGTACCAGAATAGTTGGTACACCACAAAGGTTTCTGCACACACATTGGCAAGTTAAGAATAAACATGCAAGTACTTCTTTTTATGAAAGTGCATGGGTTAATAAGGCCTTAATTAACCAATGCACTTTGGTGAACAAAAAGCAACCAAAATTGAAGAGATCAAAGTGTACTAACTTCTAAGAAATTTAGGATTATCAATGCAAAATAACTGAGGAACCAAATGAAATCAAGCCGAACAAATAAGAAGTAGAATTTTCGAGCATTCTGGAAGTTTGATTGTGGATCAAGAATTATTTGCTCGGGTAAACCAATACCATCTTCAGCCTGCACAATGCATTTTTAAACAACGAAAACTAATTATTTGTTTGAAAGAAAATTGAGAATAAAAATTCTTATTGAAGTAATACGTACAAAAAACTCACAAACTGTCAGTTTGTTGATGGGTTCTTTTTCTTTTACCATGTGAATGACAATCAATTAGATTATCATTAAAAATCTTTCCTAGAGCACCCATAGAAAAAAAACTACTCTCTGTGGAGTCTTATTACTCCAAATACTCCATCAAAAAGGAATGCTTGAAATGAAAATTATATATACAAGCATCAGTCAGCAGTAAATGTCAAACATGAGGTTACACATGCCACCACTTAGCATTATTTGTTAAGGAAAAAATATCAGAGCCCCTTCGGACCGGTCGGGTTGTTCTTCTCATAACAACAACCCCCACACATAAAATGACACGTAATCAAGCTCACAAAAAATTATATAGAGACATTCTCAGCTGATTTCAGAAACAACTTCTCAGCTCTGTTACAAAATACAAAATACGTTTGAAACCTATCTTACCGCCGCAGGAGAAGCACTCAGACCACATTTTTGTATTTCTTTTTTCTTAGTTTTTCTTTTGATTCCGTATTGGACTTTCAGAAATTCTATGGAAGAGAGAAATAAGTAAGAAAACAATAGAGAAGAATAGAGAAGACGGTACTGTTTTTGAACTTTTTTTTTTTAATTGTCACAACTGTTTGGAAGAGAGAGAGAGAGAGAGAGAGAGAGAGAGAGAGAGAGAGAGAGAGGGAGGGAACTGGTTAAAGCATGAGAGGCTGAGATGAGTTGCCTCAGATTCAGGGAACCCAAGTAATTTGCGAGAAAAGGGTGACATCTTTTTAGGAAGATTCCAGAGAAGAAGAAGTTGATAAGGCTTGAGCAAGTCTATGCTTTCAACTTTTAGGTTGTTACTTCCATATATGAAAGCTGGGATCCGTTGTTGACCGGATCTGACTACTTATTTCCCCCTAAAGTTAAAAGATACAGCTGAATTTTGCTACCTCTATTGGTCAAATTCCTTTTCTTAGGCATGAGAAATGGTCCGTTGAAGCCCAGCATTCACAAGCGGTTTGATTTTGTGCAACTTTTTATACTGCCTAGATAGGGATATTGATGGAGGAGATGTCTCGAATCCAAAGCCATCTGCAATTTTTCTTCCATTGCCTCTGGAAAGAGCGCTGAGTGGAGCCTCAGGCCATAGCGTTTTTGAGGTGGATCATGTCCCTCTTTGGGGAATTATGTCTGTGTGCGGAAGAAGAGATGGAAGATGCAGTTGCTGCTGTTCCTCGTTTTCTGAGGATTCCGGATTGACCAGGAAGACGAAGAGGCAGATGTCGAACCAAATTAGCTGGAGAATGTGACCTGCTTCGATGGAGAGGAGGAGACCCGCGCCGGAGAAGATGAACAACTTCGATGGATAGGGGGAGGTGACCCACGCCGGAAAGGGTGAACAACTTCGATGGAGAGGAGGAGGTGACCCGCAACTTCTTAGGTGACCCGTGTTCTCAGGTGGCCGGTGTGTGCCGAGGAAGAAGAAATTCGGAGGGCTTGAAAGGGTGTTGAGCGAGAAGAGTTCGGAGCCGTATAAGGGAAGTTTTGAAATTAGATAGGGAATGCTTTGGTGGAGACAGGTCCATCTGTTATAAAATAAAATAGACACGTGGCGGATCATAAGTGGAGGGCTGTTATTATGAGAAGTGCAGCCCGACCGATTATAAGGTATTTCCAAAAAATATATATCTAGCTATCTGCACTAGTAAATGTCAAACATATCACATATGCCACCATTTGTACCTTCTATTACAAATTAAAATTTAAAAATCACATTTATGATGAGTTCACGTACACATGACTCTCTCTCTCTCTCTCTCTCTCTCTCTCATATGATATAACTTTTCTTCATTGACACCGACATCGAAATCTAAACACAAAAAATGTAAGAAGAAAGCAAATTCTATTGAAATATAAGCTTAAAGGTGGTCCAGTACGTACGTACTTCAACAGTTGAACCAAACATTAGTCTTGAAGATCTTGAAATAATTAATCAAACTGCGTAATATTCCATTCCGAACTCAGAAAATCACATCTAAATCCATTATATATATTCCACATCCAAAACAAACGCAAAATCATTTTAGACAGCCATAAGCTAATATCATTCATCAAACTGCATATATATAATCAAATATAAACATGTTATAAATTGATAAAGGCATGTAACCTGATTGACATAACTCTCAAGCTTCTAAAATGGAGATCATGAGTTTGAAACCCCCCTCCCCAAATATATCAGAAAAAAGAAAGAAAAAACAGGTTATAAATTAAAATTCACCTCATCATGAGAACTGTAAATTTACGTCTATAGTTTTCAAAAGTCCACCCCCAAACCAAACAGACTAAACAACCATCACCAAGATCTTTCATTAAACTGCATATACTGGCAGCGTAAATGTAATACGTCAATGGAAAACCCAAATAATATTATCTATATTTCAAAAGGACTAGCCAATAATACAATTAGAATCTTATAAAGAGCAAGAACTTCTCATTCCCAAACAATATGTAATCTCATACACCACCTACTCCTATCATATGTGGTATCACAATAAATCCATTGGAAAATTCACTTCAATATATAATATTCCTCGAATCCAAAGAAAACAAAATGAATGTAAACAACCATAACTAAGATCGTTCATTATATAAGTGCGTATCTCAAACGTACACGTTATAAAATTTGAACAGAAATATCGAGTGACATCCAACTTCTCCCATTCCACTTCCAAAAATATCACCCAGTACCTCTCAACTAGTTTTAAACACAAACACAAACCCACCACTGAGTTCACCAAAACATTACCAAGCCACAGCTAAATCCACTATAGCTCATCCAGAAGAATAAAAATTAAACTTGAAGGGATCAACATTTATAGATCAGTATTTCTTATATGATAATATTGCGGGTGAAACAACGAATGTAACCAACCAGATCAACCAGCGCCGCAGCCTTTCCATAACTCACCCCAATTCCACTGCTTTCTCCGCCCAGTAAAGGCCAGTAAATGATCTCCATTTGTTAGAAAGGAAGAGAAAACCAGAGAGAAGAGAAACTAAAACCAACTCAAATATCATATATATAGATATATATATATATATATATATCTAGAGAGAGAGAGAGAGAGTAGATGGAAGAAGGTGGTGGCCAGAGACATAATGAATTGTATTTAGTGAGGCAGGGTCCGAACCGAGCCTTAGAGCACTAGCATTGGCTTTATCAAAAGTCAATGCATTTTTAAATTTTGATGAATTTACTTAAAATGAACCTACATTGAATTCATCAAAGGGGTATTTGGGAAGCTTTGAGCTACAATAATTGTTTCTCTTCCTTCAAATTTGAATGTCTACTATTCCACATTCAAACTAATATTTTATTCTAATTTTAATAGGCAATGATTTTATTTTATTTTATTCTAAATTAGTTGGGAATCAATTATTTAAGTATTAAATTAAACTATTAATGTCCATATGGTTAGTATAATTACAAAATATGAAGAAAAAAAATTAAAAATATTATTATTAAAAAAATAATATTATATTATTATTTTGATGAATCTAATGGCTAATCCAATGTGGAATTATAGATATGAAGGTTTTGTATTTATGAAAAATTTGTACTTTTCATCAAATTTTAAAGATGAATATGATGAATCCAATGCTAATGCTCTTACTGGTTATTACGTCGAATCAAACTACCATAAGGTAGCCCTCAAACCTACTCCATGCACTCTCCTTTAAATTTTCATGATATTGAGCACCAAAATTAAAAATATCTATCAATCTTATCATGCATACAAGAGTCATGCATTATATAAAAAAATAATCTTAGATATCATATTTTATCCTACTTTTACTTTCATCAATATTAGATCACCGTTTGTTAATTAAGATAAATATATAAATAATTAAATATGACTGAACTTTCTTATCAAAGAGTCATATTTACCAAAGTTTGAAAATTTTGCTTCAACTGCATGCAATCATACTTTACCAACTAGATGAGAGAAAATTGGCCAAAAGAGGAAAGTACTAAATAGTGACTCGTGTGATTTCTTGCCTAGTCTGGATACAAAAATAGTTTCATATCATCTCATCTTATCTCATCATTATAATTTTTTTAAATTCTCCCACAAAATTATATAATAAACAATTCAACTTTTTCAAACAAAATAATAATATTATTAAAAAATAATATTCTAACAATAATTTATTCGATTTTCAACTTTTATCTAAAACTGGCCATGTCATCTCATCCCACTATCCAGACTGCACCTTAATTTCAAAAAGATTATTTTAATTATAATATGTGCATTTATTGTAACTAGCTATTCTAGATTAATAATCATTTGTTAAAATGAGATACTACCATTACAACTAATTCTTAATCGTGAAGTAAAGTGATAGGTTTATAAAAGTATATAATAAGATATATCATATATATTTTATACGAAAAAATTTTATAATCTAATATACTACATATTAATGTAGGGCAATCATTCTTGCTATGGGCAAGGTAGACTCCTAGTTTGTTTCAAACTGAAGAGGGGGGAAAGAAGTCAAAAGAAATTCTAGAAAATTGGGGCAACCTCTGATTGACTGAGGCTGAATAAAAGGAGGTGCTGATTGATATATATCTCCGTAGATGAAGTGGTGCGGCCTAGATGTGGAAGGCTTTGTCTGATTGCCCTTATATATTGTGGCGGACAAAATCATCAACAGAGAAGTTTTCAAGGCCACAATGTTAAAGGTTTGGAAGCCAAAGGGAGGGGTACAATTCAAAAGTGTCGGAGACAACCTTTTCCTAATTGAGTTTCACAATGTACATGATATAGAGAAGGTGAAGAGAGGGCAGCCATAAAAATAATAATTTGTATTTTTACCAAAAAAAATTTTAAAAATAAAATAAATACAGTAAATAATATGTGTGTGATAAATAGCAAAACCCCGCAATGTAATTGCTTGATTCCAGGGACCATAAACAAAAGTCAATATTGCACTTTTATCTCATTTAATACGGACTTTCAGCCTGTTAGATCAAGTTCTTTTTAAATTTTTATCTAAATTTAGGGTGCTGAAAAAAGAGAATAGCCATTTTAAATGAATAATCAATATTACAATAGCCAATATTTTATTTATTTGTAGTCTTTTTCACCGGAATAACTATTTAAAAAAAATCATTTTCTGATACTATTTAATTATGAACAGCATATTTATAATGTCGTGGTGTACTCTCTCCTTCATTTTTAATTTTTTTTGTAAAAAAAAAAAAAAAACCAAGTGCTTAGTCAAAAAGTTTGGGAGGACTTGACAGCTATTAGTACGTATTTGACTAATCATGTCCGACATATATCACATGTAGCATTTAATATTGTAAGAAAATTAAGTGGAAATTGATTCACATAATTTGTGTGTAGTTGCGAGTCTTTTTCTCTTTCATAAATGCCTCTAATCGATTTTGATATATGTAAGTTATATCTCACACAATTATCTTATCAAATTAGATATTTACAATATTTTCTTTTAATAATAAAAAATAATAATAAGAGTTATGATATATTCACATCAGCAATATTTATAATTCATGTATATATCATAGTGTCTTTCTCATGTTTGAAAACTTAAAGAATTTAGATTTTTCTTTTCACACGAGAAAGATATTGATTTTTTCATTGGATTGGATTTTTTTTTTTTTTTTCACTCCAAAAAGATTGAAGAACATGGCATAATACTCATAAGGCCAGGTTTTGAGAATTAACATGATTTATAAGATAAGATTGTATACTCCACACAATTTGGTTGTTGGGAGGCTCAATAATTAATGCATTGATCGTGAATGAGGTTACAGCTGGGTGATGTCATTCTAGTGACGCCATCTATTCAAATTAAATCTTAGGGTGAATTTATAATGGAGGTAGAATATAAGTTACATGCTTTGTGTAGCATCTCTCTATGCCCCTTAATTTTATTATGTTCAAATTTTGCAATTCTATTCTTGTAGAATTTTACTATTCATAAGTCTCATATACTACACACCACATAATTCTTTATTTATTTATTTTTTTACTTTTATTTTTCTTTAAATAATTAAATTCTTCTACTCATTATCTATCTACCACATATTTGGTAAGAGAAAAAAAAATTTAAAAATAATAAAATGAGTTATGTGTGGTGTATAAGGCTTATGAATAGAATTTTTCATTCTGCTATCATATACTACAACAAAAATAGTCTTTGGGATTTTTTTTTAAACAAAACAAAAATCGTCTCAAAAAATGATTTTTATGGACGAAATTTGTCCCTAAATACTAATGATAGGTGTTTATCATTCAAACAATAAATATTCCGTTCAAACAGATAATTTAGTGACAAAATATGTCGTCTCTAATAGTCTGAACGATGAATAAAACATTCAACCATAGAAGAATAACTATTCAAACGAAAATTAGTGATGTTCAACTAAAAAATGGTAGTATCAAGAGCTTAATTTAAGTGGGAAAATTGAATTACCATTCGAACAATTTTTATACTGTTCGAACTTCAAGCATTTTTTTATGGAACTAAAATAGAACCATTATAGTTTGATTGCTTTATATTTAACTAGATCGAAACTTTTTGAGACAAAGGAAGTTGTCCCAAATAATATATGAAACAATTGCTCATTCTTTCTTTTATAATTATAAGTCTCGTTTTACATGTCAAGTCTCAATAGCTTGTTTTTAAAGATACAAAGTGGATTTTTAAAGCAAGCATAGTATTTTAAAACTTATTAATATTTTAAATGCCTTGGAAATATTATATGTAACATTTTCAGTTTAATCGAACTAAGTTTTATTTTAAATAACACAAATATTTTTGAAGAGTTTCAAAAATATTATAATTGTAGAAAATTATTTAATTTAAATGATTTTAGTCATTTAAAATATTACGAGATTTAAATTATGTTAAAAACTCTAAATTAATTTAAATGGTTTTATCATATTCAAGTGATTAACAAGACTTTATCATTGTAATTAATAATGAAGGAATATTATTTTATGAGCTTTAGTTTATAAAATAATATTCTATTTTATTTCCTCTTAGCTAATGTTTTAAATTAAATAAATACTTACGCATTTTCAAATCATTACTTAAACTCACCGTCAGATTGTTTTGTTGATCCCAAGATAAAAGGCCTGGATTAAATACCCAAACCCGTAGCTTTTTCCCCTCACTTTTTCTCTTTCCCTCTCTCTCCTCTCCTTCTCTCCAGCCCAATGTACAGCCCTTCCCCCCCTCACCCGTGCACCTCCTCCCAACCCAACTCCACCGCTGGCCACCATTAGTCACGGCCACCATCGATAGCTCTCTTCCCAGTCGGCAAGTTCCCTCTCCACTGTCAGTAGCCCCTAGGTGCTCTTTCTCTTCTCTCACGGCAACTCCATTTGAAATGGGTTTTAAACCCATTTATCTCCTCCTTATGCCGTCGTGCATGGCCAACTAGGCCACTAAGCACCTCCACAGGCACCACCACCTCCATGATCTCCCCTTCCCCCAACTCTCTCCCTTTTCATTGCACGGCCACACACACATGCACGGAACCCATACGGGTTCTCCACCCACGTCGTCGTACACGGCAACCAAGGCCACCAGCCATCTCTCAATGGCCTCCCCTGTCACTTTCAAAAGACTTATCCATAATATCTAAAAATGAAGTAATTAATATAGTCCTAAAGTGTGCAATTTAGCCGTATTTCATTTGAAAAAATATGAAAAATTTGTAATCCAAATAAGAAAAATCAACTCTTTTATTGGTGTATTAAACTTATTTTCAAAAATGAGTGTATAAAAATTGCACACTCTAATATTGTAGTTGGGATTAATATATACTAAATTTGACGAACTTCTTTTTTTTTTTAATTTTCTTTGATCTTTCTTTCTATCCACGTAAAATATAAGAAAATTATCGGTAAGAATTCAAGAATATCTCCATCAAATAAAGGATCCAAAAAGTAGTTAGGAAACACAATTTGTTCAATAGCAATGCTCCAATTACATATTGCTAACAAATTTTGGTGAATTATTCAAAGAATTTAATTTGGATAAGGACTGTGTCCTTAACAAATAATATATATATATATATATATATATATATATATATATATATATATAAGTATCTGAATCAGAAGATGGCCCAGCTCTGGCGGTTTTTTTTCAAATGACACATCCGAGCTTTAAAGTACTGAGACCTCTCCACCACATTTTCCCCAAGAGAACCATCAATTAAGAAAATTAGAATTCTTTATTCTATTTATTATTTAAGTGATTAGCAATCCCATTTGAAAAATCGGCCTTTCGTTTGATTATAAGATAAAATGAAATATTATTTTAAAATTTGAAAAAAATATTATTATAATATAATTTTTTAATGTTAATTTTGTTTTAAAATTTGAAAAAATTAAATTATCTATTATATTTTATTTAGAAACTTATAAAAATTATAATAATAAACTAAAATAAGATAAGATGTAACCAAACGGAGGCCGCCCTTCCTTACCTTTGCAATGGACCTAATAAAATTACTCAAATTTGAATTCTTTTTTCCCGTACTTTATTACCATTTGCAAGGAAGGTCTACATAAACGATAGCATATGTAAAGGTTCCAACAATAGAAAATTTATTGGGTGGTTGATCTACAGCCACCACCAGGAGGTCCCGACAGTACATTTTTTTTTTCATTTGTATTTTTAATATTTTAAAAAATCACAATATCATTAAAAAAATACTTTCTTAATTATCAAGTAAAAAAACAAATACCTATGGAAAGCCCCGGAGCAGCAACATTTCTCAATTTTATTTATCGTCTACATGAAGTTATGAACATTATTAATTTCTCATCATTCTCTTACGTGGTAATAGTTGGTTGAAAGAAAAAGTAAAGGATAAAAAATAAATTTTGAATAATTTAATACCGTATCAAATGATGAGACGAGAATGATGCTTAAAATGATAATGAATAATATTTTCTGATTTCGACAATTAAACTCCTATTGCATAGCCAAAAAGAAATAAATATAATCAAGAAATAAAATGCCTAGCTAAGTGGCGCTCTACAAGAAGAATCTAGATTAGGAGTGTTCAACCGGGTACCGGACCGGATATCTAGGTATATCCAGCCCGGAACCCGGATTTCAAATTCGGGCCGGAACCCGGTCCTAGATATACCCGATTATGATCTAATCCAGAACCCGGATTCATCTGAGTTTTTACAACCCAGAAATTCAAGTTCAGGACTATACCCGATTTTTTTTTTTCCTAACAAAAGTCCATATTTCAGTTTTTTTTTTTAAAGCCTATATTTATAGTGAAGACTTTTCAAGAAACATTCATGTTGAAGAACATAATTCCCTTTATGTAAAAGCAAATATTTATTAAAAATAATGTTGTAAATCATATTTTTTTATAAAAGCCTATATTTTATGAAAACTTTTTCTAAGTCATATTAAAAAGCATAATTCTAATATTGTTCAGAATAATAAAAATATATAAAGATGAAAAACTAAAATGCATGCAATCCACTACGTATTGCATTATTTTGTTATTTATACATTATATTACGAAATACAAAATTACAAGATATGAATTACAATTCTTCCCTTTATGAAACATCAAGATAAATTACATTTCCAACCGATGTTCCTCACAGCAAAAATTTAAAATGCTAAAGAAAAAATCCCTAAATTCCCCCTTGGTGCATTCACAATCTTGGAAGCACCTCTCGTTTCTCTCAAGCCATAAACACCAAAACAAACATGAAGGAATCATCCTCCACTCAGCTTTATTGCCTCCACAACCTGCAGCACCTTCCCAACTAGCCAATAAATTCACCAAATGAAAGTTAAGACCCTACATAAATCAACTCAATAATCTCAATCAACTCCTACACAAATGATAGACCAAAGTTGAGTTATTAAGAAATCAGTAGAAAGTTATGCCTTTCAGCTAACCATATTTGAAAGTTACCTTGGAAAGCAGTTGAATAGAATTCAGTACCATCATCTTGAAGGGAAACGGGGGGTCAAGAGGTATTGGTTTTCAATAAACCCAAATAGTTATATAAATATTACTTCCCAGCTATATTTGCTAAGTTTCCTTCCAAACACAAAAAACTGCTTATGGAAGTAAAATAAGTCGTCACATCAATAACTTAAAGGCCAATGTTTGAAGAAAAGAAAAGATCAATAGAAAAGATCAAATATAAGGAACACACAGAAGAAGATGGCAAGAAACATTTACCTTGGAAGGCAGAATCCTCCATGTATTTCTGCAGCAAAACAAGCAACATGTATCAATAAATCAGTGGCAACATAGAGCATCTATCTCGCATGTATGAAAGCAAAAGGTGATTCCAATGTCAAAAGCAGTCCATGTAATATTAGGCACCAAGTTACCACGTATTTTTCTAGTTATTAAACATGCATTGAAAAGTTTTGGAAGGATAACACAATTTGGGATTTGAGATCAGCTTCCTTGCAAACAGTTGATTGGGCTGCACCAATACATGTTAATTAAGAAAATCTATCGTCATATGGGATCAGAAGAGTCTCGCCCGCTAAAATTTAGAGCAATCTACATACCCCGGTTGACTTCAGAGCAACAGTTAATCAGCAATGATGTAAAGCTGGGCAGTAATGCTACAACAGTTTCTTCAAAGTCATGACGAAATGCAGTATCCTTTTCAAGGTTAGATGAGTGTTGCTCCATTTCATTGTTTAAGCTTGCTGACATTTGTGGAGTATAAGTTTGCTCGGGAGGCATAAAACTCAATTCCTCACAAGCTCTGCATACACAGTCAACCTGTGTCAGAATTTTTTCTCACATTTATATCAGAATTTTTTCTCACATTAGTGGAGTATAAGTTTGCTTGGTTGTTTCATTTGCAACGTTATATATAAACATCTTAGAGTTTTTTATGTTTGATTGTATGGGAGAATAGCAACAAGTTACAACAACATTTTATTTAAACCCAGATCTAAGCTATAAAACTACTCCTCAAAGATTCTTTCATTTAAACATTGTTATCAAAACAGACTCATATCAATAAAGTAATAAAATATCATTAAATCAACAAAATAGGTATTAAATCAACAATAACCAAATAAGAACTGACGACTGTAGTAGACTACAATGCCATGATTACACCATAGATAGAGATTTCCTTTTTGATGAAAAATAAAAATACATAAGAAATTTTCCTTCGTTTTCATATATGTGCCTCCTTAAAGAATGCCCCTTGTTTAATAGATTCCCAATCTATGAATCTGTTATAAGAATAAATTTCAGAAGCTGATTAGAACTATCTCAAAGTTCCCCCTATAAATTTACAACAGTAAGCAATACTTGCTGTAGGACTAGTCCACAATTAATTTCTCTATTTCTCTCCCTCACAGACAGCACAAATGCTACAGAACTAAGAAAGAAAAACAACCCTATACTTAAAAATAGATTTCCAGCACAAAATCTTTTTGGAAATGATTTTTGCAATGACATACCAGGTACCCATTACTCACATCCTGCCCTATTTTAGCTATAAGAACATCCATAGGCTATACAACATCCTGTTCCACGTTAGCTGCAAGTCCAACAGAAAACAAAACTCTAACAAATAAAACCCAAAAAGAAAGAGCCAATCTAGCCAACCAAAACACTACTCATGATTTACCACAACATAACAGGTTATAAATCTGGGTGAAAAAATAAAACCCAAAAAGAAAATAGCAGGTCTAGCCAAATGGCAACCTCTGCTAGCCATTGGCGACGATCTAAATGCTCAAAACAGAGAGAGAGAGAGAGAGAGAGAGAGAGAGAAGCGTACTGAGAGTTGCGAAACTCTTCTATGGAGTCATGGACGGTGGCCTCAGATAACACCGGCGACGATGGTTGTGGTTTCCTGCTTGAGAGAGAGAGAGAGAGTTAGGGCTT
Organism: Carya cathayensis; assembly: GCA_011037825.1. NCBI lineage: Eukaryota > Viridiplantae > Streptophyta > Magnoliopsida > Fagales > Juglandaceae > Carya > Carya cathayensis. The sequence goes on along the minus strand of QGSO01000138.1, from coordinate 317,027 downwards.
CTTTAACGGGTTATATATATATATATAACCCGGGTACTGGATTTTAAAGCCGAAACCTAGATTTCATAATCTGCCCAGACCGGCTTGGTCCGGATTTTTGTAATGCGGGTTCCAACCCGGATTTGATCTGGGCCGAAACCCAGAACCGGAACCCGGTTATCTGGTCCAGATGAACAGTCCTAAGATTGAGGTGAATGTTAAGTTCATGCCAAGAGATGGCGGTGGCAAGAGTGGGTTTTGCGATGGTTCATAAATGAACAGCCCTAAAGGAAATGAAAGGAAAGCTGAAATTGTGGATTTAGCAGTAGAGCACGACAGCATATAGAGGCTACGGTTGACAATTTGAACTCCTGGCCAGCATGCTTGACCAAGACAAAGAATGAAGGGCTAGAGATAAAGAGGAAAACTTGAAATTTATGAAAGGGAAATGATAGAGTGCACAAGTATCACGTATTTTTTTAATAAAATAAAGAAATATAATATTTACATGAAATAATTAATTTTTAATATTTACAGAAAATATTAATTTTTTAATATAATATTTACATGAATATTTATTTATTGAGGGGACCAAAGGCAAGAGGCAAGGCCCATCATATAAAATTTACATGAAAAAAAATTAACTTTTTAATAGTTAATTTGACTATTTTTTAAAACAATCATGCGACATTTATGCATTTAATAGTTGTATGTAAAGTTTACTTATATAAAAAAAGATTAAAAGAGGTTGAAAAATGAAACTAAATATAAGAATTCCGCAAATAATACTTGATTAGTTTTTCGTTCACGCGGGCAAGGAAGAAAGGAACTGGAACAGAATCCAGCTTCTATTATAAAATATAAGTTTATGCCCTGTGATGTATGTTTTTTGGCTGTTGATTAATTAAAAATACAAAAATTCTATGTACAGTTATTTTTATGGATTCTTTTGTGCACTCCAGTGATATGATTAGTTGTGTATTAAAAAAAACTAATCCAGTCAATCATATCAGTGGAGTGCACAAAGAATACACAAAAGTGACTATATATAGCATTACTCTTAAAAATATCTTCTATAGATTTCCGTGTTTTTTGTCACAACACCTTTCAACTTACATATATCTAATTATTACAATTTTTTTAAAATTTTTAAATAAAATAAAATAAAATAAACAATTCAAATTTTTTAAATATAAAAAATATAAAAAATATATTCTAATAATATTTTATTTAATTTTCAATTTTAATATCAACTCAATTTTATGTCCCTTGACATAGGTTTTCTTGTAGTCGATTAACTAAACATATCTTTGTTTATAAGTTTCATAAATGGTTTCAACTCATTTCATTTCAACATTCAAATATCATTCAAATATAAATATTTTTCAATTTCAAATTTTTTATTTTTTCAATTAATCATTATGTAATTATTACAATTTTTGAAACTTCTAAATTAAACACAAAAAGCAATTCAACATTTTTAATGATGTTGTGATTTTTTTTAAAATATTTCAAAATGTAAATAAAATGAATGGAAAAAGAAGAAGAAGAAGAAGAAAAAGAAGAAGAAGATGATGATGATGATGAAATGAACTGTCTGGAGCCCTAACCGTGGCTGTAGAGCCGCCCATTAAATTTCTATTGTTGGAACCTTTACATATTCTATCATTTATGTGGACCTTCCATGCAAATTGTAATAAAGTGCAGGAAAAAAATCAAAGTTGAGTAATTTTATTAGGTCCATTGCGAAGGCCAGGAAGGTCTGAATGTTCAGATAGGCCGGGTCACTAATCACGTTAAGAATAAATAGAAGAAAGAGTTCTAGTTTTCTCAGTTGATAGTTCCATTGAAACAAATGTTGTGAAGAGGCCTCAGTTAAAGCTCGGATGTGCTATTTGAAATATGTATATATCCATCAGGAAGACACCGTCTTTATCCCAAATAAATTCTTTGAATAATTCATCAAAGTTTGGAGCATGTGCTATTACATTGGTTGTCCTTGGTATGTGCTGGATAGACCAAGACTGATGTAATAACAACCAATGTAATAGAACATGCTCTAGCGAAATTTGCTTTAAAATGTTATGGGGAACATGTTTTTATAGAGGATTACCCTCTTTGTATTAAACATCTATTTTAATGAAAAGTATCTTTCCTTAAAAAAAAAAAAAAAAACAACTTTTTGGAGCCTTTTTATGGAGATATTCCTGAATTCTTACCGACAATTTTCTTACATTTCACGTGGACAAAAAAAAGATCAAAGAAAAACTAAAAAAAATATATTTATGCAAATTTAGTATATATTAATCCTAAATATAGTATTAAAGTGTGCAATTTTCGTACACTCGTTTTAAAGAAAGTTTAATCTATCAATAGATTTTAACTTTACAATATTTTTATTTAACTTTTTTTCTTTACTTTTAAAAAATCCTATAAAACATTTTAACTCAAACAATTCAACTTCTATTCACAACATATCTCTCCACTATTCACTAGGGTTATAAAGAAAATCGAAAAACCGATTAAACCGGATAGGACCAACCCCGTTTGGATGTTGAGATGAGTTATGAAGAATTGTGTCCTTTATAAATAGTAGTGAGTTGAGACGGCGGAATGAGTTTTGTGGAGTCTATCTAAGATGAATTTAAGTATATTTGGATATTAAAATGAGTTTAGATTATTTATAAGAAATTGAAAACGATTGTGCGTTCTGTGTGTAAAGAGGTATTGAATTGAAAAAAGTTGTGGGACTCACGTGTAAAAAGATTTTAATTTGAAATGAGTTTAGTGATTTGAGAGTTTGGTATTTGGATGTTAGACTTGGTTTAAAATTTGACTAGTGAGTCAAGATTCAAACGAGACTTTAAACTCTTTTCTTTCTTTTTACTCTTTTTCTTTTCTTGTTTAATTTTTCGAATAAAACATTAGGAGAGAATTGCATGAAGTTCAAAATTCACCATACCCATAATTCAAATTAATTTGTAATTAAAAAAATTACAATATTTATTACATTTATCAGTTTATTATTATTTTTAAGAATAGATATGATGTGATAACATTAGGATAAGCAAAAATAAGAGTAATCAAAATAAAATTTACGCCGTATAAATCTTATACAAATTCTTTTTAGGAATTGCAGCATATTATAAAAAGCATTTTTTAAAAGACTTATTCGGAATATCCAAAAATGAAATAATTAAAATAGTCCTAAAGTGTGTAATTCAATCATTTGAAAAAGTATGAAAAATTAGTGATCCACCTAAAAATAATAATCAACATTTTTATTGATAGATTAAACTTTTTTCAAAATGAGTGTACGGAAATTACTCACCTTAATACTGTATTTAGGATTAATATACACTAAATTTGCATAAATATATTTTTTTAGTTTTTCTTTGATTTCTGTCCACGTAAAATATAAGAAAATTGTGGTTAAGAATTCAGGAATATCTCCATCATATAAATGCTTCAAAAAGTAGTTATAGAGTTGGAAACACCATTTGTTCAACAGCAATGGTCCAATTACATATTCCCAACAAACTTTGGTGAATCATTCAAAGAATTTAATTGGGATAAAGACAGGACCATAGCAAATATATATATATCTTATTGATCAGAAGATGGGTCCAACTCAGGTGGCCCTTTTTCAGATGGCACATCCGAGCTTTAGTACTTAGGCCTCTCCATCACATATTTTCAAGGGTACTATCAACCAAGAAAACTAGAATTCTTAACGTGATTAGTGACCTCATTTGAAGATTTAGGCCTTCCTTGCCTTCGCAATGGACCTAATAAAATTATTCAATATGTGGACCTTTCTTGCAAATAGTAATAAAGTGCGGAAAAAAGATAAAATTTAAGTAATTTTATTAGGTCTATTGCGAAGGCAAGGAAGGTCTGAGTGTTCAAATGGGGTCACTAATCACGTTAAGAATGAATAGAAGAAAGAATTCTAGTTTTCTAGTTGATAGTTCCCTTGAAAAAATGTGGTGGAGAGGCCTTTGTACTTCAAAGCTCAAATGTGCCATTTGAAGGACCTCTTGAGCTTGTCCATCTTTTGAATTAGATACTTTCATATATCCAATTATTAAGGACACCATCTTTATCCTAATTAAATTCTTTGAATAATTCACCAAAGTTTGTTAGCAATATGTAATTAGAGCATTGTTGTTGAACATATGGTGTTTTCTACAGTATAACTTGTAACGTTTATCCATGTGGTTGGACTTTAAGAAAAATTGTTTTTAGAGAATAAGACAAGAATTATCAACTTTTTAAATTTTATTTTTTCTTTCCTGATGCAGGGGGATCCGAGACAGATGATACTGAGCTGTCAGATTGCACCTTGATGGCGTTGAGATACCATGAGTTGGCAGATCAGCGCAAAGGCCGGAATTGATTGTGATATGTTCCTCATTGGGGCCGTTTTGAGTGCGTTTCAGTCTTTTGGCCATAACTTTGGCTACGGGTGTCGGAATCGCACATAAGACCCCAATTTGAAAAGCTCTTTTCGGCACGCATGCCATCCACATCGAGCGTGGCTCCATGTGTGTAACAGCCCGCTAAATTATCAGTTTTTGGATTATTTCCCGACAGCAATCACATTTCTCTCGTCTTTACCCTCATCTGGAATCACGCGTATAGATTATCTTTTTCCGTAAATCACGTAATTTGTTCTTTACCAACAGCTGTAAAATCATGAATAGTTTTATCCTAAGCGTTGTACCTCGATGGCGTTTTTCGGATCTTATCCATCGAATTTCAAAGTATTAGATAAGCTTGTTTTTAAAGTAGCACAATTATAATAATTTAATGAGCTCTGAAAATATTATAATTGTGGATATTTATTTAGATTAAATATTTTAATTGTTTTAAGATATTATGAGGTTTAATTTTACGTTGAAAATTCTTATTTAAATTTAAGTGTTTTATGCACTTTGATTAATTAATGATACTTTATCATTTTATATAATGATGAGGAAATATTATTTTATAAATTTTAGTTTATAAAATAATATTCTACCTTAATTCATCATAGTGTTTTACTTAAAGTGTTTTATTTAAAATAAGTTTCATGACGTTATCAGCACGAATTGCTCTCTCGCCATTATGAAACTCCCAACCTCAAGAGCCGCCTCATCTTCTTCAACTCTACTTTTTCTTTTCTCTCTAAGTTTTTTTTTCTACTGTTGCTGCTGCTGAGACCGCGTCCTCCCTTCATGTTTTTGATCTCAGAGTACCTTGACCTTTGGGGAAGCAAGGTGTTTAACAAAGGTACGGCTGTTCTTTGACAACAAGACAAAGGTGCTATCAATCACACCAATAACAACGTCTAACCATGTGCATCGACCCAAGTTAATAATAAAACAAAATTAGTAGGCCCTTTGCTAAACTCCATCATTACTACTGAGTTGTAAAGTACTTTGAAATTAAAAAAAAAATAAGAATAAAAATAAAGGAAAGAAAGGAATTGGGGAAACACCCCTCCTCCACAACCCCATTCCGTTGTTCATAATTTGTTCCTTCAAAATTTCAAATAATTCTCCAAGCATGAGAGTCTTGTTTGCAACAACCATCGTAATCCTCATCACCGTTGGCAACGAGGTCATAACCTCCATGGACCAGATGGTTCGGCAAACAGAGAAGGAGGATGGGGACGACGACGCTGTGCTCCGTTTCCTTGGGAGTGTTGCTTGCTTGGTGTAGCTACAGCTCTTCCATGCTGATGGCCACCTTCCCGCCGGGGCGCCAACACAATCTTTTTTCCCTTGATGTTAAGGGAATAGTATTCTTCCGTCCATCATGAATGACACTGCGATCATACTGCCAAGGTCGACCCAACAATACATGACACGCATCCATAGACACAACATCACACCAGGCATTATCGAAATATTTTCTACCAATTGAAAAAGACACGAGGCATCGCCTATCAACTGTTACCTCACTGCCTTTATTTAGCCATGACAACTTGTATGGCTTAGGATGACGGTCCGTCTTCAACTGCAATTTCTGGACAACCTCCTCGGACACTACATTCTCACAACTGCCGCTGTCAATGATCATTTTGCAGACTTTATCTGCAACTGTGCAGGTCGTGTGGAAAAATATTGGTTCTCAACCAATCGTCCCCTGAATCGCCCTTGGGAGTCAGTAGACTCTTGCGAACGACCAGAGTCTCATGACCATCTCCATACAGCACATCATCAGTCTCATCATCGTCATACACGGGCTCGCCAATCTCCTCAGTCTCGTCTACGCATTTTCCTCAATCAACAAATTTTTGCCCTTTTGATTAGCAGGCTTCCTGCAATCAGTCGCCCTATGCCCTTGTTCACCACAATTAAAACATCTATAGTAGGGTTAGAATTACCCTGCGGTGGCTCTGGAAGGATGGGAATCCTGAGGGCAAACTGGCCGACTGTTGTGATCGCTCCTAATCATTGGTCTCCTGTTTTGCTGTTTTTCAACAGCAAGTGCAGCTGGTAGGCTTCCGAAACATTCCATAGTGAATGAAGGCTGAGGACATCTTGCAAGGGCTGGCGCAAACCCCCCAAATACCGCGCCACCATTCTGCTCCTCCGTCTCAGATAAATCGTTCCGGGCGACCAATTGGTAAAACTCCTCCGTGTAATCATCGACTGATCGCGCGCCCTGCCTCAACGCATGAAGTCGCTGAAACAAGGTTTGCGTGTAGCCGAAGGGAAGGAAGTGACCCTTCATCTTCTTCTTCATCTTCTCCCAATCAGTGATCTTGGCCTTGCCCTGCCTGTCTCGTGAACGTCGCAACTGCTCCCACCACGCAGATGCTCTGCCCTTGAGTTTGATGGCGATCAGTTTCACTTTCACACGATCGGGGACTTCCTTATAATCAAAAATACGCTCCACTTCATTAATCCAATCCACGAATCCCTCGGCCTGTAACGTACCAGAAAACTCGGGGAGATCGACCCGAAAACCGAGGTCTCCATGACGCTCCTCCCGACCACGGTGCTCCCGGATAGAGCACGATTGTGATATGGGTTTTCGAAAGTGGAATTAGAATCGTGATCAGAGGCCTCACGATCCTCGAAATCCTGCGCCGCCAGGCCTGGGTTAATTCTGGACTTGCCTCTGCAAATCCTCAATCATCCATCCTGAACGCTGCGATCACGGGTTGGGCTTCCTCATTCGGAACCTGCCCACGACGACCACGACCCCAGCCATTGAAATTGGTGAAATTTCCCAAGAAGATGTTGAAGCTCTGATCCAACTGACGCCGGACAGGATAGCGATTATCCTGCAGGCTAGTTCCAACAGATGATTCACAGGAGAAAATTCGCCCAAAACCAGAGAGAAAAGTCTCTAGGGTTTAACGGAATATTATAAAATCAAGCAATCATGAAAATCAGTCCACAAGCCGGACTGTTATAGCCAAAAATCGTGTTTATCCGAATTTTGCCAAAAATAGCAAAATCTCGGAAATCACTCTAAATTGAAATCGAAATAAAATAAGCAATCTGCAAAAAATCGGCCCAAATCGGATTTAAAATGACTTCCTAACTGACAAGCGAAATATACCATAAATAGTAAAAAATAACTAAAACTAGTGATTCGGAGGGGAAAACAGCAGAATTTGAGATCGAAAAAAAGGCACATTGTGACGCCCCCAAATTCCGCTTGGGATTGAACGGACATTTGAAGCGTCGAGACATGCAACACAAGGTTACCTGCCCCCGTTCATGACATATAAGATGCAATGTTCCTAACATGCATCTAGCATTATGCAATATTCGCAGCGGATAATTTTTTTCTTTAGCAATACTATGCACCAAACTAAAATATCCCAAATACTTGAAACATATTTCATACATAAAGGCATACTAAAAAGCCGTGATCACCACACTAGTCCAAAATGGTTGTGATCAAAAGAATACTTGAGATACAACTCCAAAAGTACAAGTATTAACCTAAGTTAAATACTATACCATCATCAACATCGCACCGTGGCCTAGTCGACTGTATTCAGTTGGTCAGATTCCAATTCTCCTTTGGGTCCTGTAACAAGATCTACCATTCGGGGGGAATGGTAGTTGGGACTACCACAGTGAGATTTGATTACAAATCTCAGTAAGTTAACATAAAACTCACACACAGGTTAAAAATGCATGCATGGCAGTAAAAGCATAAATGCATAATTATAGTCATACATAAACATAGTATAACTTGACATATAGCATGACTTAACCAGAACTTAAGCGTGAACTGAACTTGACTTAACATGGCATGAACTTAAGCTTAAAACATAACATGAACAAACAACATAACATGAACGTGAAACATAACATGGACTTGAAATATAGCATGAACGTAAACCTGCATAACATAAATAAGAACTTGAAAATAACATAAACTTGAACATAACATGTACGTGAGTATAACATAACATGGACTTGATCTAAAACTTGACTTATCATGTATTTGATCTGAAACTGGACTTAACATAAACTTGGAATCTTATTCAATTGTCTTGATTAATAACGTGCGTTAATACGTACTCCACAGTTGTTGTGGCCCCACGTATTCAAGTAACATAAAACATAATACGTACTCCACAGTTGTTGTGGCCCCACGTATTCTACATGTCACAATTGCTGTGTCTCATGTAGTGTATGCTCCACAGTTGTTGTGGCCCCATACTTCATGCTCCACAGTTGTTGTGGCCCCATGAATACACATAACATAAAATATAATACGTACTCCACAGTTGTTGTGGCCCCACGTATTCTACATGTCACAATTGCTGTGTCTCATGTAGTGTATGCTCCACAGTTGTTGTGGCCCCATACTTCATGTAACATAAAATATAATACGTACTCCACAGTTGTTGTGGCCCCACGCATTATAAGTAACATAAAATATAATACGTACTCCACAGTTGTTGTGGCCCCACGATTATAGTAACATAACATATCTTATCTTTCTTAATGCATGAGATATTAATTAATATCATATACTTTTCTAACATGGCGTATACTTGTAAATGGCACCATATGATTTAATCATAACATTTCATGGCATACTTAACATGGCATACTTATAACATACATCATTGTATGACAGAAAAGATTATGTAACAGATAATTATTCATGAGAGATTAAATCATACGTAGCAGATAAACATGTAATGACATAGCATGACATGGCATATACGATAACATACATACATAAATTGTAGTTCTCTTACCCATCACACATACACAATAAACTGATAGTAAGTTAGAGGCTAACTTACCTCGATCGTCGCGTTCTATGAGAATAAAGCGCGAAACACTAGGAACTGCACAACAGCTGGAAGAGGAACACTCAAGTCCTTAAGATTTTCACTTCTGAACTCAATTGTCATATTATGAGCACTTGCAACACCACGGCAACTTGAGGTTTCACTATACTTTGAAGTAGAAGACCACTAACATCAGAATCGTCAGAACCTCGTATTGAATGAGAATGCCACCAGTTGCTCATGCAGTAGTCTCCACATCCTTTGACAAAACAGCACCACATGCCTATACTTTGTTGTCCAACTTTGAAAATTATTTATTTAATTATTACAAGAATCACATGCTCCAATTATACGATAACCAACACTGGCCCGCACATGTGTTATATACTTTATTGACTTTGCCGTGCCGTAAATGACAAGGTTGGTAAGTACTTCACGTATCCTTATGGGTGCCGCCCATGTGAATTTTCATATTGTTTTTTTCTAAGCAATGTGAATTTTCATATATTCAGCAAACTGTAAGGACCCAGATGAGAGATCTGGATCATCCACGTGTCAAAGACGTACCTCTCCCTCTCTGAAGAATTCTCCAAGAAATTTAACCCATTAAACCTGGGCAAGGCAAAAGCCCAGAACGATCCGAGAATTCTAATCATGTTGTTCTCATCTCTTTAGTCAACGATGTTCAATCTGCAGAACCATCTTAAAATAGCAGCAGAACGCATCATTTATGGCAAGATGGCATATCTATATGCCGTATTTCTAGCAGTTGAATTCTGGATCCGATAGCCTAATTACTTGCCATATCACCTCGTCGTGCTGCATCTTTAACCACAAAGAAGAGAAAAGGCGTTGCAGTCGAGCAATTTAATCGATCAAGAAGGTCAACTCCCCTTAACTGGCTACTATAACCCCAAAGATTTCGTCCTCTCCATCCAACGCCCCAGGTCGGTCCTCCACACCGTCGCTCGTGCTGCTCCTCCGTTGCAGATCTCCAAGCCGCAGCACCAAAATAAGATCAGAGTCTCGTTCAAGAGAGCCATCGTTCCCGATTTCCTGAAGTTGGTGAGAAAAATATTTTCTACTTAGCAAGCTTATCCACCTCCAAGGAAACGTCGGAGATGGCCGGTGGGTGCTCTGGATCTTAGCATTCCTGCGCGTCTCGATGAGTCTGCGCTCGATGCTGGACGGGTCCTCCATCAGCAACAGTTGATAACGTAAACACAAAGAAGATGTGGCCGTAGCAGCAACTGCTGCAGTTGCTGACCTGCAACAGAATCCGAGCCAAACCAGCCTCCGAGCCAACCTGAAACAGAAAAGGAAGAAGATCTAGCTGCCGACGCCGTCTCAGGCGTGGCCATCAGCATGGAAGAGCTNAAAATATCCCAAATACTTGAAACATATTTCATACATAAAGGCATACTAAAAAGCCGTGATCACCACACTAGTCCAAAATGGTTGTGATCAAAAGAATACTTGAGATACAACTCCAAAAGTACAAGTATTAACCTAAGTTAAATACTATACCATCATCAACATCGCACCGTGGCCTAGTCGACCGTATTCAGTTGGTCAGATTCCAATTCTCCTTTGGGTCCTGTAACAAGATCTACCATTCGGGGGGAATGGTAGTTGGGACTACCACAGTGAGATTTGATTACAAATCTCAGTAAGTTAACATAAAACTCACACACAGGTTAAAAATGCATGCATGGCAGTAAAAGCATAAATGCATAATTATAGTCATACATAAACATAGTATAACTTGACATATAGCATGACTTAACCAGAACTTAAGCGTGAACTGAACTTGACTTAACATGGCATGAACTTAAGCTTAAAACATAACATGAACAAACAACATAACATGAACGTGAAACATAACATGGACTTGAAATATAGCATGAACGTAAACCTGCATAACATAAATAAGAACTTGAAAATAACATAAACTTGAACATAACATGTACGTGAGTATAACATAACATGGACTTGATCTAAAACTTGACTTATCATGTATTTGATCTGAAACTGGACTTAACATAGATTTTTAGTTTGGTGCATAGTATTGCTAAAGAAAAAAATTATCCGCTGCGAATATTGCATAATGCTAGATGCATGTTAGGAACATTGCATCTTATATGTCATGAACGGGGGCAGGTAACCTTGTGTTGCATGTCTCGACGCTTCAAATGTCCGTTCAATCCCAAGCGGAATTTGGGGGCGTCACAATGTGCCTTTTTTTCGATCTCAAATTCTGCTGTTTTCCCCTCCGAATCACTAGTTTTAGTTATTTTTTACTATTTATGGTAATATTTCGTTTATCAGTTAGGAAGTCATTTTAAATCCGATTTGGGCCCGATTTTTTGCAGATTGCTTATTTTATTTCGAATTTCAATTTAGAGTGATTTTCGAGATTTTGCTATTTTTGGCAAAATTCGGATAAGCATGATTTTTGGCTATAACAGTCCGGCTTGTGGACTGATTTTGATGATTGCTTAATTTTATACTATTCTGTTAAACCCTAGAGACTTTTCTCTCTGGTTTTGGGCGATTTTTCTCCTGTGAATCATCTGTTGGAACTAGCCTGCAGGATAATCGCTATCCTGTCCGGCGTCAGTTGGTATCAGAGTTTCAACATCTTCTTGGGAAATTTCACCAGTTTCACAGGCTGGTTGTCGTGGTCGTGGTCGTCGTGGGTAGGTTCCGAATGAGGAAGCCCAACACCGTGATCGCAGCGTTTAGGATGTGATGATTGAGGATTTGCAGAGGCAAGTCACAGAATTAACCCAGTGCCTGGCGGCGCAGGATTTCGAGGATCGTGAGGCCTCTGATCACGATTCTAATTCCACTTTCGAAAACCCATATCACAATCGTGCTCTAATCCGGGAGCACCGTGGTCGGGAGGAGCGTCATGGAGACCTCGGTTTTCGGGTCGATCTCCCCGAGTTTTCTGGCACGTTACAGGCCGAGGGATTCGTGGATTGGATTAATGAAGTGGAGCGTAATTTTGATTATAAGGAAGTCCCCGATCGTGTGAAAGTGAAACTGATTGCCATCAAACTCAAGGGCAGAGCATCTGCGTGGTGGGAGCAGTTGCGACGTTCACGAGACAGGCAAGGCAAGTCCAAGATCACTGATTGGGAGAAGATGAAGAAGAAGATGAAGGGTCACTTCCTTCCCTTCGGCTACACGTAAACCTTGTTTCAGCGACTTCATGCGTTGAGGCAGGGCGCGCAATCAGTCGATGATTACACGGAGGAGTTTTACCAATTGGTCGCCCAGAACGATTTATCTGAGACGGAGGAGCAAATGGTGGTGCGGTATTTGGGGGGTTTGCGCCAGCCCTTGCAAGATGTCCTCAGCCTTCATTCACTATGGAATGTTTCGGAAGCCTACCAGCATGCACTTGCTGTTGAAAAACAGCAAAACAGGAGACCAATGATTAGGAGCGATCACAACAGTCGGCCAGTTTGCCCTCAGGATTCCCATCCTATCCAGTAGCCACCGCAGGGTAATTCTAACCCTACTATAAGATGTTTTAATTGTGGTGAACAAGGGCATAGGGCGACTGATTGCAGGAAGCCTGCTAATCAAAAGGGCAAAAATTTGTTGATTGAGGAAAATGCAGTAGACGAGACTGAGGAGATTGGCGAGCCCGTGTATGACGATGATGAGACTGATGATGTGCTGTATGGAGATGGTCATGAGACTCTGGTCGTTCGCAAGAGTCTACTGACTCCCAAGGGCGATTCAGGGGACGATTGGTTAAGAACCAATATTTTTCACACGACCTGCACAGTTGCAGATAAAGTCTGCAAAATGATTATTGACAGCGGCAGTTGTGAGAATGTAGTGTCCGAGGAGCTTGTCCAGAAATTGCAGTTGAAGACGGACCGTCATCCTAAGCCATACAAGTTGTCATGGCTAAATAAAGGCAGTGAGGTAACAGCTGATAGGCGATGCCTCGTGTCTTTTTCAATTGGTAGAAAATATTTCGATAATGCCTGGTGTGATGTTGTGTCTATGGATGCATGTCATGTATTGTTGGGTCGACCTTGGCAGTATGATCGCAGTGTCATTCATGATGGACGGAAGAATACGTATTCCCTTAACATCAAGGGAAAAAGGATTGTGTTGGCGCCCCGGCGGGAAGGACTCACTCCTACCCCGGTAGCCAATAATACTAACATGCTTTTCATGTCCAGGTTTTTAGATGAGATTGAGCATGGAGGCGTGGTCTATGCTTTACTTGTAACAGCCCGCTAGAAATTCAATGGTGAAATTTCTATAGACTTTAGAAACCTCGTGAAAACTCCGTAAGTTTTCACGAATCAACTAATCGCATAGGTTTTAGTCTGTCAACATAGTTAGTGTTATCACTCACATTGTGCCAGAAATGCGATTTTAATTGTTTGAGATAGTTAGAAGTGTCATAATACATTATAATCTACACCACTAGGCTCAATTGAATATTTAGGATTTTTTTTCAGTACAAAGTTTATTACGTTTTTTTTTTGGAGTGAATAGTAACCTTGATAAGCGTACTAACTGCAACGTTTTCAAAATCACAATGTGAAATGTCCAAATTAGGTTAGAGAAGTTTTATTTGGACACTTGGCAAGATCTTAACCACATATAAAGAATAGTATTAGATACTTGGCACAAAGTGAAACCGTTAGATGGAATTGTGAAGGAAATCAAGGTGTGAGATCACGCCATCTAAGCAAAACCTTTTTCATCTGATCAACCAAATTGAGCCAGATTAAAGAGGGTTGCAACCCTAGTGAAATCCTAAATGGATGGAATCTAGTTGAAACTCCAAAAACTTGATTGAAACCGAAACCCTAAACGGTTTCCCCAAACCCTAAAGTTGGCCTTCAAACCCTTTTGATCCAATTTCTAGCATTGTGTTTAATCACTTGATTAAATCACTTCCACATGCTATCAATTTCTCAAATTCTTATTATGACATCTTTATCCAACATTTTAAACCTTAGAAATTTGATTGGGCCAAGAAAAATTGGATTTGGGCTTGATAGCATCTCAAACCCTAACCAAACCTCATTTAAACCCCAAATTGAAGTCCACTTGGTTGAGGCCCACTAAGGCCCACGAATTTGGCCACCTTGGCAAAGCTTCTTGGAGAAGTTTCCTCCCCTACTTGGCAGACCATTCATTGCATCAAGTTGCACTCAATAATATGGAGGAACCCACCCCATCAAGTCCCAAGTCTCATAGCTTTTGTAGGTTGTCCTTTGCCCCCCCACTATCCTCTACTTTATATCACATGTCTACCTTCACTCAATGATCATTAAGGTCCATATATTCCCCCAACAAAAGACTAGAGTCGTGCAAGACACACTTACTTCACTTTAATCATTTCTTCACCCCGTTCTTAGATAGAGACCCAAAAGAGCTCTCTCGGGCAGTTTTCTGTGTGTTTTTACGTGGAGATTCTAGACCCTTTGTAAGTATTTTCACACGATGACTCCTTCATAAAAGTTGTTCCTCTTTGAGTCTAGTTTCATAGATGTATTTTTCGTATCATTCCATGGTCATTTGGTCGGTCAAAAGTATTTTTAACTATGGAAAGGTCATTCTGGGCGTGAATCTGGAGAGTATGTTATGTTTTGGAGTTTTTGACCAAGCTAATGGACATATCTTGGTCCAAAAATTTTATGGAGTGTTGTTAGCATGTGTTTAAGAGTTTTCATTGAAGTTTTGTTGCATGAATAAAGTTTTTGATGATAGATGTTCTTAGATCTAGAAACTTGAAAACTGGAAGTGGAAAAACAGTTTTTATTTGGAGAAAGTTTGAATATTTCGTGGTTTGATCTTACTCTAATGGCTTTGATATTTTTATCTGATGATCCTAAGTCTCTTATTTTCATGTTAGGATGTTAGTTTGGAGATATTTAGTATTAGTTTCAAAGATATGATTTTTCTATGCAAGAGAATTTTGGTTAGGCCTAAGATTTGATGTTTTTAGGTTAGATCCATGTTTTATTGAGTTTTAGCCATGTGATTTTAATTTTGATGGTTGGATATTCTTTAGGACACGTTTATAAACCATGTGATGCTTTATTTCAAAAATATCACCTTCTTAAGCCATTGATCAAGAGACTTACCAAAGCTAGTTAAGAAAAAGTTTCTGTTTTTGGACTAAGTGTAAAACCAAAAACTCCAAGTGTTATTTTTGTGATTTTGGTGGTTTTAGTTTGATGATTTAAAGCATGGTTTATCTTAGGATGATGTTATGAATATGTTAGAAGTAAGATTTGATTTTTTGAAATTCTTAGAGATGTTTTGATTTAAGGACAAAGCTTGCGATTCAAGTGTTTTGATCTTTTTACAAAAACAAGTTTGGTGTTGATTATAAGCCTTTTCTGAGTAGATGTTTTAAGTATGGTTTTAAATTTAGGATTGGAAGATACTTGTTGGAAAATTTTGGTTTAAGCATGAGTTTTGAAGTTGGAAGGGATTGCAACAAAAATCAAGAGAAATGGCCTATAGATGTTTCGGCCATAGTGTGTTTTCCATAGTTTTGTTTTGTTTTAAATTTTTCTGAGTTAATATTTGAGTTTAAGACAAAATTTACATGAGGAATGTAAATTTTGGAAATTTTTGGAGTTAAGATGTGAAATCCTTAAGTTAGGGGTAAAATGGTCTTTTTCCCACATGTAGAGGGTCAAATGATAATTTTACTCTAAGTTAGCTTGTTTTCATGTTTCTAATTGTTAGTAATTAAATTTCTAACTCTTAGAATGACCTTTTACAGTTCCTCGTGTTTCGCACTTTATTCTCGTAGAACGCGATGATCTGAGTAATTTAGCTTCTAACTTACTATCAGTTTATTGTGTATGTATGATGGGTAAGGCAACTACAATTTATGTATGTATGTTATCATATATGCCATGTCATTACATGTTTATCTGTTACGCATGATTTATTCTTTTATGAATATTTATCTGTTACAAAATCTTTTATGTCATGCAATGTTGTATGTTATAAGTATGCCATGTTAAGTATGCCATATGTTACATGTATGTCATGGAATGTTTATGTTTAAATCATATTGTGCCATTTACAAGTATACGCCATGTTAGAAAAGTTCATGATATTAAATAATATCTCATGTATTAAGAAAGATAAGATATTTAAGAGTGACACGGACCTAAGCGTGTTCACCACAAGTTATGTTAAGGATGACACGGATCTAAGCGTGTTCATCACAAGTTATGTTAAGGATGACACGGACCTAAGCGTGTTCATCACAAGATATGTTAAGGATGGCACGGACCTAAGCGTGTTCATCACAAGTTATGTTAAGGGTGACACGGATCTAAGCATGTTCACCACAAGTTATGTTATGCGGTGCCACGGACTCAAGCGTGGTTCACCTTATGTAAAGTTCATATAAGTTTCAGATCATGTTCAAGTTAAGTTATTCATGTCAATCACGACCCTAAATGCTAGGATGGGGTAATATCCTAGTGGAACTCCTTTGTTCACGCTGGAGTGTCTAAATAGGTGTGAAATTCCCTGGGTTGACGAAGTACAGTCAACAGGTTGCGAATGGGGCCTAAGTAACTGGTCACCGGAGCGCGCCAGGCACTAACGCCGATGGTGTCATATTTTATGTTACGTGTATTCATGGGGCCACAACAACTGTGAAGCATACACTACGTAAGACACAGCTATTGTGACACGTAGAATACGTGGGGCCACAACAACTGTGGAGTACGTATTAACGCACTCACAGCTGGTCTAGATACCTGTGTTGTAATGCGGTAATCGGCAGGGATACGCGGCTCTAGGGGACCCGTGTAGCACCCATGTGGTCACGTTATTAATTAAGACAATTGAATAAGATTCCAAGTTCATGTATTTCACGTTCAAGTCATGTTTCACGTTTCGTTATGTTCAAGTGTACGTTCATGTCAAGCTTAAAGTTCAAGTCCATGTTATGTTTCAAGTTCACATCCATGTTATGATTTAAGTTCATGTCACGTCAAGCTAAGTTTCTGTTTCAGTTCAATTATGTCAACTCATGCCATGTTATGTCATGTCACATTATGCTTATTATTTTATGCCATGTTATGTCAAGTTATGTTATATTAACTTTTGATTTTGATGGTGCATTCATACCTTTATTTCTATGCATACATCATTAACCTGTGTGAAAGTTTTCTATTAACTTGCTGAGATTTGTAATCAAATCTCACCGTGGTAGTCCCAACTACCATTCCCCCCAAATGGTAGACGATGTGTCAAGTTCAGAACAGGGAGCAGACATCGATAGGCTGGAGGATGTTGACTAGACGCCGCAGATGCGATGCAGAGTTTTCAGCTTCTATAGTTAGTTTTTTTTGGAACAGTATTCTAACCTTGTTAATTGAGTTACGCGAGTTACTCGATGAACTGGTTCAGTAAGTGTATTTTGGTACTGTAATATTGAGTTTAGTAACCCATGTTTTGAGATTACAGTCTTCTGAGACCCGTACTGTAATCGTGGTTATTTATTTTGTTAAGTATGCATGGATTATGCTTAAATTATTTGGGATGTTATAAGTTTGGTGTATAGTATTAAAAAAAAAAAAAAATTATCCGCTGTGAATATTGCATAATGCTAGATGCATGTTAGGAACATTGCATCCTATATGTCATGAACGGGGGCAGGTAACCTTGTGTTACATATCTCGACGCTTCAGATGTCTGTCCGATCCCAAACGGAAATCTAAGGGCGTCACATTACTACCTTGCGAGAATAGTGCAGTAGACGTGGATACAGATTGGGAATCTCTCTGTCAAGGGGCAGCACTGAGTGCACTACCAGTACTACTTAGTCGACATTATCATCTGCCCAGTCCTTTAGTACCATCATTCATTAGTCGTGGCCATTACATACATTTATATATTAAAATATTCATTCATTTCAGTCATTTCCTTTCCTTTCATTCTTTCCTTTCAATCCTTAGGTAGATCAGGTCATTTCATAAAACCTCTTTTTTCTACTTTTCTAGTTGATAGTACCCTTGAAAAAATGTGGTGGAGAGGCCTTTGTACTTTAAAGCTCAAATGTGCCACTTGAAGGACATCTTGAGCTTGTCCATCTTTTGAATTAGATACTTTCATATATCCAATTATTAAGGACACCATCTTTATCCTAATTAAATTCTTTGAATAATTCACCAAAGTTTGTTAGCAATATGTAATTAGAGCATTGTTGTTGAACATATGGTGTTTCCTACTGTATAACTTGTAACGTTTATCCATGTGGTTGGACTTTAAGAAAAATTGTTTTTAGAGAATAAGACAAGAATTATCAACTTTTTAAAATTTTTTCTTTCCCTTCCCCGGATATAAAAGATTCTATGGTTATAAACTAAAAACTTGGATTTACAATCTAAGAGAGTATTTTGTAGAGGAAAATCATTTATTTAAAAATACGAGTCTTTTTACAAAATGGGTTTCAAAGATTACATAAAGAAAGGTGCCTAGGCTTCCGTCACTTTTTCCTTGGATTATCTATGTTCTGATGCTTCATCCTCATTTAATTCTCGGGTGGGGCACACATAAATAAAATAAGTCGAATACTCAATAAGTACTACTTCATGTTGCAAAAATATAAAAACATAGGTTTTCATTCATGCATTCTCACTCACATACATACTTTACATAAAATGTTTTCTTTTATTTATAAAGGTGGGGCTTTTCTCTTAAAAGGGTTTTTGTTTCTTAAAACATCTCCCACCTTGCACTTTCCTTCATAAAACTAAAACATTTATGCACACAATTAACCTTATCACTTTCCTTTAGGCGTACACACAATGACACCCCTTGTGTTAGGGTTAACAGTCTTTGGACCTAATTCCGCCCATGGTCGCGGGTTGGGAATCCCTTTGTCAAGGAGCAGCACTGGGTTCACTACCAGTACTACTTAGTCGACATTACCATCTGCCCAGTCCTTTGGTACCATCATTCATCAGTCGTGGCCATTACGTACATTCATACATTAAAACATTCATTCATTTCAGTCATTTCCTTTCCTTTCATTCTTTCCTTTCAATCCATAGGTAGATCAGGTCATTTCATAAAACCTATTTTTTATGACTTAAAACATAAAACTTCATCATTCATTTCATGATACATATATACAATACATACTACATATAATATTTAATCACATACATACAACTATTCTTGGGGTGCGTAAAAAGGGGCTGCCTAAGAGGGCTAGTACGTACATATATTAAAAACTTATACCTTAGCATAGATTCATAAAACATTTCATTATAAGAATAATTTTTTTTCTTTTCATTTCATAAAAGAACATATTTATAAAACATTCATTTTCAATTTCATACTTTTAGAAAACTCTAAAAGAGCATGAACGTAATACTTACTTGAACTCTATGTTAAGCAAGTTTCGTGCAGTTTGTTCATGTGCGTGTCAGATGGCAACTTACATACATTCATAACCCCACGTCATTTGTTTTTCATTTAATGAACACTAAACGTAAACTTGCATAATAAAACTATCTCTAACTCTTAGCCCATTCTCTTCCAATGGCCTTAACCTCCAATTGGCCATTTACTTAAACTTCCACCACTTAGACTAGCCATTTTTCAAATTAATCTCTTTTAACAATTTACTCTCATGCTTCTTCATGACATCCCTATTTGTACAAACTTACACCTCTAGGTATCCCAAATATTCCTTCACCTCATTTACACATGTCATCATCTAATTCCTCGAAGTATAACCATTTTCATAAATCTTAGGCCTAGACTATGAAACTAAAATCCTAATTTCATTTTTTGATTAACAAATTGAGCTTTCATGCTTCACCTTAATCTCCTACAATTATTCATGAGCCTACAGCTTAACCTCAATTCACCATACAATCCAATTGCAGTAACAGTACCAGTTTTTAAATAACATCCTTCCCCCGTTCATAATCCAAACCAACATCAATTCTAAGTCCTTACTCACTTTCTCACCTACAACATCTTACACATTCCAACCCAAACATATATATTTCATACCCTTTTATCACCTAAAATTAACATATAATCCTCCTAAGTACCCACTTGTTCTTACAATTGCCACCCATACAAAATACATTAAAGATGTACAAATCAGTCTATTTAGAACCCAGCATCATCATCATACCTCTCAACCCACTACACTCCATCATTAAATCCAAACATTCCAAACAATCCACTCTAACCTCATATGTTCATCCCAATTGGCACATCCAACCTTTAAAGTACCGAGGCCTCTACACCAAAACCTAGAAAAATTAGTATTATTTCTTCTATTTATTTCTCCTAACATGATTAGTGACCCCATTTGATGATTTAGATGGCGGTTAAAATGATAATAAATAATATTTTGTCGTTCCGACAAACTTCTCCTATTGCAAAGCAAAATAGAAATAAATATAAGGAAAAGAATGAGTGCCAAAGGGGTGCTTTATGATAAAAATCTAGTTTGAGATGAAAAAAAAAAAAAGAAAGGTTTTTTGTTATTCATCTTTCTTTGTACATAACAAATATAGTTATATAGTAGTACACTGAGAAAGAACATGGAAGTTATTTATGGTTATACAATCTCTAAGGCTAATCACTCGAAGGAAGGGATTTTCAATTCACACCACTCCTGCAATTTCTCCAATCAGTTCTTCATTGACAGCTCATGCCAACACTCCCCCTCAAGTTGGTGCATATATATCTCTAATGCCCAACTTGTCAAGTGAGTTGTGACGCTCCCAAATCCCACGTACGGACACGGGAAAATTGAGACGTCCGGATGATGACATCATGGGTCACCACCCTATCGCCAAGTGCCAAGTGTGTGTACATGCAACAGGTGTGTAAATGAAGACACGCAGCGGATAAACAAGGTCATATACTAAGTACCACAATTTTTCTTTGTTTAATACAAACCCGTTCAAAACATACATAATAAAATATTACAAGCTTCAAATATTATTTCAAAACCAACTACAAGGCATAAACTCCAACTCAATACTCCGGCGGAACCGCCTCCTCGGGCTCAGCCTCCTCCTCCTCCTCCTTGATCCCTGCATCAAAATCTACGGTATCAAAATGGTGCCGCAGGTAAGTAAGATCCAAACACCACTAGATAAAAACATATTATAACTCAAACAATATGCATGAAAGAATGCAACGCACATGTCCCATAAAACAACATTTTTTCACGCACGCCAAAATTCCATTTGGCCCAAAAGCATTCCTTTAATCATATCCTCGCCATTATCCCAGATAATGGCCCAAAAACCAGTCTCGCCATTTTCCTAGAAAATGGCCCATTAACCAAACCATCAGAGCATTGTAGGCGGGAATCGCAGGCGGGACTCTACCACCATCCCTATGCGTCGTGCACCGTAGGTGAGAATCGCAGGCGGGACTCTACCACCATCCCTGCTTACCACCATCCCTACACGTCGTGCACCGTAGGCAGGAATCGCAGGCGGGACTCTACCACCATCCCTAAGCGTCGTGTACCGTAGGCGGGAATCGCAGGCGAGACTTTACCACCATCCCTGCTTACCACCATCCCTACACGTGCCTTTGACTTAAACCAGTCAATCCAATCGTTCACATATACCATAAATCAGTTCTTGCTTACAAGCCCAGTTTTCATACACAAACACATATACATGCATGCAATTACACGAAAACCCGGTTTTCCCTTTTTAAACATGAAAATGTGAGCACTATACAATGCAAACATCAAGGCAAAAATATCTCAAACAAATATCAACATCAACCAAACAACTCCGTCCTCAATCCATCCGACCCCCGAACTCCTCGGACTCAGTCCGGAATCAACCAACCAGTCCAATAATTAATTGTAAGAGCAAAATATATTTTAAATCTAAAAGTAGAGTTTGGAAAAATACTTACAGCGCTATACGGTATTTTTGAAAGCTCGCGGCGTTGCAAACGGCGAAGGAAAAGCAACGTAACAGTGTATTTTACAATGTGGTTGTGGGTAATAAATTACCCACTTCGAACGGGGACAAACCAAGGCACGAAATTGATAGGGAATGGTGTAACAGCCCGCTAAAAATTCAATGGTGAAATTTCTATAGACATTAGAAACCTCGTAAAAACCCCATAAGTTTTCACGAATCGGCTAATCGCAAAGGTTTTAGCCTGCCAACATAGTCTGTGTTATTACTCATTATGATGCCAAAAATGCGATTTTAATTGTTTGAGATAGTTAGAAGTGTCAGATTATGTTATAGTGTACGCCACTAGACTCAGTTGAATATTTAGGATTTTTCAGAACTAAGTTTATTATACGCTTTTTCGGAGTGAATAGTAACCTCGATAAGCGTACCAAGTGCAGTGTTTTCAAAATCACAGTGTGAAATGTCCAAATTAGGTTAGAGAAGTTTTATTTGGACACTTGGAAAGATCTTAACCACACATAATGAATAGTATTAGATACTTGGCACAAAGTGAAAACATTAGATGGATTTGTGAAGGAAATCAAGGTGTGAGATCACGCCATCTAAGCAAAACCTTTTTCATCTGATCAACCAAATTGAGCCAGATTAAAGAGGGTTTCAACCCTAGTGAAACCCTAAATGGTTGGAATCTATTTGAAACCTCAAAAACTTGGTTGAAACCGAAACCCTAAACGGTTTCCCCAAACCCTAAAGTTGGCATTGTGTTTAATCACTTGATTAAATCACTTCCACATGCTATTAATTTCTCAAATTCTTATTATGATATCTTTATCCAACATTTTAAACCTTGAAAATTTGATTGGGCCAAGAAAAATTGGATTTGGGCTTGATAGCATCTCAAACCCTATTTAAACCCCAAATTGAAGTCTACTTGGTTAAGGCCCATTAAGGCCTACGAATTTGGCCACCTTGGCAAAGCTTCTTGGAGAAGTTTCCTCCCCCACTTGGCAAACCATTTATTGCATCAAGTTGTACTCAATAATATGGAGGAACCCACCCCGTCAAGTCCCATGTCTCATAGCTTTTGTAGGTTGTCCTTTGCCCCCCACTATCCTCTACTTTATGTCATATGTCTACCTTCACTCAATGATCATTAAGGTCCAAATATTCCCCCTACAGAAGTCTTGACTCGTGCAAGACACACTTACTTCACTTTAATCATTTCTTCACCCCGTTCTTAGAGAGAAACCCAAAAAAGTTCTCTCAGGCAGATTTCTGGGTCTTTTTGCATTGAGCTTTTCTTTGTAAGTATTTTCACATGATGACTCCTTCACAAAAGTTGTTTCTCTTTGAGTCTAGTTTCCGTAGATGTATTTTTTGTATCATTCCATGGTCATTAGGACAGTAAAAAGTATTTTTAACCATGGAAAGGTCATTCTGGGCGTGAATCTGGAGAGTATGTTATGTTTTGGAGTTTTTGACCAAGCTAATGGACATATCTTGGTCCGAAAATTTTATGGAGTGTTCTTAGCATGTTTTTAAGAGTTTTAATTGAGGTTTTGTTGCATGAATAAAGCTTTTGATGATAGATTTTCTTAGATCTAGAAACTTGAAAACTAGAAGTGGCAAAACAGTTTTTATTTGGAGAAAGTTTGAATATTTTGAGGGTTGATCTTACTCTAAAGGCTTTGATATTTTTATATGATGATCCGAAATCTCTTATTTTCATGTTAGGATGTTATTTTGGAGATATTTAGTATTAGTTTCAAAAATATGATTTTTCTATGCAAGAGGATTTCGGTTAGGCTTAAGATTTGATGTTTTTGGATTAGATCCATGTTTATTGATTTTTAGCCATGTAATTTTAAGTTTGATGGTTGGATCCTATTTAAGACACATCATTAAACCATGTGATGCTTTATTTCGAAAATCTCACCTTCTTAAGCCATTGATCAAGAGATTTATCAAAACTAGTTGAGGAAAAAGTTTCTGTTTTTGGACTAAGTGTAAAACCAAAAACTCCAAGTGTTATTTTTATGATTTTGGTGACTTTAGTTTGATGATTTAAAACATGTTTTATCTTAGGGTGATGTTATGAATATGTTAGAAGTAAGATTTGATATTTTTTGGAATTCTTAGAGATGTTTTGATTTAAGGACAAATCTTATGATTCAAGTGTTTTGATCTTTTTTACAAAAACAAGTTTGGTGTTGATTATAAGTATTTTCTAAATAGATGTTTTAAGTATGGTTTTAAACTTAGGATTGGAAGATGTTTGTTGGAAAATTTTGGTTTAAGCATGAGTTTTGAAATTGGAAGGAATTGCAATAAAAATCAAGAGAAATGGCCTATGGATGTTTCGGCCATAGTGTGTTTTTCATAGTTGTGTTTTGTCTTAAATTTTTCTGAGTTAATATTTGAGTTTAAGACAAAATTTACATGAGGAATGTAAATTTTGGAAATTTTTGGAATTAGGATATGAAATCCTTAAGTTAGGGGTAAAATGGTCGCTTTCCCACATGTAGAGGGTAAAATGATAATTTTACTCTAAGTTAGCTTGTTTTCATGTTTCTAATTGTTAGTAATTAAATTTCTAACTTTTAGAATGACCTTTTACAGTTCTTCGTATGTCGCACTTTACTCTCGTAGAACGTGACGATCGAGGTAAGTTAGCTTCTAATTTACTATCAGTTTTTTGTGTATGTATGATGGGTAAGGGAACTACAATTTATGTATGTATGTTATCATATATGCCATGTCATTACATGTTTATCTGTTACGCATGATTTATTCTTTTATGAATATTTATCTGTTACACAATCTTTTCTGTCATGCCATGTTGTATGTTATAAGTATGTCATGTTAAGTATGTCATATGTTACATGTATGCCATGGAATGTTTATGTTTAAATCATGTTGTGCCATTTACAAGTATACGTCATGTTAGAAAAGTACATGATATTAAATAATATCGCATGCATTAAGAAAGATAAGACATGTTAAGGATGACACGTACCTAAGCGTGTTCATCACAAGTCATGTTAAAGATGACACGGACCTAAGCGTGTTCATCACAAAATATGTTAAGGATGACACGGACCTATGCGTGTTCATCACAAGTTATGTTAAGGGTGACACGGATCTAAGCGTGTTCACCACAAGTTATGTTATGCGGTGCCATGGACTCAAGCGTGGTTTACCTTATGTAAAGTTCATATAAGTTTCAGATCATGTTCAAGTTAAGATATTCATGTCAATCACGACCCTAAATGCTAGGATGGGGTAATATCATAGTGGAACTCCTTTGTTCACACTGGAGTGTCTAAATAGGTGTGAAATTCCCTGGGTTGACGAAGTACAGTCAACAGGTTGCGAATGGGGCCTAAGTAACTGGTTACCGGAGCGCGCCAGGCACTAACGCCTATGGTGCCATATTTTATGTTACGTGTATTCATGGGGCCACAACAACTGTGGAGCATGAAGTATGGGGCCACAACAACTGTGGAGCATACACTACATGAGACACAGCAATTGTGACACGTAGAATATGTGGGATCACAACAACTGTGGAGTACATATTAACGCACTCACAGCTGGTCTAGATACTTGTGTTGCGATGCGGTAATTGGCAGAGACACACGGCTCTAGGGGACCCGTGTAGTACCCATATGGTCACGTTATTAATCAAGACAATTGAATACAATTCCAAATTTATGTTAAGTCAAGATTCAGATCAAGTGCATGATATGTCAAGTTTCAGATCAAGTTCATGTTATGTTATGCTCACGTACATGTTATGTTCATGTTCATGTTATGTTCCAAATTCATGTCCACATCATGTTATGTTAACATTTATGGTATGTTCAAGCTCACGTTCATGTTATGTTATGTTCACGTTCACATTATGTCTCAAGTTCACGCTTATGTCATATTATGCTTAAATTTATGTTATTTTCAAGTTCATATTTATGTTATGCATGTTTACGTTCATGCTATATTTCAAGTCCATGTTATGTTTCAAGTTTCACGTTCATGTTATGTTGATAGTCCATGTTATGTTTTAAGCTCAAGTTCATGTCATGTTAAGTCAAGTTCAGTTCACGTTTAAGTTCTGATTATGTCATACTATATGTCAAGTTATGTTATGCTTATGTACGACTTTATTTATGCATTTATGCCTTTACTGCAATGCATGTATCTTTAACCTGTGTGGGAGTTTCTTGTTAACTTACTGAGATTTGTAATCAAATCTCACCGTGGTAGTCCCAACTACCATTCCCCCCGAATGGTAGATCTTGTTACAGGACCCGAAGGAGAATTGGAATCTGACCAACTGAACACGTCGACTAGGCCACGGTGCGATGTTGATGATGGATAGTATTTAACTTAAGTTACTACTTGTACTTTTGGAGTTGTATCTCAAGTACTCTTTTGATCACAACCATTTTGGACTAGTGTGGTGATCATGGCTATTTAGTATGCCTTTATGTATGAAATATGTTTCAAGTATTTGGGATATTTTTAGTTTGGTGCATAGTATTGCTAAAGAAAAAAAAAATTATCCGCTGCGAATATTGCATAATGCTAGATGCATGTTAGGAACATTACATCTTATATGTCATGAACGGGGGCAGGTAACCTTGTGTTGCATGTCCCGACGCTTCAGATGTCCGTTCAATCCCAAGCGGAATATGGGGGCGTCACAAATGGTCTTGAAATGTTTATGAAGCTAAAGGAAGTGAGTTTTGGCCGTGGGTGGTGGTGGAAACGGCCGAGGAAGCGGAAAAAGCCCAAATCGGAGTTGAGCTCATGGGAGCTGCTTCGGCAACGGATTGGGGCCAAAATTAGGTGGGTTAGGTCGGCAAGAGGTAGAGGAAGAAGCTGTGAAGAGATGGTGGCCGGAGGTGGTGCGACGGCGCCGAAAACAGTGAAAAACCGTGTGGCTTGGAGGAGCTCGTGGTGGCTAACGGTGGTTCGAATGGAGGTGAAACTTGGTGGGGATGTTCACCGGTGAGAGGGGAAGAAAACTGGGTGGGTGGTGTAGGCCACGCCGCCGGGGAACGGCGGTTTTGGGCTGCAAAAGCAACCGGCGACAGGGGTGAAAAACAAGGTTGGGGCCGTGACTTTCAGCCGTGCGTGGCGGCTAACGCTGGTCCGATGGCTCTGAAAATTGGTGGGGATGATCTCTGGTGAGAGGGGAAGAGAATGGTGGGGGTGGTGTTGACCACGGCGGCCGGACGGCGGCGCACTGGGCGGCCGAAGTGTGGGTGACGGGAAGGAGAAAAGAGAAGGGGAGAGCACGGGGAGAGAGAACTGGGGAGGAAAAAGAAGAAGAAAAAAGAAAGAAAGGAAAGAAAAGAAGAAAAAGAAAAGGAAAAGGGAAAAAGAAAAAGAGAAAAGAAAAAGAAATGTGGTCCAATCCTCACTCCGAAATCCAAAAACTGATCCGCCGAAAACGATTTTAAAAACCGTAAAACGACTAAAATAGATTAAACACAACATCAAATAAATTAAAAGCCAATTAAAATACATTAATTTAAAATAAATAAACCAATATATTAATTAAATTAAAAACACTCATTCAGTTAAAATACACGTAAAAGCGGGTCATCACATGAGTTGCTAAAGATTTTGCTAGAAACAGCCTTTGTAACTATGTCAGCTAGTTGGTCTTCAAATTTAGCAAATGGAAATCGAACTACCTTGGCTTCAAGGTTCTGTTTGATGAAATGTCGATCCCCCTTCACATGTTTGGTGCGATCATACTAGACTAGATTATGGGAAATGTCAATGGCCACCTTGTTGTCGCAGAATAGGTTCCTGAATGAGTATGAGATAAATAAATGAGTTTACCAACTAATTTTTTATACCTCTCATTATTAGTTGGCACCTGATTTGAGCATTCTCCAAGTTTATGATTTTGCACAATAGAAGTATTAACTGGCTTGCAGTCCAATAATCCTACTTCTGATAACAAATCTAGCACGTATTTCCTTTGAGAAAGAAATATACCTTGTTTTGATCTAGCCATTTCAATTCCCAAAAAATATTTGAGTCCTCCAAGATTTTTTATTACAATTTCAGTTGCCAATGACTTATGGAGTCTTGAGATCTATTCCACGTCATCCTCTATAATGATCATGCCATCTACATAGATGATTAAGGCTATTATTTTTCCCAATCAGTGCTTTAGGAATAAAGTATTATCTTAGTTGCTTTGTTGGAAGCCATATTTTCTCATAGCCATGCTAAATCAACCAAACCATGTCTAGGATGATTATTTCAATCCATATAATGATTGTTGTGATTTACACACATAGTCTTTGAGGATGCATTGTACCCTGGTGGAATATCCATGTAAATTTCCTGCTCAAGATCGTTGTGAAGAAGGGCGTTCTTTACATCAAACTGATGTAACGACCAATCTAGATATGCTGCAAGAGACAACAAGACTCACAGTATTCAATTTTACCACTGGTGAGAAGGCTTCTTGATAATTCACACCTTACATCTACGTGTATCCCTTTGCTACTAGTCTCACCTTCTATCATTCGATGGAGAAGACCCATTTGCATTCTACTGTCTTCTTCCCTTTCAGTAGTGGGACAAGAGTCCATGCATTATTATTCTGCAAGGCCTCCATTTCTTCCTTTATAGCTTAAACTCACTTTAGATTTGTTAATGCTTCTTGTATTCCTCTGGGAACATGGCATGAGGATAAATTATGCACAAATGCCTTGAGAGGTTCTGTTAGTCATTGAGTCAACACATAATTGGCAATCAGTTATCTCGATCTTCTATCCTCAGATTCTGGAGAGTACCGATAACATGGCTTGCAACGATTATGTTTGAAAGGTAATTGATAACCAATAGACGTATCCAAGTCATTAGTAGGTAAATGTGTTGTAGGAGAGCTTACCTCAAGAATATTCTCAGGAGAAAGGTGTTCGAGTACTGAGGAGAGAAGGGATTCAGGCCTGGATGATTCAGCTCCTTGAATACTTTTCAGCTTCAGCACTATTTTCCTTATTTTCCTCACTAGTCTCTGCCTCATTTTCTCCACTTTATACTGGACTGTCCTCAAATCCTGGCCAATGCCACCAATTCTGCTCGGCATCCCGCCTATGAAGGGCTAAATTGGATTTCGACGGTGAAATGAATAATTTGATTCCAAAAAAGTGACATCCATAGTGACATAGGTGCGTTTAGCAGTTGTATCCTTCTTATGTGTTGCATACCCTAAGAAAATACACCAAACTGCACATGGATCAAGCTTAGTGCATTGATTCTTGAAGACGAACAAAGGCAACACATCCAAAGATGCATGGGGGAATTAACAACATAGTAGGCAAGAAGACATGGTTAGAAAGAACCTGTAATGGAGTCTTAAAATTCAACACTTTCGAAGGCATACGATTCAAAAGATGTACTGTAGTAGCAACTGCATCACTCTAGTATCGAGTAGGCATATGGGCTCCAATCAATAAGGCACGGGCTGTTTCTAAAATGTACCTGTTTTTACATTCGGCTATCCCATTGTGTTGTGGTGTTTGAGTACAAGAAGTTTCATGGAGACAACCATGAGTTTTGAAGTTAGTTTTAAATTTTTTGTTGACATATTCACCACCATTGTAAGAATAAAGAATCTGAATTTTAGCTGAAAATTGAGTCTAAATCATTGCATGAAAAGATTGAAAAACCCCAAGCACATTATCTTTATTTTTCAATCAGTGCAGCCAAGTCATGCAAGTACAATCATCAACAAATATCACAAACCAACGAATGTCACAAGAAGTTGTAATTGGAAAGGGTCCACAAACATCAGAATGAATTAAGGCAAAATAAATATCACTTTTATTCATACTTATTGGGTAAGGAACATGATAACTCTTGGCTAAAATGCATGTATCACATTTTAAGTATGAATCATGTAAACTTGAAAATAAATCTAGAAATAAATACTTCATATAACTGAAGGACGGATGCCCCAAACGACAATGCCATAGCCAAATCTGTCTGTGTGATGCATATGATTAGCTTTACTTGGACTGACGTCATCCATGTAGTATAACCCTCCCCTCTTAGAACCACGCCCAATGATCTCCTTGGTGAGAATATCCTGGAGGATACAAAAGGCAGGAAATATAAGTGCAACACAATTCAACTCCTCAATAACTTGGCCAGCAGACATAAATTTATTTGAGAGAGATGGGACTAGTACAGTATTTTATAAAGAGAGTGAGGGTGATAAAGCAACAATTCTTGCTCTTGTAACTAGATATGTGACTCCATTAGCATTAGCAATCCTCATGCGTCTTGGTGGAGTGATCACAATAAAGTCACTTGGAGTGTTTGTCACATGATCTGTTGCCCCTGAATCAATTATCCAGCCACTGTCATCACCTTGGTTAGCACTAAGCAATGTAGAATTACATTTACCTTGATCATTGAGAGTAGTAGGATCAGCGGAATGTTCTACTTGTGAGATGAAAGATAGCTGAGGTTTTGTAGTTACCAAAGCAGCCCGACTCCAGCCTTCATCAGAGACTTCTTCACATTGTTTTCGTGCCTTGAGTTTAGCCCACCATTCAGGGTACCCATGTAGCTTAAAACAAGTGTCATAGGTATGTTTCATGTTTCTGCAATGAGCACTGCCTCCTCCTTCCGATTGTTCCTTTGCTTTAGAGGTTGTATTCGATTTTCCATTCCTTATAGCAGGAGATTCATGTTTGGACATTTGAAGTGAAGGTGTTTGATGTGGCCCATCTTGACTCCTTTAGAAGCCATAACAACATAATGCCGATTTGTGCGGTAAACGAATCGTAGTTGGGAGTGGGAACTTGAGTCTGACTCTTGGTCAAGACTTCCGTCATTCTGGTTGTTAATAAATCCAGGTTTGAGCCATGCTGTACCACCTCAGTTGAGTCCTCCATATGTTCAATTAGTTTGGAATTTTTTTTGGTGAGAGTTCAATTGTAGTGGAAATACTAGGATCCCGCTTTGATACCATGATAGAAAAAAGTTTTTTCTTATTCCTCTTTCTTTGTACAGAACAAATATACTTACATAGCAGTACACTTAAGAAAGAATATGGAAGTTATTTATGATTGTACAAACTCTAAGACTAATATCACGGTTAACCCTTAAGGAAGGGATTTTCAATTCACACCACTCCTACAATTTCTCCAATCAATTCTTCATTGATAGCTCACGCCAACAAATGTTATGTTCATGCCAAGAGATGGCGGCAACAAGAGTGAGTTTTGAGATGGTCCATAAATGAACAACCCTGAAGGAAACGATAGGAAAGCCGAAATTTCGAATTTAAAAATAGTGCATGACGGTTTCATAAAGGCTACGCTTGATTATATGAACTCGTGGCTGGCTTGCTTGTCCAAGACAGAGTGAATGGCTAGAGATAAAGATGCAAAACTTTAGGGACTTTATGAAACGACTCTCTTGTCAATAGTAGTTGTGGATTTACACAAAAATGATGCTATAATATTTATTTAATTTTTCTCGCAAAAACAAAGAGAGGCAGAGCCCATTAGAACAACCGGCCATTATGGGCCTATGTGATGAAGTGGGGGGGACCCTTGGGAGTTCGGAATAGTTGAGAGAGCATTAAAAGAAGTTGAACAATGAAACTGAACATAAGACTTTCTCAAATCAGACTAGATTAGCTTTTCGTGGGCATGGAAGAAGGGAAATGGGCCCAATTCCAGTTTCCATGATAAAACATTGAGTTTACGGTTTGTGAAGTAGGTTTTGTTTAGCCTAATTTAGTTTGGTTTTACTGATGATCAAAACTATCTTATATCAATATTTAAATATCATTCAACCATAAAAACTTTTTAGTTGCAAATTTTTATTTTTTTCAACTTTTTCCAAACTTCCAAACAAAACACAAAAATGAGTAGCACTAAGGCTATCCCAAGTGTAAGAGGATGTCGTGTAATAATTAGGAATAAATTCCTAAATCGTCTGCTCAGGAAAAGCTACTTAAAAATCAAACTCGTTGAAAATTGTGAAAATCTTCACAAAGAGAAAATAAGGATGATGGTATGTGCAATGGATGGAAAAGGATACTAGTCATGGACTAAATTTATATCTTAGATTTTTTAGTGTCGAATTGAAGTGTAAAAGACTAAGAGATTAAACTAAGAAATTAATAAAACTAAAATAAGAATTAAACTAGACTAAAAACTAATTGACAAAACATGCACTGAAAATTGAAAAGCTCCAAAATCAATGTTCTAGGGTTCATCATTGTATTCAAACCACAACTTATCAAAATTAATCCATAGCAATTGTAATCACTACTAAAATGAAAGCTTAACGAGACGAGAAAAATAAATAACATGAACTAAATGAATAACAAATAAATTGCTCAAACTTCTAAACCAAAAATCTCAAAAATATTCCACAAACTTAAAACTAAAATTAAATAACAAGTAGGGAAATGAAAAGATCAAGCCAATTGAATGGAGATGAATATTCGAAGCGGTGGAGGAGGCTAAGCTGCAGTAGCAATTGGACCCCTCAAGGAGCTCTTCAATCTGCTGCAGTGTGAGTGAGTGATCCAATAGAATTTGTGTTGCTACGTGAACGATTGCTTGTGTGAATCCCCCTCTCCGGATCTGAGTCAAAGTATCAAAGAAAAAATTTTAAGTGTTGTTTGTAATTAAAAACAGTGTTTTCCAGGCTAAAAGTCAGCCATAAGATGTAAAAAATCATATATATACCATAACGGCAGAATAAACCCTAGATCTGTAAAATACGATGTCCGCTCGAGCGGACATCGAGCGTTCAACTCTGCTTGAATTCACTCGAGCTCAATGTCGAGCGAACATCGAGCGTTCAATTCTGCCTGACTTCGCTCGAGCGGCCAAATGCCTCCACTCGAGCGATCTCCTTTCCCGCAACCCGCTCGAGCTCACTGTCGAGCGACAGTCGAGCGTTTGAATCTGCCTGAATTCGCTCGAGCAGCCAAAAGCCTCTGCTCGAGCGATGTGGACCATATTGCACATTAATCAACAGTTGATAAAATTAAGCAAAAATTCATGCTTTTAATCAATTAAAATCACAACTTAGATTCATTCATTTTTCCATATAAAACCAATGATAAAGTAATGAAAGAATTAAGATATATTGGTTCCAAAAGCATTAAAATATACAATAACTCAGCTCAATCAATGATCAAAACTATCTTATATCAATATTTAAATATCATTCAAACATAAAAACTTTTTAGTTGCAAATTTTTATTTTTTTCAACTTTTTCCAAACTTTCAAACAAAACACAAAAAATAATTCAATTTTTTCAAATCCTATAACAAAATAATATTAAAAAATTATATTATAACAAAATTTTCACTTTATAATTTTTTATTTTTGTTCAATTTTTTCTTTCTCATTTTCGAAAACTCCACAAAATATCTTAATTCAAACTATTTTACTACCATTCACAAATTATCTCACTACTATCTATATATCTCTCATCTCATCTCGTTTAACCAAATGAGACCTCAAAGTTGGACTAAAATGCTACTGCAACATATCATATCAAAATGACCCTGCCTATACAGTTTGTGCATCTCGGGAACAACCTTTCAAGTCATATCAAGTCTGTTCATGTTGATCACAACCTAAAGTGTTAGGATGTGGTAATATCCTAGTGGAACTTCTTTATTCATGCTGGAGTGTCTAAAATAGTATGAAATTATCTAGGTTGACAAAGTATAGTCAACAGGTTGCAAATGGGACCTAAGTAATTGGTTACCGGAGCGTACAGGCACTAATGCCAATGAGCCATATTTCATTTCACGTTATGCTTACTCCTGCGTATGCAAATACCTAACATGGGATACGTACAGTACATATATCCATAGTAGGTCCAAATACCTATGAACTAGAATGTACAATATGTGTGTCCACAGTAAGTGCAGGTACTTGTGAACTGGCATGTACAATACGCGTGTCCACCGTAAATGTGGCACGTATATTAATGCACTCACAACTAATGCAGATACATGTATTGTGATGCAGTAATTGGTATGGACACGTGGCTTGAAGGGACCCGTGTAGCACCCACGTGGTCACTTTTATCAAGTTTAATGAACAAGATTTCAAGTTCATATATTTCATATTCAAGTTCAAGTTCATCTTATATTCAAGTTCAAGTTCAAGTTCATGTTATATTCAAGTTCACGTTCATGTCATGTCAAGTCAAGTCTCATATCAAATTCATATCATATCAAGTTTCAAATTCAGTTCAAGATATGTCAGTTCATGTCATGTTATATGTCAAGTTATGTTATGCTTACTTATGATTTTGATTATGCATTCATGCCTATACTATCATGCTTGCATCATTAACCCGTGTGGAAGTTTTCTGTGAACTTACTGAAATTTGTAATCAAATCTCACTGTGGTAATCCCAACTATTATTCCCTTCGAATGGTAGACCATGTGTTAGGATCAGAAGGCACACCAAAGGTCGACCAATTGGAGATGGTAGATTAGACAACGACAATACGATGCAGAGCTCATAGCCTCGATGCTTCAATTTATCGATAGTATTATGGTATCCCTGGATGAGTTGCTTGAGCCTCGATGGATGGCCTAGTAGTTGCTTTAGTTTACTACTTGTACTTAAGGAGCTTAATCTCCAATACCCTTATGATTACAGTCATTTTGGATTCATGTTGTAATCATGGATGTTTAATATTTCAATATATATGGATATGTTTTAAGTAATTGTGATATTATCAGTTTGATGTATAGAATTGCTTAAGAAAAAAATTATCTGCTATAAATATTGCATAATGCTATAAGTATGTTATGAACATTGCATCTAATTTATGATGAACGGAAACAATTAACCTTGTATTGCATGTCTCGACGCTTCAAATGTCTGTCCGATCTCAAGCAGAATTGAGGGGCATCATCAATGCTAATCAATTGGACTAAAATACCTCTACTACAAATAATGGCTAGACTGAAATGTCCTTCCACCGAATCAAACTAGATAATCCAACATAAATCAGTTGATCCAACCAACCAAACTAGATAATCCAGATCAAACCAACCATCCATAAATCAAGCCAAGCAACAAATCAAGTGAACCAAATCAGATACACAACATCATGAGAATGAGCGACCCACGTTAGTGGTTTTGTGAAACCCACGACAACGATGTGAGTTTGAGTCCTAGATTCATAGCGTTGCCATGGGAATTTGTTGACCTACGATGATCGCATTGTGGGTTCACTGGGTTGATAAAACCGAACCACAGATCCACGTTTGCCCGGAAGGTCCTCAATTTGAGACTCGTAGTGCTGCCGTGGGATGTCATGTCCATCATATAAAGGCTCTAAAAAGTAGTTATATTGTAAGAAACGCCTTTTGTTCAACAACAATGCTCCAATTACATATTGCCAACAAATTTTGGTAAATTATTCAAAGAATTTAATTGGGATAAAAATGGTGCCCATAAAAAATGAATTAATTTAAGTATCTGATTTTGGAGATGACCCAACTCAGCTGGTTCCTTTTAAAATGGAACATCCAAGCTTTAAAGTACTGAGCCCTCTGATCCACTACATATCTTTTCGAAGGAACTATCAAGGAGGAAAATTAGTGACCCCATTTGAGATTCAGAACTTCCTTGCCTCTTCAATGGACCACATAAAATTACTCAAATATGATTTTTTTTTTTTTAAATCATTTGCAAGGAAGGTCCACGTGCACATAAATGATAGACTATTTAGGGATCCCACCAATAAAACTTTTATGTATCGTATACTTAACTATCATTCTCTTACGCGGTATTAGTTGATTGAAAGATAAGAAAAGGATAATAAATAAATTTTCAATCATTTAATACTATATTAGAGGACAACGTTAGAATTGCGGTTAAAATGATAATGAATAATATTTTTTCGTTCCAACAAATTCCTCCTATTTCAAAGCAAAATTGCAATAAATATAATCAAGAAATAGGGTGCCTGATAGGCCACGGCGGTCAATGAGGGTCCGTAAACCCAATCCCAAGTATTTGGGATAAACTGAATGCGATCACTATGCAGTTTACGTTGCATGCATGCCGCATGCAACAAGAGACGAGAACGGGTCGTAAGGAACGTTGGGAACGTGGGCAGCTGGAGTTAGTTGGTTACGTAGGAATGGGTCTTCAAAAAGTTACGTATTTTACGTATTTTTTCTTTCCGTTGGTGTTCTGTTTTGGGGCTCTGTTTTATGCTCTGTTTTACGTGTCTGTTTACGTGTTTGAGTCGGCTAGTTAGTTTTCCTTTATTTTCGACATGATTGTAAGTGGCTTGGCTTACTTAAAGCAGCCCAGATAGTGTCATGAGGCAGCAGATAATTTTATTCAACTATTACGGTTTATTTCTCACCGGAAGAGAAAGCATTCTCTTACGTTAACGTTATCACAATTTGGGACCTATCATTGGCCTCAGAGCCAGGTTCAAATTTTTATGGGAACCAACAAGGAGCGAATCGAGCAGCTAGAAGCAGGACTGGGTGGAGTACAAGACGGGTTACACCGAATAGAGCTCGGTATGGCTGACCGGCTTCGTCATGTAGAAGAAACTCTCAACCGCCTTTCCGATGTCTTGCTTGCAAACCAAGAGAATCCCATCCACGGACATCATCACCGAGACGACCATGAAGGAGGACGGCTGGTGGTATCGTCCAAAACGGCAAAACTTGAATTTCCCAGATTTTCAGGAGATGATCCGACGGAGTGGTTCATTCGCGTGAACCAATTTTTCGAATTCCAGAATACGCCCGAGGCACAAAGAGTTTCATTGGCCTCCTACCACTTGGAAGGAGAAGCCAACCAGTGGTGGCAGTGGATTCGCAGAACATTCCAGGAAGACGGACGCGTGCTCTCGTGGCTGGATTTTGAGGAGGAACTCTGGGCTCGCTTCAGACCTTCAGAGTGCGAGGATTTCGACGAAGCCCTTTCGAGGGTTAGACAAACTGGGCCCTTGCGTGAATACCAGAAGGAATTTGAACGCTTGGGCAACCGTGTGAGGGGCTGGACACAAAAAGCTCTTGTGGGAACTTTCATGGGCGGTTTACGAACGGAAATCTCGGACGGAATTCGAATGTTTAAACCTCAAACATTGAAAGATGCCATCAGCTTCGCGCGCATGAGAGATGACCAACTAACGAGACAGCGGAGATTCACACGCCCTCCACCTCAGTGCGAGCTCCCCTAGCTCTACCTCCAGTTAACCGAACTGCACCAATAACACCGGCCGCCCCTATTAGACGCTTGAGTTGGGAAGAAATGCAGCGTAAGCGACTCCAAGGCCTGTGTTTTAACTGTAATGAGCGTTTTACTGCAGGACATAAATGTCAGGGGCTCCGAATTCTCATGTTGGAAGGTCACGATGGCGAAAATGGCACTTGTGACGCCGTAAACGAAGAACCACTAGTGGAGGAGAACCAGGAGGGGACTATCGAACCAGAGATTACGTTGCATGCTCTAACAGGTTGGACAGCACCCAAGACCATGCGAGTAGCTGCCAGGATCGGTGCCCACGACGTTATCACGTTAATTGACAGCGGATCGACTCACAATTTTATTAGTGAGCGTATGGCCAGCCTACTACGATTACCAGTGATATCGACTGAGGCTTTCACAGTGCAGGTAGCTAACAGAACCGATCTTAGATGCCATGGGAGATTCGATGAGGTACCAGTAAACATGCAAGGCATAACTTTTTCATTAACTCTTTATTCTCTACCACTCACAAGATTGGATTTAGTTTTGGGAATTCAATGGCTTGAAACTCTTGGTTCTGTGGTGTGTGATTGGAGGAAGTTAACCATGGAATTCACGTGGAAAAACCAAACTAAGAAATTGATGGGCATCGACGGACAAAATATCCAAGCAGCATCAATTGAAGAGATAACTAAAGAAATTCGTCCCAGCCATGCTCTATTTGCTGTGTGCCTACAGGTTGCCCAAGCGGAACTACAACAGAGCATTCATCCAAGCTTGCGTGAGATATTGCAGGAATTTTCAGATTTGTTCAGTGAGCCTTCAAGCTTACCACCAACACGAGAGGTTGACCACGGCATTGCCCTTAAGGAAGGAACCGAACCGATTAATGTTCGGCCTTACAGATATGCGCACTATCAAAAGAACGAGATTGAGAAGCAGGTCCAAGATATGCTGCAATTCGGGCTTGTGCGACCCAGCACTAGCCCCTTCTCGTCGCCCGTATTACTAGTAAAAAAGAAAGACAGGAACTGGCAATTTTGTACAGATTATCGCGCGCTCAATGCCGTAACCATTAAAGACCGATTCCCAATCCCCACCGTGGAGGACATGTTGGATGAACTCTATGGTGCCTCGTATTTTACCAAGCTTGACTTGAGGGCTGGGTACCATCAGGTACGAGTAAATCCTCTTGATATCTCTAAGACTGCTTTCCGAACACATAATGGACATTACGAATATTTGGTTATGCCGTTTGGCTTATGCAATGCACCATCTACCTTCCAGGCCATTATGAATTCTATTTTTCGGCCTCATCTTAGAAAATTTATATTAGTTTTCTTTGATGATATATTAGTTTATAGTCCTTCGTGGGACACACATTTAGTGCATGTAAGGCAAACCTTGGAGATATTGAGGCAGCACCAATTTTTTGTTAAGGCTAGTAAATGTGCCTTTGGGCAACAGAAATTGGAGTATTTGGGTCATATTGTTACTAACCAAGGAGTAGAAGTGGACAGAAGTAAAATAGCCGCAATGGTGGCATGGCCACGGCCTAATAATATTTCAGCACTACGTGGGTTCTTAGGCTTGACAGGTTACTACCGGAAGTTCGTTCAAAATTATGGCATTATAGCTCGGCCTCTTACCAACCTCTTGAAGAAGGGCCAATTCGGCTGGAATGATGAAGCAGAGGTGGCTTTTTTGGCACTAAAACAAGCCATGACAACCACTCCCACATTAGCAATGCCAAATTTCAAGGACTCATTTACCATTGAGACGGACGCATCCGGGGAAGGAATAGGAGATGTACTGTCTCAACAAGGCAAACCGGTGGCATTCATGAGTCGAGCACTTGGAGTGACGAAGAAATCTTGGTCCACTTACGCCAAGGAAATGTTAGCCATCATAGAGGCTATACGTTTATGGCGTCCGTACCTTCTGAGCAAGAAATTTTACATTCAAACGGATCAGCGCAGTCTCAAGTTTTTTTTGGAACAACGTATTGCCACACCAGAGCAGCAGAAATGGGTAGCTAAACTCCTTGGGTACGACTACGAGATTGTCTACCGACCTGGACGTGAAAACTCTGCTGCCGATGCATTATCACGTAAACCAGGTAGTCCCATTCTCCACAACATTTTTATTCCGCATGTCAGTATATGGGAAGACATTAAAACGGCAGCCACAAATGATCCGTATATTCAGTCAATGAGTCGCAAGGCAACGGGTCATCCCGATGGACATTATGTGTGGCGTCAGGGGCTACTTTTCTACAAAGGCAAAGTTGTCATTCCAGACAACCAAGCTTTACGTAGCAAATTGCTACATGAAATGCGCGACACGAAGGTAGGCGGCCACTCAGGAGTTTTACGCACATATAAGAAATTGGGACAGCAGTTCTATTGGCCGGGAATGCATAAATCAGTCCAGGAGTACGTCAAAGGATGCGAAGTATGTCAAAAAGTCAAGGCTGAAACTCTAGCTCCGGCCGGACTCCTCCAACCGCTGCCAATCCCATGTCGGGTCTGGGACGACATCACTTTAGATTTTATTGAAGGCCTTTCGGTTTCTCAAAGCAAGGACACGATTATGGTGGTCGTCGACAGGTTGAGTAAATCAGCCCATTTCCTTGCGTTAACCCATCCGTTTTCTGCAAAAACAGTGGCCGACAAATTTGTAGAGGGAATTATCAAACTTCACGGGATGCCACAGTCCGTCATTAGTGACCGAGACCCAATTTTCATCAGAAAATTCTGGCAGGAATTCTTCAAGATGTCGGGCACCAAATTGCAGCTCAGTTCCGCATACCACCCACAAACTGATGGACAAACAGAAGTCGTCAATCGCTGCCTCAAGCAATACCTTCGTTGTTTCGTACATCAGTGGCCGCGTAAATGGAGTTATTTTTTACCCTGGGCAGAGTATTGGTATAATACTACCTACCATATTTCTACGGGGATGACCCCCTTCCAAGCACTGTATGGACGACTGCCTCCCACCATTCCATATTACACAGACGGACTGTCGCCAGTACACGAAGTGGATCAACAGTTA
Organism: Carya cathayensis; assembly: GCA_011037825.1. Lineage (NCBI taxonomy): Eukaryota > Viridiplantae > Streptophyta > Magnoliopsida > Fagales > Juglandaceae > Carya > Carya cathayensis. Next base: position 276,523 of record QGSO01000138.1, on the reverse strand, counting down.
ATGACTCGCGATGAACTGCTTCAGCAATTGAAGATTAATTTAGCGAGCTCGGTTAACCGAATGAAGCAAATGGCCGACAACAAGAGGAGAGATATTTCATTTGACGTGGGCGAACGGGTGTTGTTGAAGCTCCATCCTTACCAGCAACAAACAGCCTTCAAAAGGGTCCATCAGAAATTGGCAAGTCGTTTTTACGGACCCTATGTGATCTTGAAGAAATGCGGACCAGTCGCATACAAACTCGATTTACCTGAAGGCACACGCATTCACCCCGTATTTCATGTGTCGTTACTTAAACGATACCAAGAAAATGACAGCCTTACGGAACCACAGCAGACAACTTTGCCACCAGTCTCCGATGAAGGAGTGGTCGAACTCGAACCACAATTAATTCTGGACAACCACTGGGTCAAACAGGGAGGTCAACTGGTTGAAGAGAGCCTAGTGCAATGGAAGCATTTACCACCGGAGGACGCCACCTAGGAACAAACGAAGAAACTGCTGAATGAATTCTCACCAACGATCCTTGAGGACAAGGATCCACTAAACGGGGGGAGTATTGATAGGCCACGACAGTCAATGAGGGTCCGTAAACCCAATCCCAAGTATTTGGGATAAACTGAATGCGATCACTATGCAGTTTACGTTGCATGCATGCCGCATGCAACAAGAGACGAGAATGGGTCGTAAGGAACGTTGGGAACGTGGGCAGCTGGAGTTAGTTGGTTACGTAGGAATGGGTCTTCAAAAAGTTACGTATTTTACGTATTTTTTCTTTCCGTTGGTGTTCTGTTTTGGGGCTCTGTTTTATGCTCTGTTTTACGTGTCTGTTTACGTGTTTGAGTCGACTAGTTAGTTTTCCTTTATTTTCGGCATGATTGTAAGTGGCTTGGCTTACTTAAAGCAGCCCAGATAGTGTCATGAGGCAGCAGATAATTTTATTCAACTATTACGGTTTATTTCTCACCGAAAGAGAAAGCATTCTCTTACGTTAACGTTATCACAATTTGGGACCTATCATATTGTATCGGTGCGGTTGTTCCACAAGCTTTTTTTACCATTGTTATTTGTTTGAATTCATCATCGTTGAGGGCAAAGTGTGCCACGTAGTGAAAACTAGAGCAACACTCACATATTCTATAGCCTTAAATGTCAAGACTAGAGAGAATCAACACTTGAGAGAGATCAGTTCTATTTTTCTACCTTCTTCCTAAAAGAAAGAGGAAAGAATTAGAAGAATCTCTCCAGGAGCTTCTCTTTACGTGCCCCCTTGGCCTAGCCATTAAAGGCCAAACAGCCACTTCAATGCAAGTTTAATGTCCCAGCCATAATGGCCAGACGTTACATGTAATACCAATGGGTGCTGCCATTGTGGTCACCCCTATTCTTATATCTTCCACTTGCACACAGTGGGCAAGATCCCAATTTTATATTTTTTAATATGTTCTTAATTTTGTTCATACTAGTAGATAGGTTATGCCATCATCGAGCAAACTTATAAAAAATTACAACACCCCACATCTCTTTAAGAGATCTGGAAATGTGCCTTATTATGCCTCGACTCATTCTCTTAAATGCATGCTTCTTGTCTCTTTTCTATGAATGCATGTGCAGAAAAACACTAGGGTCATTGACAAATGTGGTCTTCAAGTTAAATGTCGAAGGGTATCAAATATTCCTAGGAAGGGTTTGTAGGACTCGTGGTATTTCAATATGTGAGATAAAGTATTGCTCTTGTTTTTGTTTTGAACTTTTTTAAGAATATTGTTAGTACAGGCTCTATCACCCTGAATAATTCAAATAAAAATCCCAAGAAAACCAAAAAACTGGCCTCACCATTTTTACAACCACCAAGCATATACAGAATTAAAAAATATAAAGAAAAAAGAAAAAAAAAGATCAATTGGGAATGAAGATAAATAATGTAAAAGTCGATTAATTTTTAAAAGAATCTTATGAATGATAATTGTAAGAGCCCGCCAGAAAATCAAGGGATGCATTTCTTTAGGTTTTAGGAACCTCATAAAAGCTTCGTACGTTTTCAGGAATCAACCAATCATATAAGTTTTAGTCTATCAGTATAGTTATTGTTACTACTTGCGATGGTACCGAACCGCGATTTTATTTATTTGAGATAGTTAAAAGAGTCACAATAGGATGTGGTCTATGCAATTAGTTTCGTTTGAATATTTAGGATTTTATGTCTCAATAAACCCATTTTAAGTTTTCGAACGAAACGTTTATTTGAAAACGCGTTTTGATTATTTTGAGGCCCTTTGTAGCCGAAGTTTGATAAACGATTTGCACAGTTAGGTTAGTATGATTATTTGAGATTTTACAGTGTAAAATTATTTTTCACTTTTCTGGAGTGAATAGTAACCTTGATAGTAGCACCAAGTATAGTGTTTTCAAAATCACAGTGTAGAATGTTTAAATTAGGTTAGAGAAGTGTTATTTGGACACTTGGCACCAAGAGAAACAATGAGATGGAAATGTAAAGGAAATCAAGATATGAGATCATGCCACCTAAGCAAAATACTATTCCATCCAATTATCCATTTTGTGTCAAACCAAATAGGTTTCAACCATAGTGAAACACTAAATATTTGAAATCCAATTGAAACACAAAAATTTGGTTGAAACCAAAACCTTAAAGGGTTTCCCCCAAAACCCCAAACTTGACTCCAAACCCTAAATGGATCCGATTTATAGCACTGTGTTTCATCACTTGATTAAATCACTTCCGCATGCTATTAATCCTTCAAATTCATGTTATGCCATCATTATTCAATCATTTAAACCTTGAAAATTTGATTGGACTAAAAAAAATTTGGATTTGGACTTGATAGCATTTCAAATCCTAACCAAACCCTATTTAAAACCCAAAATGAGGTGCATTCTGTTAAGGCCCATCAAAATACTGGCATTAGCTTAGTCAAATGCCAATATAGCCATATTAATAGCTAATCCCTCCAGAATTTGGGCTACATTGGATTAGCTAGATGAAAGTCATCTAAGAGTACTCACAATGGTTAATTCATCTTATCTTTCAAAATACATTATTAAAACTCACTTTTTCTATTTTACATACTGATTTTTACAATAAGCTATACATTAGCTTATCTATTTTTTCTTCATATCATTTAAATAATATATATATTTTTTTAAACATTTCCTTTCTACCAATAAATTTGTAATATCCATATTTTTTTTTATATATTTACAATATATTAGTATATATAATGTAATATAATTCAGTCCTATAAACATAAAATAAAATTATATAAGTTAAATAAAAATAAAAAATAAAATCAAATATGAAAAAATTGGATAAATAATATTTCCAAGATTTTTTTAGAAAAAAATAAAATAGAGGTGTTTTAAATGATAAAAAATAAAAAGAATTTGTATTGAAATGTAAAAAAAGTATAAGGACATGAGGGAGTAAATGAAGTATAAATAATAAAAAAATTATTTGAAGGATGAATAGTACCACTATATGTAGCGGGTTACTGTAGCAACTTGTATTTTACAAATTTTAGTTACCTAATCGGATGGAGCTCATTTTATGAACATTCCTTCAAATATTTTACATTTTTTGTATTATACATAAGCCATTGAGAGTGCTCTCACAGATTAGTTACAGTAAATTCGTCATCCAATTCATATATGAAGAGAACTTTAGCTAAGTCATATATATTTTTTTTAATTTCCTAAAACCCTGTTTCATTTCCTTCCCACAGTTTGGTTTTGTTCTCTTCCTCCCTCTATGTTTTATCTCTCTAGCTCCTCCCCATTGCAATAAACATTTGTGTTGAAGACAATAGTTTAGAGCCATAAACGACAACAACGCCACTTTGTCCTCGTCGGTAGGTCGTTCCGTCGGCAACTCATTCCCGTCAAGCTTCTCCATCAAAGACAAGGCCATCAAGGAGAGTTTTCCAATAAACAATCTAGAATGAAATTACAAGAAAGTTTTCATTGAGAGCTTGTGCACTTACAAAATCATCTAATTTTGTTGTCGGATTTTTGAACCCAATCAAAATGTTGAATAAGCCCAATGAACATGAGAGTCCTTACAAGAAGCTCGGATATATGGCCTAATGTTCCATTGTTGGGGGTGGGGGGCAGGGGGGGGGGGATGAAAACCCCCTCAACCTAGCGGGTTGAGCCCAATAGGAAATAAGAAGCTCACCTCTCAGCCCAAGGATTACTCAGCCCAAAGCCCTATGAGAAACAAGAAGCCCATCTCACGACCCAAGGATCAAGCTAGCCTGGCCAAGAGACCCTCAAAATGATAAAAACAGGGGTCAAGGAAAATGATGAAGCTTCAACAAAGAGTTGACAATGGTGAGCGCCGCCCACTTAGGCTGAGAGGTCGCTGAAGAAAACTGTTAGAGGCCCCCGTCACAATAGTAACCTTCCTCTGATACACAACATCACAATGGGTGTCTCTGGCACTCATGAGTTACAGTTGAAGGACGTATGGGAAAAGTAACCATCATCAGCACCTAGAGAATTGAAAAGGCAAGCATCGTCAACACAGGATGAAAGGTCACCGATTTGTTTGTTAGAGACACACGCCACATTAGTTATCCTTCTCCAGTATGCTACGTCGCATCAAATGCCTTAGGTGGTTGGAGCATGAGGAGGATGGCACTGCACCCTGACAACAAGTGCGAGATGTTCCCCCATGATCAGTATAAAAGTAGAACACCAAGTACATACTAACTTAGGCAATAATTTTCTATAAGAATTCCGATCAAGAAAACTGACTTAAGCATCTGAGTGTCCCCTGACCACCCCCGAGCCTTCCTTTGAATTTGCATTCGTTCAGGTCAGCAGTCCACCCCCAGTTGTCCAAAGAGACCTTATGGTATGTACGAAACACATCCAAAACAGTGGCGCCGTCTATGGGATCTTCTTTCCTAACCAACTAACGTGTGCTTCGTACATCGGTGGCAACCTTGCGGCAACTTGGGTCCTGAAAGGCTCATCAGGATCCATGGACACGTTATTGACGGAGAAAGATGAACTGGTGAAAATATTGATGGTGTAGGTGGAAACACTACAGAACAAAAATGAGGCTTTACAAGAAGGCCCTCTTGGACCAGTGGAGGACTCGAAGCCAAGCCACAATTAGGAGGAAGAGTCACGGAGGAAGACGACGAGGGAGATAGAAAAAGAATACAACAGGAACTCAAGGAACTCCAAAATAAATACCAATAGATGGCGAGGAGAGTAGGAACATCCTCCTTCATGAACCAAATGCTCGCTAGCACTAGCCTACCTTACAGTGCGAGGGTGATGGTTGTGTTGATGCCGACCAAATTTAGAGTCCCCCAGATAGATTTTTATGATGGGTCTAAGGACCCTTTGGAGCATTTGGACACTTTTAGGGTGCACATGACCCTACATGGGTTCTCAAGAGAGGTTGCCTGTTGTGCGTTCCCCTAGACCTTGAAAGGTGCGACATGGGCCTAATTCGCATCCCTGGCACCAAATTCCATTTGCCATTTCAAGGATCTATCATGAATTTTCCTCACATAGTTCATGGCCAAGTGTAAGAGGTGGTGGCCGGCGGCCTACCTCTTATATGTTCAGATTTAACAAAGAGCGAATGACCAAGACAAGAAGATCAAGCTCGCGACCCTCTCGGGAGGCATTGAGGCAGTTCATGGACTAGGCTGATAGGTTCTTTAATGTAGAAGTTACCCTCCAGGCATTAACGACCCCAAGAAGAATGGAGATGGAATAGGCTGATAAGAAGGCCAAGGCTCCAACGTAGGCAGAGCCAACGGATAAGGGTGGACAAAACCAACAAGAGAGAGGGCCTGATAGGCCCTTATTAACAAAAGGTATTGGTCCTTGGAATGGCCGACTAGCTCTGATGATAGAGGAATCAAGAGATTTTCCTATCTTGGAAGTAAAAGCACAAGAAGGAGAAACTCGCTATTATCGTCTTCACCATACTACAATCCACAAGACAGTGGAGTGTAAAACCTTAGACGATAGGTGGGGGGAATCGCTGTGGGCACATAGGTAGAATCGACAAGGTAGATGAGGTAGACAAGACAGGAAATATAGCCAAGATGACTAACAAAAAAGGAGTGAGAGCCCGAGAAGGAGCGAGGCTGATTGCGAACACCCCTATGATAGGGTCTTCCCCTAGGAGAGATTAGAACCATCGCAGGAGAATTCACCAGGGGAGGGCCAACATCTTCCAATAAAAAGGTGCATGTGAGGAGATTGTGCTTTATGGAAATATGTGGCAGAGCACCAACATAGAAGGGAGAACAGGGTAACCCTGGTCATCACATTTGGAGAAGCCGATGAGGAAGGGGTCCTTCACCCACATGATGATGCGCTAGTAGTAGTCACCAATTTCACCCTTCAGAGAATCTTTATCGATAATAGTAGTTCAACAAACATACTTTTTTGGGAGGCCTTTTGCCACATAGCTATTGATCCTGCTTGTATGCGGCCTACGCCCATACCACTGAGGGGCTTTATGGGGGACGTCGTCCAATCCATGGGCGTTATCACCTTGTCTTTATTGGCAGGAGAACACCCCCATATTTCTTCCATCATGGCAGAATTTCTGGTAGTGAAATCACCTTCAATTTACAACGCCATCCTCGGGCGCCTAGTATTGAACAGGTTAAGGGCTGTGGCGTCGACTCATCATATGAAGATGAAGTTCCTCATTGCAACGGCAGTAGGGGAAGTCAGGGGAGAACAAGTGTTGGCTCAAGAGTCTTATAGGTGGGAGTTAAAGCCCACTAAGATGGGCATTCAAATGGTGGAGCTCACTATCGGAGGGGAGGTTGTCCTCCTATGCCCTCCTCGGTTACTCTCGTAGGAAGGAGAGGCCATGAATGAATAGGTGCTGGAATGAGTAGAACCAGGCGAGCCACTTGAATTAATCAATCTGTTCAAAGATCAATAGGGGACCACGGTCAAGATAGGTGGCAGCTTGGAACCCGAGTTGCAGCAAAGTATGAGGCAACTACTGACAGAGAATCAGGGTGTGTTTGCTTGGAGTCATGAATATATGTCTGGAATAGATACTGTCGTCATCCAGCACAACTTATGCATGGATCCTAAGGCAAGGGTTATCTGAAAAAAGCGTCAGAGTTTTAGTATCAAAAAATGGGCCACCATCGGATTGGAGGTAGACTAGCTCTTGGCTGCCAGGTTCATCTACGAAGCTCATTTCCCAAATTGGTTATCAAAAGTTGTGCTTGTAAAAAAGGCCAACAGAAAGTGAAGGATGTGCGTAGACTTTACTACTTTGAACAAAACTTGCCCCAGTGATAGCTTTCCCTTACCACAAATAAACCTTATCATTGACTTTACAGTAGAGCATTGGATGTTGAGCTTCATATACGCTTATTCTGGGTACAATCAAATTCGGTTGAACCTTGACGATGAGAAAAAACATTACTGATAATGGCCTCTATGGCAACAACGCTATGCCATTCGACTTAAAGAATGTAGGGGCAACCTACCAACGATTGGTGAATCGAATGTTCAAGGAATAGTTTGGTCGCAACATAGAAGTATATGTGGAAAACTTGCTAGTCAAAAGTAAAACCCCCTCACAACACCTGGCCAATCTCTGGGAGGCCTTTACAGTGTTATAGTGCTATCAAATTAAGCTCAACCTAGAGAAATGTGCTTTCAGCATTGGCTCGGGAAGGTTCTTGGGCTTCTTGGTGTTGGAAAGTGGGATAGAGTTGGACCCGGAGAAGGGGGATGCAATCCTGTCAATGGCACCACCCCGAAATATTAACGATGTACATTGGCTGACCGAAAGAATAGCTGCACTCAACAGGTTTGTGTCCAAGTTGACAGACAAGTGCCTTCCCTTTTTTAAGATGTTGCGGAAGGCTAAAGTTGGAACAATGAATGCAATAGGGCATTCGAGGCTCTCAAGACTTACCTTGCTAACCCTCCCCTTCTAAAAGCCAAGCCAAACCGGGGGAAATCTTGAGCCTATACCTATCGGTCTCGCCACATGTACTGTCCTCGGTGTTAGTCCACGAGAAGGGGGCAGACAAAGGCCAGTTTATTACACTAGCCAAGCCTTTCGGGGTGCTAAGGTGAGAGAGTGCACATTGAATAATTTATCTTTGCATTGGTAATGACCGCTAGGTGATTGCAACCATACTTCCAGGCTCACCCAATACGAGTCCTCATCGAAACTCCCATGAAGAAAATCCTTCAGTGGCTAGAAGTATCGGGTCAATTGGTCAATTAGGCCATTGAGCTAAGTGAGTTTGAAATTGAATACGTCTCAAAGAGCATTTTGAAGGGGTAGGTGCTGGCAGACTTTGTGTTAGAGTTTACTAGTTTCTAGCAGAGCCACGACATGAACCATCCTTGAAGCCCTAGCATTTTTTTGTAGACGACTCGTCATGCTAAGCTGGTGGAGGACTAGGAGTGCATATTGTTCTAGATAAAGGAAGGGAGTACAACTGTAACAGCCCACTAAAATTATCAGTTTTGGATTTTTTTCCCGACAGCAATCACATCTCTCTCGTCTTTACCCTCATCTGGAATCACACGTATAGATTATCTTTTCCGTAAATCACTTAATTTGTTCTTCACCGACAGCTGTAAAATCATGAACAGTTTTATCCTAAGCGTTGTACCTCGATGGCATTTTTCCGGATCTTATCCATCGAATTTCAAAGTATTAGATAAGCTTGTTTTTAAAGTAGCACAATTATAATAATTTAATGAGCTCTGAAAATATTATAATTGTGGATATTTATTTAGATTAAATATTTTAATTGTTTTAAGATATTAAGAGGTTTAATTTTACGTTGAAAATTCTTATTTAAATTTAAGTGTTTTATGCACTTTGATTAATTAATGATACTTTATCATTTTATATAATGATGAAGAAAATATTATTTTATAAATTTTAGTTTATAAAATAATATTCTACCTTAATTCATCGTAGTGTTTTATTTAAAATAAAACATTTAAGCGTTTTTAATCAGTGTTTTAACTCACTGTTGGTTTATTTGAGGATCCCGAAATGTAGGATTGAAGCGTTATACTCTGGCCCTACCTTTTTCTCTTCACTTTTTCTTTTTTTCTTTTTTCTTTTTCTTTCTTTTTCTCTCCCCTCTCTCTCTCGTGGCCGACGGATTGAAGCTCCTCCATAGCCGTTCGTGTTGAAGCTCCAGCCGGCGCCACCTCCGGCCGCCGGACCCCACCTCCCACTCCGGCCTCTTCCTCTCCCTCCGGCGATCCAACCATGCCGGTGGTGTACTAAACCGACTTCTCACTCTCTCTCTTTCTCCCTTCAAAGATATGGGTCTCTAGGGGTTTTTCTCATTTTTGGACCACCATACACGGCCAAATCAACCACCAAGCACCACCATTGGACTCACCTCATCAAGGGCTTCCTCCCCATGTCTTTCTTTTTCCCAAACTCTCACTTTTCACATATGGGTTTCTTAAAAACACCCGTTCGGTTTCACCACCGTGCGCCGCCGTACACGGCCACCCGTGGTGTTTCACCACCACCATCTTGTTCCTCTCATCCTCATGAACCTCCCCAAGAAATTTCATGACCAACGGAGCTTCGTAGAGCCCTCACTCTCCTACACTCTCCAAGGCCAAAAATGGTTTCAAACGGCCGATCCGCCGCCGTTAGCCACCGTCCGACCACCACCTCGCTACCACAGCTCCACCACATGTTCATCTACCTATCCCTAGCTTGCCATGAAGTTCTATGAATTTTCGCTACCTCGCGTTTCCGCTCACCGTTCGGATTTACTGTTCACGGCGTGATGCCGCCGTGCTCCGTCACCTTTGACCACCACGAGGTGACCGTGAGTCTTCCAAGACCACGCCTAGCCTTTCTCAAACCCAAACTACCACTTTGTGTGGTGGACAGCCACCGTACGCGATGTTACCGCCACGTACGTTCTTCTGACGCATGTTCGTGACGAGTAGCGAGCGACGCACGTGTTATCCCGTCGATGGTATAACCCTCTATCTCTAGTTATTTTACGTTTAAAATAGTTAGTTGGTTGGTTTGTGAATTGTGTAGTTGTATTTGTGGAGTTCGTTGCGTAGTTGTGAAGCGAAGTGTGGTTGTGAAGTGTTGAGTTTGATTGTGTATTTTGTGGACTGTGCTGTGAAGTATAGGCGTGAGATGGATGCCGTAGATGTGATACGGCGGGTTGTGTGAAGAGAATACGCGTGTAGCGTACTCTGTGTAATGCAGCGACGCGCCGCGCGACGTGCGCTGTAATGATGTGTGTCGTAGAAGGAAGGGAGTACGCATGTAGTGTACTCCGTGTTGTATGGCGATGCATCGTGTGATGTGCATCGTGTTGATGAGTGTTGTAGCGAAGGAAGTACGCGTAGTGCGTACTCCGTGTCGCGTAGCGATGCACTGTGAGACGTGTATCGCAGTGATGGGTTTTGTAGTGTGGATGGAAGAGAGTTCACGTGAGTGTACTCTGTATTAAGTCGTGAAACACCGGATGGCGTGTCACGAAGGGTTGGATGGCGTAACAGAGAAGTGTAGAGCATGGTGTAGTGTTGGGAAACTGTATGACAGTGTCCCGAAGCAGTGGTGTTATGGATTATAGTCTGGGGTGACTGGTGTCATCTTGTGGTTGACTATGGCTAAGAGTATATGGATTGAGAAAGGAATTGTTTGTTGGTTATTATTGATAATTTTAATGAACTTGTTTTAGTGCAAAGGTTTTCTGAAGTCAAATTATCTCTTTCGAGTATAGTGAAACCTCACGTTGCCCGTAGTGTTGCAAGTGCTCACAATATGGCAATTGAGTTCAGAATTGAAAATCTTAAGGACTTGAGTGTTCCTCTTCCAGCTGTTGTGCAGTTCCTCGTGTTTCGCGCTCTATTCTCATAGAACCGACGATCGAGGTAAGTTAGCCTCTAACTTACTATCAGTTTATTGTGTATGTGTGATGGGTAAGGGAACTACAATTTATGTATGTATGTTATCGTATATGCCATGTCATGCTATGTCATTACATGTTTATCTGTTACGTATGATTTAATCTCTCATAGAATATTTATCTGTTACACAATCTTTTCTGTCATACAATGTGTATGTTATAAGTATGCCATGTTAAGTATGCCATATGATACATGTATGCCATGAAATGTTTATGATTAAATCATATTGTGCCATTTACAAGTATACGCTATGTTAGAAAAGTATATGATATTAAATAATATCTCATGCATTAAGAAAGATAAGACATCGTTATGTTACTTATAATGCGTGGGGCCACAACAACTGTGGAGTACGTATTATATTTTATGTTACTTATAATGCGTGGGGCCACAACAACTGTGGAGTACGTATTATATTTTATGTTACTTATAATGCGTGGGGCCACAACAACTGTGGAGTACGTATTATATTTATGTTACTTATAATGCGTGGGGCCACAACAACTGTGGAGTACGTATTATATTTTATGTTACATGAAGTATGGGGCCACAACAACTGTGGAGCATACACTACATGAGACACAGCAATTGTGACATGTAGAATACGTGGGGCCACAACAACTGTGGAGTACGTATTATATTTTATGTTATGTGTATTCATGGGGCCACAACAACTGTGGAGCATGAAGTATGGGGCCACAACAACTGTGGAGCATACACTACATGAGACACAGCAATTGTGACATGTAGAATACGTGGGGCCACAACAACTGTGGAGTACGTATTATGTTTTATGTTACTTGAATACGTGGGGCCACAACAACTGTGGAGTACGTATTAATGCACGTTATTAATCAAGACAATTGAATAAGATTTCAAGTTTATGTTAAGTCCAGTTTCAGATCAAATACATGATAAGTCAAGTTTTAGATCAAGTCCATGTTATGTTATGCTCACGTATATGTTATGTTCATGTCATGTTATGTTCAAGTTTATGTTATTTTCAAGTTCTTATTTATGTTATGCATGTTTACGTTCATGCTATATTTCAAGTCCATGTTATGTTTCACGTTCATGTTATGTTGTTTGTTCATGTTATGTTTTAAGCTTAAGTTCATGCCATGTTAAGTCAAGTTCAGTTCACGATTAAGTTATGGTTAAGTCATGCTATATGTCAAGTTATACTATGTTTATGTATGACTATAATTATGCATTTATGTTTTTACTGCCATGTATGTATTTTTAACCTGTGTGTGAGTTTTATGTTAACTTACTGAGATTTGTAATCAAATCTCACTGTGGTAGTCTCAACTACCATTCCCCCCGAATGGTAGATCTTGTTACAGGACCCAAAGGAGAATTGGAATCTGACCAACTGAATACGGTCATCTAGGCTACGGTGCGATGTTGATGATGGTATAGTATTTAACTTAGGTTAATACTTGTACTTTTGGATTTGTATCTCAAGTATTCTTTTGATCACAACCATTTTAGACTAGTGTGATGATTACGGCTTTTTAGTATGCCTTTATGTATGAAATATGTTTCAAGTATTTGGGATATTTTTAGTTTGGTGCATAGTATTGCTAAAGAAAAAAAAATTATCCGCTGCGAATATTGCATAATGCTAGATGCATGTTATGAACATTGCATCTTATATGTCATGAATGGGGGCAGGTAACCTTGTGTTGCATGTCTCGACGCTTCAAATGTCCGTTCAATTCCAAGCGGAATTTGGGGGCGTCACAACAACTATGCCATTCAATTGGCATTCAAAACCACCAACAATGAGTAGGCCTGCAACCCGAGCCCATAATAGTGGGTTTGTGCCCGATCCAACCCGACCGCCTAAATTTAAGGCGCCAATCCGACCCATTACGACTCGTCAAAATGAAATCAGGTCGAACCCGTACGACCCATTCCGGTCTTAAATTTAATTATTAAAAAAAACACTGCAAATTCAGCCCTCCTTCATCTTCGTCGAACCCGTACCCATTGCTGATCAAAGCTTCAACTTCCAAATTTTATCTACAATTTCCATTGTACTGATCTCTACAAGAATGCTAAGATTAAAAGAACAAAGAGAAAATTACTATGAACAAAAAAAAATACTGGTCACTTCCTACTCCTTTTACATTTTCTTTGAAACCAAACAAGACTTCCTTTTACATTTTCTTGGAAACCAAACAACAAGCAAAACCTAAAAATCTAAGATGGTCTTAGGCAAAAATTCAAAAACTAGAAAAAAAAAAACATTCGCCTTCGAACCAATAATTTTCTCATGCATAAATTAGAGGGAAGCAGGAAACATATGATCTGAGCAAAACCCCTACATCTCCGAGCTCCAACATCAATGCCCGAAGAAAATCGTTGTAGCTTAGTTTGATCAACACCAACGTGGCAGGTTCTCTTAGCTGCAGCAGATCGAGAATCCCTTCCACGCACCGAGTGCTTGTGATGGTTTTCAAAGCGAAAGAGATGGGGTCTTTTGCTTTTCCAGCTCTGGTTCTAAACAGATCTAGATTGAAGAACTCAAGGATTAAGGAGGACTTCTGTTGAGAACGACGACCACAAACGACATGGCACCGCCAAGGGTTTGTGAAACTTTGGGGAAGATGAAACACTTCGTATCGGATCTATCGGTTTCGACCGATTAATATTTCTGTCAACCCATTAGAGATGTGGATCCGAAGAACCCGACATTTGTCGGGTGGGCTCTAGTCGATTGCTGCAGGCTGATCGGCCCAAGGCCTTTTATGCACAGGCCTAACAATGAGGTAGAGTATGAGGCGCTTCTGGCCGGGCTGATGGTTACAGCATCTCTAGAGGCCGAAGAGATAGAGGCAAGTGTAGATTCCGAGGTGATTATGAATCAAGTCCGAGGAGAGTTTGTGGCAAAAAGTGAAAGATTGAGAAAATATTTACATGAAGTCAAAAAAAGACGCGCCAACTTCCGATACTTTCAAATTCAGCAAGTCCTGAGGGCCAAAAATCACAAAGTCGACAAGCTAGTCAGTGCTACATCCAGGCAAGAAGGTTATTCCTTGCCCAAGGAGACTATAGTTAGAACTGTGGAAATCCTCACGATGGGAGATAAAGCTTTTGAGATAAAGTAGGAATACCTGAATGGGCCAAAGGGATAGTCAGATTGTGATGCCTCCAAATTTCGCTTGGGATCAGATGGACATCTGAAGTATCGAAACATGCAACACAAGATTACTTGCCCCCGTTTGTGACAGATAAAGATGCAATATTCCTAACATACATATAGCAGTATGCAATATTCGCAGCGAGTACTTTTTTTAGCAATACTATGCACCAAACTAAAAACATCCTAAATACTTAAAACATGACCAATGCATACTGAAAGGATAAAACTCTATGATTACAATATAGGTCTCAGAAGACAATAATCTCAAAAGCACGGGAGACCGAGCTCCATAATTACATCACCAAAAATATAATTACTGGGCTAGTTCATAGAGCACTCACGTAACTCAACCAAAGATGCATAATACTTTCCAAAATTCTAATTAAGAAGGCTACAAGCTCCGCGTTGCATTGGTGCCACCTAATCAACCTCCTCTAATCTGCTAGGCTCTATTCCCTCTCCTGGTCCTGACACATCTCCTACCATTCAAGGGGAATCGTAGTTAGGACTACCACGATGAGATTTGAATACAAATTTCAGCAAGTTAATAGTGAACTTCCACACAAGTTAATGATGCATGTATGGCAGTAAAGGCATGAATGTATAATCAAAGTCATAAGCAAGTATAAAATAACTTAACATGTAACATTGCATAAACTGACATGACTTAAACTGAAATGTGAACTAAACTTGAAACCTAACATGAAATGAACTTGATATGAATAACATAAACTTGAACTGAAACATTGATAGAACATGAACTTAAAACATGACTGAATGTGAACTTGAAACATGATTGAAAGTGAACTTGAAATATGATAGAACGTGAACTTGAACATAGCATGAACTTGAAATATATGAACTTGGAGTCTTGTTCAATAAGCATGATAAATAAAAGTGACTATATGGGTGCTACAAGGGTCCCTTTGAGTTGTGTATCCCAACCAATTACCGCATAACAACACAGATATCTGGACCAGCAATGAGTATGTTAACATACATGCTAGTTCACAAGTATCTACACTTGCTGTGGACATACGTATTATACGTGCCAGTTCACAGGTATCTGCACCCACATGAGTATGCATAACATGAAATTGAAATATGGGTGGCACCATCAACGTTAGTGCCTACTACACTCTAGTGACTAGTTAATTAGGTCCCACTTGCAGCTCGTTGATCTTTACCTTGTCAACTTAGAGAATTTCACACAAATTTAGACACTCTAGTGTGAACAAAGGAGTTTCACTAAAATATTATCCTATCCTACCACTTAGGGTCGTGATAGACGTAAACAAACTTGACATTACTTGAAAGGCTATTCCCAAGATACACGAACTGTACTCGAGACAAAACGTGACATGAAACGAAAGAACATAAGCCCATAACATGACATGAACGTGAGAAGGAAGACATGGCGTACTATGAGACAAAAAACATTTCATAGCATGATATAACATATAACAGGAAACATTTCGTAACATGACATAACATATAACAAACAATATTTTGTAACATGGCATAGAATGTAATAGAAAATATTATGTGACATGACATGTGTGTAACATATGACATTACATAACATGACATACTTGTAATATATAGAAATATGTGACAAAATAAATTATATAATAGAAAAGTATTTCATGACAAAATATAATGTGTAACATGTAGTGACATAGCATGGCATGGCATATATGATAATATACATACAAAAACTATAGTTTTATTACCCATCACACATACACAACCCTTAAGAACTTGGGCTCCCACAGCAAAATGCGTTGTAGATGGAGAAGATGGGATCATCTCCACATTTATCTCGAGTAGGGGTTTCACCAGTGTCAACGACCTGGGGGCTGGCTTGAGAAAAGCCTCATAGAAATGCATCACAAGTATCTCTCCCCCTCAAGATAGTCTCTGAGGGACCATGGCTGCAACTTGCGAGGTAGGAGCAGTAGGTGCAGGGGTTACAGCGGTTGAGGCAATAATAGAGGCAACCATGATAGCCTTGGCAACAGGAGGAATGGGAGCATCAGCAATAGAAGAAGGAACAACCATTTTTGGCAGAGTAGCAAGGTCCCCATCCCCCTGCTTCTCTAGAGGTTTCGATGGGCGACGAAGTGAAGTTGGTTTGGGCTTAGCCTCAGGCGGAGGTGGCCAACAGACTTCAATCACCACTGAGGCTTGCCCTTAGGAATCTTGGAAGCAAATAGAGGGTTGATGTCCGCCTGCCAACCTCAACACAAGGCTTCTTCCCTTTTCCAACTGGAGGGTTTGGAAAATGATTACGGAGCAGGTTAGCCCCTTACCAAATAGGGATAATGCGGTTGTTAAAAATGGAATGGCTCCAGAGAGTTAAAAACTACTCTATGTTACTTGCCTCAAGGAGAGCCCTCAAGAAAACATCAGAGGGATGATTCTTCACCCATTCCCTTATGATGGCGATGCAGTGCAACTCCTCCATGGAAATAGTTGGATGAACTGCCTTGTTTTACAGGATAACCCCTATACGACCTGGATGGTGAACTGACAGTGAGACACCTGTCGAATTCGAAATTCCCATCCACGGCAAGACACAAAGAAGAATTTTGAGTGTAGTGTAGGGCAAGTCAACCTATGTTAAAGGGTTTTCCACATTGCAACCGAGAATTTCTTTGGCAAAGCTGAATGTCATATCCATTCAAACCAAGGTCGTTTTGGACCAACTACACAAACCAATTCCCAAGCATTCAAGGAAGTAAATATGCCATCTGAATTTTCCAACCAAATTAAAATATCAAAACTGGTTTTTGTATGCCCTATCTTAGACAAAATCTTGTTTGGTAACTCGTGACCCACAAGGTGCACCAAGAACTCCACATCCCAACTATTTTCCACAATACATTCTATAATTTGTAGTTTCAGATAATTCACAATTATGAAATCATCACATATTGGGCTTGGCTTTAACCAGTTATCCAACCAAACTGAAATGTTACCTTCTTTAACAAGCCATATTGAATGACTAACCACAAAAGGAATCGATTCCATATTCCTCTTCCAAAATCAGGTACCCTTTAAAGGATTAACTAAATAGATATGCTGGTCCTTCACATACATGGCTGTAAAAAAATTTGCCACAAAGAATTTTCAGTAAGAAATTTCCAAGAAATTTAAGATGCAAGGATTTCTAAATATCAATGAGACTACGCAGGCCAACACCACCTTCATCAAGTGGTTTACACAATAGTAAACTTTGGAGCATGTAACACAGCTAACAAATGAATCAACACACTTGATAAAACATGCTTTAGGAGTATTAAACGGGCCCCTAAAGATAGAAATCTCATCTTCCATCCCTCTATTTTCTTCCTTATTTTCATAAGCAAATCCTCCAAATACATAGTCTTCATCCGACTAGAAATAATAGGTACACCCAAGTATTTTACAGGAAGACTCCAAACCATAAAGCCTGTCGTGGACAAACTTTCTCGTCTTCGAGACTAAGAAGTTTTTGAAGAAAAAAAAATAGAGGATTTCATTGCATTAACAACCTGACCTGAGCAGCTAGCATAGACATTGAGCACTCTTATAATCTTAACAAACCTTTTCCCACCATTTACAAAAATCACCATGTCATCCGCATAAAGTAAATGAGATATTAATGGTCCAATACGTGGCTACGAAAATAAACCAATCTGACCATCCTGAAACTTACTACGCAAAAGACGCTTGAATACTTCTTCAACAATAATAAATAAATAAAGTGAAATAGGATCCCCTTGATGAAGACCCCTTCCACCCTTAAAAATTCTTTTTGCCGTACCAATCATGACCACCGAATACCAAGGAGTAATAACATATTGTTTAATGAGATTGCAAACAACAACCGAAAACCCAAATGCATGCAAAACCTGGAATAGAAAATTCCAATCAATTGTATCATAAGCCTTAGCCATGTTTATCTTCATCATAATATTACCACCTCTAGCTGGCTTATTAATATCATGAACTAGTTCTCGAGTAATACTAATGTTTTCAAAGATACTTCTTCCCGGCAAAAAACACCTTGCTCCATAGAAATAATTCTACTCAAGATCAACAAAAGTCTTCCAATCAGCAGTTTAAAGCAAATTTTATAAACCACCAAGTATAGGCTGATTGGTCTAAACTTTCTAACTAATGAAGGATTAGGATCCTTTGGAATTAATACAATGAAGGAAGAGGTATAATACCTAGGAAGAGAGAATCCCAAGAAAAATTCCCGCACAACCTCTAGAAGCCCAGGTTTCACCAAAGACCAGAAATGACAAAAAAATCAGACCCAAATCCGTTAGGGCCTGGACTACTTTTCACACGGATTGAGAATAAAGCATACTTAATTTCCTGTTCCAATGGGCACCTACAAATACTCTGATTCTCCACTTCCGATACCTCAGCTTGTATTAAATGCAAAATAGACGAAACTGAAGTGCATGGACGAGCCTAAAGAAATTCATCAAAATACTGCAACTTCATCATGAATGGCTTCCGAAGAGGATAATATCCGCCCATCACTAAGGTGCATATTATGAATTGCATTATATTTTTGTGCTTGTAATGCTGCAAAAAAAGACGAATTTACCTCCCCATGATCAATCCATGTTTTCTTGATTTTTTGAGCAATCCGAATTTCCTCTCTTTTTAACCAATATGTAAGTTCTAGCTTTGACACCAAAACATCATTTTTAACGTCTTCTGAGAAATTTTCTTGGAGCCTTGCCTTGCCTTTCTCCACTCTCTCCTCCAACCTTTTAATATGACCCCCAATCCATCCAAAAACCTCCTTATTCCAACTTCTAAGTGCTATTTTAAGCCTTTTAAGCTTAAAAACAAGCTTCGACAAACAAGAACAACAAATACCTTCCTGCCAAACTAGCGATACAATTCTCCAAAAAGTATCATGCGTTGTTCACATCTGTTAAAACTTAAAAGCACTAGGTCCATAGCGCATCGGCATGTCCGCCAACCCAAGTAGTAACGGGGCATGATCAAATGACCTGTGAGCCAAATATTGCAAAGAAACCGACAGATATAAGTCTAAACAATTGGAATTACAAAGTGCTCTATCCAGACGTGCCCAAATTTTTGCTAACCCACTTTGCCCATCGCACCAAGAAAATGTATTCCTTATAAAAGGAACTTCAATCAACCCCCCAACATCTATAAAATTAGAAAAATCCTCCATTGCACAAGGCAACCTTGGATTCCCACCCCTCTGCTCACCATCATGCCTAATGATATTGAAATCACCAATAAGGACTCACGGAAAAGCCAATGAGCTTAAAGAAACCAACTCAGACCAAAGAGACCTCTGTTTCAAATACATACATTTTACGTACACAGTCGAAACAAGCATTGTAGAATTTATCAGCAATGTAACTTACTGATTAGATGCACCAAGAATATCTACGGTATATTATCATGCCAAAAAATCCATAATTTCCCATCATGAACTCCATTAGAAAAAGATTCATCAAAACAAAGTAAACTTTGCCAACACAAAAGCTTGCTATCCCTTCTAAAATGCTCCGCCACAATTAGAATTTTTGGTTTATGATATTTTAACAAAGGCTGAAATCTTTTTTTCAAGGTTCCAAGACCTCAAGCATTCCAAAATAAAATTTTACCAATCATAAATTTAGGCGAGAGGGCTTGCTTGGAGCCCTAATAGAACTACGCAAAAGACGACCTTGAGACACCAACTTCTTCCCAAGTTCAGAATCCGAGACACTATCTTTTTCTTTCCCCATATGATGAATCTCTCTTTCTCCATTGGAATTTGAAAAGGTCTTGGAAATCTCCCCTTCAACAGTTGCATCCCATGCTATTTCCAATCCTGGTTGTTGGGCGTGTCGTTGAACGTTGACATGCCCAACAGAAGGAGATGGTGGCAAAAAAATCATCTCCATCTGGGCCCAACTCTTCGACTAGAGGCACTTCTTCACAAGGGTCCCCTAAGTAAGTTTCAACAGATGTGGACAATGCATGATGATTTTTGGAGGATTGTATCGCTAGTCTAGCATGAAGGTATTTGTGGTTCTAGTTTGTCGAAACTTGATTTTAAGCTTAAAAGGCTTAAAATAGCACTTAGACATTGGAATAATGAGGTTTTTGGATGGACTGGGGTCATATTAAAAGGTTGGAGGAGAGAGTGGAGGAAGGCGAGGCAAGGCTCCAAGAAAATTTCTCAGAAGACGTTGAAAATGATGTTTTGGCGTCAAAGCTGGAACTTACATATTGGTTAAAAAGAGAGGAAATTCGGATTGCTCAAAAAAACATGGATTGATCATGGAAGTTAAATTCATCTTTTTTTGCAGCATTACAGGCGTGGAAACATACTGCAATTCATAATGTGCACCTAAGTGATGGTCGAATATTATCCTCTCCAGAAGCCATTGATGATGAAGCCATGCAGTATTTTGAAGAATTTCTTCAAGCTCATACAAGCACTTCAGTTCCATCTATTTCGCATTTAATTCATGCTTAGCTATCGGAAGTGGAGAATCTGAGTATTTGTAGGTGCCCATCAAAATAGGAAATTAAGGATGCTTTATTCTCAATCCCTATGAATAGTAGTCCAGGCCTTGATGGATTTGGGTCCAATTTTTTCCGTCATTTCAAGTCTTTGGCAAAAACCTAAGCTTTTGGAAGTTGTGCGGGAATTTTTCTTGGGGTTCTCTCTTCCGAGGTATTATTCCTCTTCCTTCATTGTGTTAATTCCAAAGGTTCCTAATGCTTCATCATTTGGAAAGTTTAGACCAATCAGCCTATCCTTAGTGGTTTATAAAATTTGGTCTAAACTGCTGGTTGGAAGACTTACGTCGATCTTGAGTAGAATTATTCCTATGGAGCAAGGTGTTTTTTGACTGAAAGAAGTATCTTTGAAAACATCAGTATTACTCAAGAACTAGTTCGTTATATTAATAAGCTGGTTAGAGGTGGTAATATCATGATGAAAATAGACATGGCTAAGGCTTATGATACGATTGATTGGAATCTTCTATTCTAGGTTTTGCATGCATTTGGGTTTTCGTTTATTATTTGTGATCTCATTAAACAATGTGTTACTACTCTTTGGTATCTAGTGGTCTTGAATGGTACGGCAAAATAAATTTTTAAGGGTGAAAGGGATCTTCGTCAAGGGGATCCTATTCACCATATTTTTTATTATTGTTGTGGAAGTATTCATGCGTCTTTTACCTAGTAAGTTCAGGATGGTCAAATTGGTTTATTTTCCCAACCATGTACTGGACCATTAATATCCCATTTACTTTATGCGGATGACATGGTAATTTTTGTAAATGGTGGGAAAAGATCCATTAAGATGATAAGAGACGTGCTCAATATCTATGCCAGTTGGTCGAGTCAGGTTGTTAATGCCACGAAATCCTCTATTTTCTTTTTCTTCAAAAATTTCTTCATCTCGATGACAAGAAATTTGTCCCTGATAGGTTTTACGGTTGGGAGTTTTCTTGTAAAATACTTGGGTGTACCTATTAATTTTGGTCAGATGAAGACTATGCATTTGGAGGATTTACTAATGAAAATAAGGAAGAAAATAGATGGATGGAAGATGAGATTTCTATCTTAAGGTGTCTATTTAATACTCCTAAAGCATGTTTTATCAAGTGTGCCAGTTCATTTGTTAGCTGTGTTATATGCTCCAAAGTTAGTTTTTGCTGTGATAAATTGGCTCTTTAGCACCTTCTTTTAGGGTTCGGTTGAGAGGAAGCCAAAAAAAAAAAAAGGGGGTGAAATGGGATTTGTTGTGTAAACTAGTTGATGAAGGCAATGTTGGCCTACGTAGTCTCACTAATGTTCAAAAATCCTTGCATCTTAAATTTGCTTGGAGATTTCTTACCAAAAATTCTATGTGGGCAAGACCCCCTAAGAAGAATGGAGAGAGTCACAAAGAGATGGAAGATTCATGACGGATGAGTTCAAGGAAGAAGAATGGAAAGTAAAGATAGAAGGGAAAATGGGAAATAATGGGCGTATAATTTGAATTTGGAAATGAAGAGTTGACGGCAGTTGTGATCATTACCTGGAAAGGTGATGCAGTGAAAGGGGAACATGCGTACATTACCCAATAACCATCACCATGTCCCCACCCAAAGATTGAAATTCCCACTTATTGATTTTTGGTAATTGGAAACGGCGAGACAAAGCAGTAAATGGATTAGTGGGGTAGCCCATGGGCCCTGTGAATGGGCTAGCGAGGTAGCCTAGAAATCCAAGATCCAATCTGGATCACTCATAGCTCAGAATATTTACAAATGCCTCGAGGAAAGTCAACACGAAAGTAAGGTAGTTTAAAGCTAATGAATTCCCCATGCCTAAATTAGCAGGGTAACTAGAGGGTTTAATATTGGCCTAGCCCAAACTATAGGACTAAAGGCCCACAACTACCCACTATTCTTGAATAACAGATATACGAATAAACCACTATTTGGCCCCCTGGTTATTAGGGTTGATAAGCCCTAGTATGATGATCATATCATTCCAATCATTTAGGGATAAAACCTCACAGTTAAATATTGTGTAAAAGTAATCTAATTGTGTCATGATCCAATGGACCTCTACGCCTATATATATGAGTAACAGGTAAATCTAAAAATACTTTTGATCATATATTTAAGCTATTATACATCACTCATCACTAACGTAGGCTTCAGAGTGGCCACAAGCATCTAGTGTCATTTATCTTTGACTTGCCGGTTGACAATTATGTTCGTTGGTGGGACACATCCTTTACATATGGATTTTAATTATTTTGTTTACAGAGAGTTTTAGCAATTGGTCAAGAGGATTTGGGAGCTGGCACTAAACTTCATGCATACACATATAAAGCTAGCTAGCAAGAAGTAATAATTTTATGGTCAAATGATCAATTTCCTTCAACACAGCTATGCCTTTCTTGGATACATATATATATATATATATATAAATCCCAATCGAGGTTAGTTCTAGAGTTGGTAGCGATAGTTTTTATAAATTTTCGAAATATACCTTTAAATTAATCTAACAATGTCACTCCCCCCGCCAAAAATTGAATTATATATATTTACCACCACACTTGTACACTAAAAAAAAAACAAAAGAAAAAAAGATTCTCACACTAAAATGAAACATCTTTACCACTTGAAGAAAGCTAAAATATAATTTCCAAGATAAGCTTCCTTGCAGAATTTATATATTAGAGAGAGAGAGAGAGAGAGAGAGAGAGTGTGTGTGTGTGTGTGTGTGTACAAGCATCCAAACGAAAATAACATTAAATAAGCACACAACATGGAAAAAAACTACTTACTAAAACAGAACATCAACTGCTCAAAGGAAACCATATCTAGGTTATATTACGGCAGAATTTCTAAGGAAACCATGAGAGGCATCACAAACCATAATTAAATAAGAGGAAGCTAAAAAGTATATCATCGTATATCAAGATATTGTTAAGGTTAAGATTAAGATTTAAAAAATAATTAAAAAATTTAACTTGCATGCTCCTTCACTACTCGATCGACTGTGTTTCATGCACTTGACTACCGACTGTTGCCGAGTCTATTGGCAATGATCCCCACATAGAAGAAGATACTCCGTGAAAGGATCGTGGTCGATCCATAGGAGCGCCTCTTGAAGTCAATCGAGATTATTGTCCTCCACGTCCTCGAGTAGTAGTTGGAGCCATAATTACTAAGAAAATATACATACAAGATTTTCATGATATTGATTCAATAGAGATGTTAGTGTTAAACAATTGAAGAAGTTAGAATGAGAGCAATTTACAAAAATTTACCAGAAAACTAGAAAGTGATGGGGTGTAGTAGTAATCAAGATAACAAAAGACTAAGAAAGTTTAAGGAATACGAAAATGCAATGAGATTTGGTCGAGAAAGAAAATAAAAATCTAAGGAATGTATACAAAAAAACTACTGTAAAATTTGATGGGAAAAAGGGAAATAAAGGCAAGGAATAAAAATGTGAGATTTAGAGGGAAAAAAATAGAGGCCAGCCGAATGGATATTGGCAAATTTCTTTTTACGTTGAAGTTATCAACCCACTCTCCTAATGAGAAAATTAAGGAGTAACGTGTCATTTTTTCCCTTAATTCAATGCCTCATTTGTTATCTATAGAGAAAATGAAGGGGTTCTTGATGTGCCACTTTTTTTCCTGGTTAACTCAATTTATGATCAAATCGTGTGCCATTTTTTTTCCTTTTTTTTCTCAAACGTAATCCATGTTTGCCTAAACTCCAGGTACTAAAGTTCACAATCATTCAAGCAAAATATCAATTACTTTTGGAACCAAATACATCCTTAATTAATTGGGAATAAATATGAAGATATTAGGAAGAAATATGAAGATGCCATTAAGAAACCAGCAAAGCAAGAAAAATAAATAAAAATAAAAAGATTATAGAGTTTTTATGTATTTTTTGTGGAGAGTGGATTATATGGTTTTAAGTCAATTCTCATCTACTATATATTAAAATTTTTTATAACTAAAAAATTATTAATATCAATAGACGTAACTAAGTACACTAGATGTATACAAGAGAAAAACCTAGCAATGAATTAAGCAGAAATAGAAACAAGATTAGCTATATATATTAATATAATAATAATATAGAGAATTAAACGACTTCATATGTTGATAATAAGTCAACAACACTTGATAAGAAAATATGCATATTAGGTTCAAATGACTAGTGTGACATATCACGAAACTTGAACTATATAGAAGGTTAAAACTGTACGTATATTCTTTTATATTGCTTGAAAAGATCAAACTTTCCAACTTTATTCTAAAAGTTAAAAATATATGTACAATTTTTTATATTAATTAAAAGGATAATATGTCACCAACTTCGTACTAAAAGTTAAAAAATATAGTTACAATTCTTTATATTGATTAAAAAAATAATACGTGTCCAAATAAAAATTAAAAGTCTATGTACATTTTTTATCGATTTAAAAAGATAAACTATTTTCCAATGAAAATGAACTTTTTAAATTTTTTTAATAGAGTTTGAGACATATTATAATTTAATAATTTCTTAATTAAATGATAATATGTCCCCAACTTCATTCTAAAAGTTAAAGTGTATGTACAATTTTTCATATTGATTAAAAAGATAATGTGTCTAGTTGAAAGTTAAACATGTATGTATATTTATTTATATTGATTAATAAGATAATATGTGTCCAATTAAAAATTAAAAATGTACATACATTTGGTACGCATACTCTTAACTTTTAGAATGAAGTTAGAGACATATTATCATTTTAATCAATTTAAAACATATATGTACACTTTTTTATATCGATTAAAAAGATAAAACTTTCTAACTTTTAGAAGAGAAAGTATAATTTTTTATATTGATTAAAAGGAAAATATATCTCCAACTTCATACTAAAAGTTAAAAATGTATAGTTTTTTATACCAATAAGAAAGATAATATATGCCCAATTAAAAATTAAAAATGTTTGTACATTTTTTATGGATTAAAAAGATAATCAGTTTCCAATTTCATTCTAGAAGTTAAAAGTTTGAGTACATTTTTAACTTTTATAATGAACTTGGAGACATATTATAAAGGAATTATTAAGAGTCTTAATCAATATACTACTAAAAAAAATATAATTTAAATCCTTAATAATTTTCTGTAGGAAAAATAAAGTTTCTATAAAATAATATTTTGGACTGACCTAAAGTAAAATAAGCCCATATACTTATAGATAGCAACCAATTTGGGCTGTAATCCCATCAAATATCCTCTCGAGGGCTTCCCTGTGTAGAGGTTTTCCTACCTGCTTCCTGCAGGGCTGAGTCTTGGGCTACTAATTCACTTAGTTTCATGTGCATGCCATGGAGGTTAATCTAGAGAAGATGTGGGAACAACAGTCCTTGACTGGGCAGGAAGAAGAAGTTCTAGTGGTGGATGAAGCATCTCTTGATGGTGCTTTGGAAAGAAGTGATAAGTGTTTGTTGTTTAAACTGTTTATTGGTAAACATTTTAACAAGGAGGCGTTTAAGAGTACTATAAAGAGTCTATGGCGCCCTAGTAAGCCTATTTCCATTCGAGATGTAAGTGCTAATTTGTTTATTGTTTAGTATCATGATCCATGGGATAAAGAGCGTTTTATATGATAAGGGCCTTGGGCTTTTGATAAACACCTGGTCCTAACAAGAGATGATGAAGGTCTACAATAGGTACATCAAGTGTTGTTTTTGGAAGCTTTGTTCTGGGTTCGAATTCATGATCTTCCTATTATGGCTAGGAATTGGAAGACGGGCAATAACATAGGGAAGGAAGTCGATAGGGTGGTGGAGGTTGATTTGGAGAAGGATGCTCTAGCCTTGGGGGAGTTCCTACGTATCAAAGTCAAGCTAGATGTTACTAAACCATTGAATGGGTGGTATGTTGAGGAATCATGTGGGTGAGGTGCTTATGGCAGTTAGTAGAGCTGAATCTGTTCATCTAGAACCAAAACGGGTGGAAGCAATAGCTTTGTTGAGGGGACTTCAGCTTTGCATGAATATGGGTATTCCTAATCTGATCATTGAAAGTGATTGCTTGTTCCTGGTGGATGAAGTTAATAGCATGACAGAGTCGAATGCAACTATCAGTTCAGTGGTAGCAAATGTCAAAAGCATGATGCAAACTTTTCCCCATTGCAGAATTCAACATAGTAACAAATGAACCAATTAGGTGGCTCATCAACTTGCTAGACATGGATGGTCCATTGATGAAATGAATATTTGGTGGCATAGCGTTCCTCCTATTATTGAGAATGTAATTTTCATCAATCAACATTATTGTAACCTGTCTTAAGGTGTTGTACCTTTATGAAATGAAGTACTTGTCATTAAAAAAAAAAAAAGTAAAATAAGCCCAACTTAAAATATTAGGCCCAAACCAACTTAAAAATGACATCATAGTTTCTGTAATAAAAGTCAAATCAAGCCCAACCCAATTTCAGAACATCAGTCCAAGTTTAAAATCAAGTCCAACCCAACTCAAAATGTATAATGTCAAAGCTTTACCGACTAAGGACAATATCATAAAAACATGTAAAAATGCTACTCATCATCCAATTTTTATCATCCTCTCATTATTCCATAATGTGACTTTAGATAATTGGAAACTATTTATTATATTTCACTTATGAACCTTTCATCTAATGCCACATCATAAGATGATGAGAGGATGATGGCAAAATAAATGATAAATAGATTTTTTTCTTAAAATAATCCTTCCAAATGCTTTACAAAAGTCACATGAAAAAGGGCTTGACGGCATTTTTGTAATAGTCAATACAAGTTTTAATGTGTTTTATGGAGGCTACCATCTTTCTGACATGCTTTAGAGAGCTACATGACAACTAGGGACAAGAAGGTATTGATTTAACTCTACTTGTCATTTGTCCTCTAATGCTTGGGTTAGAGAGGGCATAACATTCTGAGAGACCCAAATAGTTATGGGCCACTAGTCAGGTTGCCAGCCCACCTTCCCAGGTGAATCTGGCCTAACCTCAGGGGCCCAATCCATCCCCAATACCAACCAGATAATTATTTGAGGATTATATTGGATAAGGGCAATTACCATTTGAATTAAATATCAGATGAACCCCTCATCCATGAGTTCGAATTTCAAATAGCAGTTGAGTTCGTTATCACATAATAATGGACATTTCATGGGCTCTATATAAACAGAAAATCCATATATGTAATGATCATCTGATTTGTTAGTATTCAAAAGGGTTTACTCGGATTGATTGCTGACTTAGGCATTAGAGGCATTCCCATGAACCCCCAAGCCGTTTTACTCTTTGGTTGCAGGTGATCGTGTGTTAGTGGCGGTGAAACACATGGAGAGACCACTCTAGGGGAGAAACACACAATTTCCGGAGGATACGCCGTAGGTGGTCCAATCTCTTCGGGGAGGAAGGAGTATGCAAGCTGGGCGATGTACAAGGAAGTTTACAACTTGGAGAGACCTGTCAAATAGCCTCGAGTGCAGGTATCCTCCACCCACATGACAATGAGCTGTAGTGACAATGTTGGTAGCAAATTACACCACGAGGTGGATACTAATTGATAATGGAAGTTCAGCAGATACCCAATTTTGGGAAGCTTTCAGCAAGATGGGAATTAGTGTAGATCAGTTGTGACCTGCACCGACTACATTAAAAGGGTTCACTAGAGATGCCGTCCAACCTATGGGGTCCATTGCGTTGCTAGTAACCATGGGCACAAATCCCCACATCGCCACTACTATGATAGAGTTCTTGGTAGTAAGAACCTGGTCAGCATACAATGCAATTATTGGTCGGCCCACATTGAATGCACTGAAGGCAATCACATCAACCCAACATCTGAAAATGAAGTTTCCAATGAAGACAACAGTGGGGAAAGTGCGTGGAGAACAGGTCCTAGCTCAAGAATGCTATGTACAAGAGCTCAGACAAGGAGAAAGAAAGGTAAGGGTAGTGGAGTTAGAAGAAATGCTATATGTGATCCCAGGGAGAAGCAAACGAACCTCTACAGCTTGTCACCTTCGATTTGGCGCACCCAGAGAGTTAAGTAAAGATAGGAACCAGGCTGACAAATGGAGAAAGGTAGCAATTGACCAGCCTCTTCCTAGAGCATAAGGATGTGTTTGCATAGAGTCATAAGGACATGCCCGAAATAGGTGAGGAGATCATCGAGCACAGGCTAAGTATAGATCTAAAAGCACGCCTAATCAAGCAGAAGAAGAGGAACTTCAATACCGAGAAGTACCAAGCAATTGCAAAGGAGGTAGACACATTGTTGGCGGCTAGATTTATCAAGGAAGCACACCCGGAGTGGCTGTCAAACGTAGTATTGGGGAAGAAATCTAACAGAAAATGGCGAATGTATGTAGACTTCACAGATCTCAACAAATCTTGCTTGAATGACAATGTTCCCCTCCCACGGATAGACTTGATAGTTGATGCGACAGTAAGGCATAAAGTGCTAAGCTTTATGGACGCTTATTCACAATACAACCAAGTATTATATTGTTACAAGGTAATGCCCTTCGATTTAAAGAATGATGGGGCGACATACCAAAAGTTAGTGAAAAAGATGTTCAAAAGTCAGATCAGGAGGAGCATGGAGGTGTATGTGGATGATTTATTGGTAAAGAGCATGGAATTTAACCAACATATAAAAGACCGTAGGGAGGCCTTCAAGGTTTTGCATTTATCGGATGAAGCTCAACCCGACCAAATGTGCGTTCGGGGTACAGTTAGGCAAATTCCTATGATTTATGGTGTTAGAAAGAGGCATTGAAGCCAATCTTGAAAAGCTACAAGCGATCATTGAAACGAAGTCCCCCACAAGTCTAAACGAGGTCCAAAAATTGGCGGGAAGGATAGCGACCATCAACAGGTTTGCGTCTTGATCAACGGACAAATGTCTCCCTTTCTTTCAGGTACTTAAAAAAGCCCGGGACTAGGATGCCAAGTGCAAAAAGACATTCACACAACTAAAAGAGTACCTAACCCGCCCACCGTTGCTCAGTCAAACCCAACAAGGAGAATATCTATCACTATATTTGGATGTGACCCCAAACGCCGTGTCAGCAACATTAGTAAGAGAAGACGGGAAAGAGCAAAGACCAATATACTATGTGAGTAGGGCCTTGAGAGGAGCTGAGACCAGATATCGAAAGATCGGGCTAGTCACTTTCGCCTTAGTGATAGCAGTAAGGAAATTACGACCTTACTTTCAAGCCCATTTGATAAAGGTCATTACCTCATCGCCTCTACAAAAGATACTACAAAAGCCCAACACCTCAAGGCGACTACTCAAATGGTCCATTGAGCTGAGCAAATCTGACATTAGTTATGTACCCAAAAATGCTGTGAAAGGACAAGTCCTAGCTGACTTTGTAGTAGAATTTTTGAATTTCTGAGCCCAAGTCACTTGAGAAGACACCATGGTAAGTGTATATCGATGGGTCATCTTGCCCAGTAAGAGGATGTGTTGGCATTCACATAGTGACGAATGAAGGGGAGGAATCATACCATGTGATACAATTAAATTTCAAGGTCACAAACAATGAAGCCAAGTATGAGGCAGTGCTCATGGGATTGGCAATAGCAAAGGCATCTGGAGGACAGGAAATCGAGATGAAGGCTGACTCACAGGTTGTAGACAGACAAATCACAGTGGAGTATTTGGCTAAGGGTCAAAAATTAATAAAGTACCTCCATCAGGTTCAGGAAAACCACAAATACCTTAATTACTTTTGAATCGAGCGAATTCGTCGAGAAGATAATTTCAAGGCTGATCAACTAGCATGGGTAGCTTTAGCAAAGCAAGAAGACATCTTGCCCTGGAAGGTCAATCTCTAGGCGGTAGATACTTTGGCCATAGAGGAGGAGACCTTATAGGTTGGAGAAAGCATGCCAAGATAGGTAGACGATATAATCAAATACCTAGAGACAGGGGATCTTCCCCCCTCTCGGGAGGAGGCGAGGAAGATCAGGAACAGACTAGGTTCACTATGGTGGACGGGGTACTATACAAGCGAGGTTTTTCAAATCCATTGCTAAGATGCATGACAGAGGAAGAAGCCAAGTATGTAATGAGGGAAGTGCATGAGGGGATATGTGGAAACCATTCAGGAGGGCAGTCACTTGCCGCAAAGATTGTGAGAGCAGGATATTATTGGTCGAATGCATTAAAAGGATACAAAGGAGTTTGTAAGGATACAAAGGGGTGTAATCGGTTCGGTTTTGAACAAAATTTAGGACCGAACCAGTAAGCACCAATTTTACATTTTTCAAAACCGATTACACACCTATTACCCTCCTAAACCGGTACTCTGATTTTCTTGGTTTCTGATCCGGTTCAGTCCGGTTTTACCAGTTTTAATGTACTATATTATATATTACATACATATAATATAGTATATTATAGTATGTAATACTATAGTGATAATATATTGTAGTATATTATAATATATATTATAATTGTATTATAGACTATAATGATATATTATAATATATAATATAATGATATATTATAGTATATTATAATATATAGTGATATAATATTAGTATAACTATTAATGCAATAAATAAAATGATATAAGATTTTAAAATTTAATATTATATTAATTATTAATTTATCATATAATACAAAACTATTTTATATATAGTTATATATTATATATAAATATTATATGCAATATAAAAAATTAAAATATATATAAACCGGTCCGGTTTTAGAAAAAGAAAAATTAGAACCGGACCGATTTTGACCGGTTTTAAGAAAAATAAAACTGGTACTGGACTGAACCAAACTCGGGACCGAACCGATCCCACCAATTTCATCCGGTCCGGTTTATCTGTTTTTTTTTTTTTTACACCCCTATAAAAAAGATAGGATAAATATCTAGTTTTATTAAAATGATTTCTAAACAAGTTCTACGTACTGGTACTTAAATGATAATTTATTTTATTTCTATATATATATATTAAAATAGAAAATACCTCAAGTACTTGAGTTTTCATGATTATGACTTTTAAGACTTCAAGACTTTTAAATTTATGATAAGTTATCTTTTATATAAGGAAATTGCATTTTTTTTTTAATCAAATAAGCAAATTGCATTAAATAAAAAGCAGGGGTACAAGAGTGCCCCGGATAAACGCCCCATGACAATGAAAAAAAAAAAAATTGGTAATGGACCAATGGCTCGGGCCTTGTTCCTTGACTTTGCCAAGACGAGGACCGCTTTAAGCAGTTTGATTTTGTCTAACAAGTGGACTGAAAGGTTTTGGTCAAAGGCCACAACTAGGGTGCTACAAGCAACCATTTTGATGCATTTGTTAAAGATTCCACGTCCAATACCTCCATGTCCTTGTTAAGAAAAACCAAGAACATAGTCAGATGCCTAGAGTCAAAACGACAGTGTTGCTGATGGTTCATTGGTATCACACGGCACTATATTGGTGTGTGGAGCTCAAACGGAGCTCACACACCGCTCCGTTTGAGACGTCGCTCCGGTTGATTGTAGATTGTCAGACTCTAAATCTGCTGCTGGTGGAGCACGTGCATCACATTGGTGATCATTGGTGATCAGAAAGCAGTAGATCTAACATTTTTACATAGAAAGAAAATCTGGAAAGAAAATAGACAAAAAGATAATATACCACAATAGTAGAAGGGCAGGAGTGGAGTAGAGAAAAATCCAGCTTGTATATATGCGACACAACACTTCTTCTGGGTAAGTATCCTGCATAAATTTTATTAAATGAAAATCCAGCTTTTTTTAGGAGTAATGATACATCAAACCCAACTTACATATTCTAACATGTTGACCCTAGAAGATTTTAATTTACTCGAGATAACATTATAATCTCTATTTGTCTTACAATCCTCTTAGCAAGCTAATTCCCTGAAATTATATCTTAGCAATTTCTCCATTCTCATTGATAACACTTTCCGGACCTAATCCAAAAACAGCTTCCGAGGTTATATTCGGATCACTTCCCTGTTCTCATTGATTGTAGAGGCATCCAAAGAGGTAAAAGATATTTTAAGTTTGAGAAAATGTGACTAAAATCAAAAGGCTTTGTTGAGCGAGTTAGACAATGGTGGTCTTCATATCTCATATAGGGCAACCCAAGTTTTGTGCCGGCTTGTAACCTAAAGGCTCTCAAAGTGGACTTGAAGAAGTGGAATGAACAGATTTTTAGGAATGTAGAACACCGAAAAAAGTCCCTCCTTGAAGATTTATAAGGCTTGGAAGAAGTGGAGGAGGAAATGGGGCTTTTAGAAGAAGAAAAGGCTCACTAAAGAGTTTTGCTACTCATCATCCTCACGCACCACATATTATACTTATTTTTATTTTATTTTTAAGTTTTTTGGTTTTATTCTTCTTAAACTAATTAATATTTTCTACTCATCATCCATACACCACACATTTGCTAAGAGAAAAAAATTAAAAAAATAAAAATAAGTGTGGTATGTGGAGATAATGAGTAGAATTTTTCCTCACTAAAAGCATCTCATCTTGGATATTGAAAGGTTGGCTCTAATGGAAGAGACTTCATGGAGACAAAAAACGAGGGCTTTATGGTTAAAAGAAAGGGATAAATGCACCAAATTCTTCCATCGCATGGCTAATTCGCATAGAAGACACAATATCATTGAATCCCTATTGGTAGATGGGAGGATTACATTGAACCTGACTAAGATCATGAATCACATTACCAATTTTTATGCACAACTACTTTGGGAGCAGTTTTCTTAGAGACCATGTCTAGATGGTCTTGGTTTTTAGTCAATTGAACGGAAAGAAGCAAGTTGGCTAGAGAGGCCATTTGAGGAGGTGGAGATTCGCAAGGTGGTGAGAAGTATTGCAGGCGACAAAGCTCCAAGTTCGGACGGGTTCACTACGGCCTTCTTTAAGGCATGTTGGGAGATAATTAAAGATAACATCATGAATTTCTTCCATGAGTTTCATGAAAGAGGTAAGTTTAAAAATTGCCTAAATGCTACCTTCATTGCGCTTATTCAAAGAAGCCGGGGGTGGTGGCGATTAAGGACTTTCGTCCTATTAGCTTGGTGAGCGGTTTGTACAAATCCTTTCAAAGGTATTGGCCAATGTGGTATTGGAGAAGATCATATCCAAGCTCCAAAATGCATTCATACAAAGTCAACTAATTCTTGACTCGATGCTCATTGCCAATGAATGTTTGGAGAGTCACATCAAGTTGAGTGAACTAGAATTAATATGCAAACTTGACTTGGAGAAAGCATATGATCGTGTAAATTGATATTTTTTATTACACATGCTTGAGAGCTGTGTACTTGGAGCGAGATGGTGTTCTTGGATCAAATTTTGCATCCCCACTGCTTGTTTCTCTATTTTTGTAAGCGGTATCCCAATGAGTTTCTTCGAAAGTTAGAGAGGTGTGAGGCAAGGTGATCCCTTATCCCCATTACTATTTGTTTTCATAATGGAAACTTTTAGTAAAATTATCATAGGTCTTATGGAAAGTTGATTTCTATATGGATTTATTGTTGGGGATGCAAGAATCTGCACGCTTGAGATGACCCACCTATTATTTGCATATGGCACTTTTGTATTCTGTGGGGCTAATCATAATCACATTCAAGCTTTGTGGGCTCTCTTAAGCAATTTTACTTTGCTTTGAAGCGGCGTCGAGCTTGAAGTGAATCTTACCAAGTGAGAATTAGTTAAATATTCCCTACGTCTTGTGTTTGGCTAATATCTTGGGGTGCAAAGTTGCCACTCTACCAATGAAGTATCTCCGTCTTCCATTGGGTGCCTCCTTTAAGTTGAAGTCTATTTGAGATGGGGTGTTGGAAAAAATGGAGTAGAAACTAGCAAGTTGGAAGAGGCTTTATTTTTCCAAAGGTGGTAGAGTTATTGATCAAAAGTACTCTCTTCAACTTGCCTACATACTTCCTATCCTTATTTCCAATACCATGCAAGGTGGCTCACCGATTAGAGAAATTGCAAAGAGATTTCCTATGGGGGGAATAGACAAAGAATTCAAGTTTCATTTGGTGATTTGGACTACAATTTGTACCCCTATATGTAAAGGCGGGTTGGGAATTCAGAATTTGTTGGTTTTCAACAAAATTTTATTGGGTAAATGATTATGGAGATATTACAAAGAGCTGGGAGCTTTATGAAGGGTGATCATCGATTTAAAATATGGTGGATTGTGGGGAGGATGGTGCTCAAATGAAGTGAATGGACCAAACGGGGTGGGGCTTTTGAAACAAAAAAGAGGTTGGACCAATCTCCATTGATCAACACGTTTTGTAGTTGGAGATGGTTCTAGAATTAAATTTTCTGGAATGACTTATGGTGTGGAGATCGAAGCCTCAAAAAATCCTACCCAAACTATACAACATTGCACAAAGAAAGGCAGCCTCAGTAGCACAGCTTATGAATCTCTCTAGCAGCTCACTCCAATGGAACATCATTTTTCTTAGAGCTATCCAAGATTGAGAAATTGATACATTTATAGATTTCCTCAATCTTTTACACACTTGTAGAATATTTGGAAAAGCGGATAAGATGATATGGTCACCTTCCAAGAAGGGGAGATTTACTATTCAATCTTATGAAACACTCTACAAGAACATTCCCATGGAAGACAAGCCCTCTTAAAAGCTTCTTTCTTTGTATGGACACATAGAAGATTCTCACCTTAGATAATCTAAGTAAACGTCACTTCAGTGTAATGGATTGGTGCTACATACGTAAGAAAAGTGGTGAGTCAATGGATAATCTATTATTGCATTGTGATATAACCATGAGTTTATGGAACAAAATCTTTACGAAAGTGTGACTCATTTGAGTAATACCAATAAGGATTGTTGAATTTTTGGCCACTTGGCAAGGAATCCAAGGTAATTCTTGAATTACAGCTGTGTGGAAGATAATACCTACCTATCTATGGTGGTACATATGAATGGAGAGGAACGATCGGAATTTTGCAGATCGAGAACGGAGAATAGATGAGCTTATATATATGTTTCGTGTATCTTTAAACAATCATGCCCTGGTGTTGCTCTTATATATGTTTCATGTATTAACTTTGCCTATTATCAATAAAATCCTTATTTACTAGTAAAAAATTAAAAAAGGAATGTTGCTATAGTCGAGAGGAATTGAAAACTTGCACTCGTATGTTAAACAACTCATTATTTTATTCCCTTTTCCTTTTATAATATAGATCTAACATGTAGTATCAAATAAATTCTGACCAAATATTTATTTATCTTCTCACAACTCTCTTTTAACTTTCAGAGAGTACCCAACAAAGAGTGACCCTCATATTGCAAATTCATCCTCCATGTGCAAGTTCTCATCGACCATGGTGCCTCTTGATATTCAAGCCAAGAAACTGAGACTCGTTCATTTCTTTGGCTCAGTTTCTCCCCCCGTCTTGGTTTTCTTTACAGGATCGTAACTACAGTTATAAAGAGTTTGTTGGGTTCTCTATCCCTTATTTTCTGTGTCACTCGATCTCGGTAATATATTATATGGACCATAAAAGGGAAGGTTGTCCATAGCATGGAAGTATGCTAAGGGAACGAA
This sequence comes from Carya cathayensis, assembly GCA_011037825.1. Classification (NCBI taxonomy): domain Eukaryota; kingdom Viridiplantae; phylum Streptophyta; class Magnoliopsida; order Fagales; family Juglandaceae; genus Carya; species Carya cathayensis. The sequence goes on along the minus strand of QGSO01000138.1, from coordinate 240,271 downwards.
GAAAATTGGAGTAAAAAAGAAAAATCAGCATCTTGTGCAAAATCTGCTGTTTAACCAGATATCATATACTCGTACCATATATCATTTATAACTTAAATCATCTTCTACATTCATATTCTTCTACATACGAATTGTTTGGGTGTGCGAGTAATCTTTTAGAATTCTTGAAAATCTAGAAAGATTATCCAATTTGAATGCATCTCGTGGACATGCAAGGAAGTAAAATTACGAGCTCTGGTGCATATAAGGGCCTACCTCAACGAAAAGCAACTATTATAGCAAGTTAAACTGCGCAAAATTTCATAGTTGGCGTTCTATTTAACAATTAACTTCTGTTTCAGAAGTGATAAAACATTGATTTAAGGCAACAATGGACAAAAATATATTGAAGTCAACATCCAATGAAATCTTGGAAAAACCAGAAATTTTGTGCAGCTTATTGACTAAATACCAGAAGCACTCTCATCCTTCCAAAAACAAGAATCAATCAAGGTGGACTTTCCATGCCGTATTTATATTATGCTACTATTAATATTGCAAAGGAAGTTCAAATCGTCGAAACTAACTCACAAGGCCCCTCTGCTTGAAAACATCAAGCATGGCAGAACCAATCTTTGCAGGAGATTCTACCACTGTAACCCCAGCTTCTCTTAGGGTCTTTATCTTATCTTGGGCTGTCCCCTTGCCACCAGACACAATAGCTGCACATGCAGAAACGAGCAATTATACAAACCCCAATTAATGATGTATATGTTGATGACAGACGCAATTAGAAGGGCATTGAACCTTTTATCAATGAGAAAAAGATAGAGAGGTCCAATTCACTTCTAAATTCATTTGATTAGGTACACACTAAAAACAACCAAATTGTATTGAGCACGACATTGAGCAATAACAAGCACAGATGGCAACAAGCAAATTTTAAGTCTAAAAGCATTAACTTCTAGATTAACACAAGCCCATAAAGTTCAAACACATCACTCTTCACCGGGCCCCTCAAAATATCTGTAGTTGTTAGGCATCAAATATATTTTAAGAAAAATGTTCACAACAAATTGTATCAACGAAAAATTTTCCACGGCCATTATCTAAAATGATATAAAGGTTGAATAACAGTTAATTATGTACTACCATAAAATATACATTAAAATCTGCTACCATAAGCATAAATTGGATTCCCATTTCACCATATATCAAACATGCATACACCATGATTCATTAGAAATACAATGCACTAGAGTACAAGGTATTCGCACCAAACATATCATATTTAAGCATTATCAAAGTATTATACCTCCAGCATGACCCATCCTACGGCCAGGGGGAGCAGTTAGTCCAGCAATAAATGCAACAACAGGCTTCTCAGTCCCACTTTCCTGTTTGACACATTATAGGATCAGTTGGAGCACATAATCGTGAACCAAATATCGAAGAAAAAACCAAGAATGGTAAGTAGAAGAAACAGAAGAAAGAAACTATCCATAGCTTGCCTATATATACTTGTCTTAATAAAATTTTCTTACCTGAAAAAAAACTTGAAACTAAAGACAAGTTGTTTCCGCCTCTTGTGTACTTGGGCTTTGCCTTTTTATTAATACTACCGTTTACTTATCAAAAAAAAAAAGACAAGCTGTTTCCATTAAGTAGTCATTTTACTTTCAAGGTCACAGAGAAGTACTAATATATTTGTTCACTTTTCCTTAACATGTAATAAATAATTTGTATCAGCATTTCAAAGGGCAAAACCCAATGATAGAGAGTATGGTCCTCTTCTTCAATTCATAATCCTCCATACTCAACTCATATACTGTTTACAGCTCTAAACTAATGGTGGTGAGCTTTCCAGGGGCTTGATCCTTGGTACAACGAAGGGTATTGTTAAGTTGTACACGGAAGTTGTATTGGTACAAAGATCACAACCTGCTGTTAAAAGCCAATGAAAAAGGTTACGTTAGTGACCAAGTGGAGGTCAGTGATCCATTGTTCATTAGGTTGCTTAATCAGGAAGGGGGATGATCTGTTCAAGGGTGGCTCTACAGAAAGGGTGCGTGCAAAGTCTTACAAAATTTGAAAAGTAAGCTATTGGGGCTGAAAGACAGGCAACACACTTTTATACCAGGTAGATTCAAGTTTGGGCCAGAGGAAATGTGAGCTGGTGCAACCCATAAACTATTAAAAGAAATGCATTTCAAGCCCAAAGCTAAAGCCATGCTAACTCAGTGCGCAGTGTGGATCTAGGCTCAACAAAGGCAAGGAAAAGGCCCAAATTTCCCAGAATGCAGTCAATCAGGGCCAAATCTGCTGTGTCAAGGTCAGGTTTTCATTTTATGATGTGGGCGCGACAACCTAGCATGTGATGGAGACATCAACAACTGTAAACCACCAACCTGGGGTGGCAAAGAAACCTACTCTGGCTGGTTGCAAACAGGTGGCTCATGCGCCGGCAGCCGATACGCCGGCAAGAGCAGTAGAAAATTAAAATTCTAGTACCAAGGATGGGAATGGAGCCACTATAAGGGGCAACGAGGTGAGGACTAAACCAAAAAGGAATCTGTGTTTCTATGTAGCAGAAGCTTCGGAGAAGAGGAGTTACAACCTATTCAAGGATTGTACCACTCCTGGTACAAGGGAAAAAAACCAAGTGGACTCAATTAATGTTCGTAATCAAGCTCGTATATATTGTAATTTACACATATATATATATATATATATCAATAAATGTTACATAAATTGCAGTTTATAATTAGCTGAAACTTGAATGAAGTTTATGTATATCAAGGTATCTTCTAAGAATTTTTTTTTTTTTTTAGAAGTAAGAATTTACCAAGTCTCTATGTCATTATTAGTTTAAGTTTTGTTCCAAGTTGAGTTTATATATGTCCTCCAACTTAACCCCTAGGGGTTGGCTCAAGTGGTAAAGGCCTTGAGATTGGGGGTATGCTTCTCCTAGGTCTAAGGTTCAAATCCCCTCAAATGCAAACAATCTCTAGAGGCCATCGGACTAGGAAATTTGCCCATGGAATTACTCAATATGCACTTGTGGAAAACTTTTTGCCGAGGGGCCTGTGCACCACCAGGATTAGTCAAGACATTGTCCCTGGACACCCGGTGTCAATAAAAAATAAATAAATATGTTACATAAATATAGATACATATGAAGTAAAGTTATAAATATATATATATATATTAAGTAAAGCAACAATATATATTAAAGGCATATTTTTTTTTATAGGTAAAAAAAATTATTAAACCAAGTATTTAGGCATAACCCAAGTACACAGGGAGTATACAGAGAGAACTATTACAAATATATATTAACTTATATGTGTGCACATATATATCTATGTGTGTTTGTGTGTGTGTGTGTGTGTATTATAAATATAATTATAAATACAAGTTATATATTGTATCAGTGTAATTTTGATATTTGATTGATAAATAAATAAAAATTGCAATTTTGATTCATTTCATTTTATATCTCATTCCTTTATTTGCTTATTATATATTTGTTTAATTATTGTTTTTTAAATTGAGACAATAAGAAACTTAAAAAATTCTCTATTGAAGCTGAATCAAGCTCAATTAAATATATATATATATATATCAATAAATGTTACATAAATTGCAGTTTATAATTAGCTGAAACTTGAATGAAGTTTATGTATATCAAGGTATCTTCTAAGAATTTTTTTTTTTTTTTAGAAGTAAGAATTTACCAAGTCTCTATGTCATTATTAGTTTAAGTTTTGTTCCAAGTTGAGTTTATATATGTCCTCCAACTTAACCCCTAGGGGTTGGCTCAAGTGGTAAAGGCCTTGAGATTGGGGGTATGCTTCTCCTAGGTCTAAGGTTCAAATCCCCTCAAATGCAAACAATCTCTAGAGGCCATCGGACTAGGAAATTTGCCCATGGAATTACTCAATATGCACTTGTGGAAAACTTTTTGCCGAGGGGCCTGTGCACCACCAGGATTAGTCAAGACATTGTCCCTGGACACCCGGTGTCAATAAAAAATAAATAAATATGTTACATAAATATAGATACATATGAAGTAAAGTTATAAATATATATATATATATTAAGTAAAGAACAATATATATTAAAGGCATATTTTTTTATTATAGGTAAAAAAAATTATTAAACCAAGTAATTAGGCATAACCCAAGTACACAGGGAGACAGGAACTATACAAAGAGAACTATTAGAAATATATATATATATATTAACTTATATGTGTGCACATATATCTGTGTGCGTGTGTGTGTGTGTGTGTGTGTATTATAAATATAATTATAAATACAAGTTATAATATTGTATCAGTGTAATTTTGATATTTGACTGATAAATAAATAAAAATTGCAATTTTGATTCATTTCATTTGATATCTCATTCCTTTATTTGCTTATAACATATTTTTTTAATTATTTTTTTTTTAAATTGAGACAATAAGAAACTTAAAAAATTTTCTATTGAAGCCGAATCGAGCTCAATTAAGCTCTCGACTCAGTTACAACTCAAGCTTTAAGCCAAGCTCAGGCGGGATTTTCTAGAAGTTGATCCGAGCTCAAGCTGAATTTTTTAGCCTGACTCTAATAGGAGCTAAGCTTGAGACTCAAGTTTCAAAAGATATTCAAGCTGAGCTCAAACGGCCTCAACTCATACGAACTTGGCTCGAATATAGCTCTACCTACCAAGGAAGAAATGGTGCTAGAAACTACCAATGTCAAGGGAGCTATGGTTGTTTATGACCCTAATGGGTTTGGAATGAAGAGGAGTTTGGGCCTCAAGGGGTTGGCCCAAGTGGTGACGGCCTTGGTCATAGGGTATCACTCCCTTCTACGTCCAAGGTTCAACACCTCATGGGTGTAAACAATCCTTGGGAGCCACACTCCCTTGTGAAAAGCTAGCAATTTAACCAGTTCTGTGTAGGGAAACTTCTAAGGGTGCGGAGCACGGGACCGGAGTTTATTTTGCAGGGATGGGTCCAAAGGCCTTACCTTGGAGAGGTTCCCCCAAAAAAAATAAAAAATAAAAAAAATGGAGGTCTCAGTACAAGGGGTTTTGTCAAGTGAAGATGAAGGGGGAAAGGGTGGCCTATTCGTTTGGAATGTGTAGGGGAGTACACAATGGCCTATTCGTTAAAAAATGAGAAAAATTCTTCTTTATATGGCCCAAACCTCGACAACGAAAGAAGATTATTATGGGATAATTTGGCTGGTCTCTATAGCCTAAGGATCCTATCATGGTATATATAGGTGGAGACATCAACATCACTCGATTCCCAAATAAGAGATTGAGTGCATACATACTCAATTCGACTATGATAGACTTCTGAGATTTCTTATTTGTGCAAGACCTCTTTGTTATCCCTCTCGTGGGAGGTTCCTATACATGGTCCAACAACCGGGATGTTTCATCGTGGTAGAGAATTGATAGATTGTTGGTATCTCCAGAATGGGAAGTGTATTTCCTAGACCTAATTCAAAAATTACTTCCTCGGTTACGTTCGGACCACTTTCCTTGATTGTGGGGGCATAAAGGGTATCAGAGATATTATAAGTTTGAGAATATGTGGCTGAAGTCTAATGATGTTGTTGATAGAGTCCGATAATGGTGGTCTTCCGACAATTATCAAGGAACCCCAAGTTACATCATGGCTTGTAACTAAAGGCATTGAAAAGTGACTTGAAGGTTTGGAATGAACTGGTATTTGGCAATGTGAAGGGTCAAAAGATTTCTTTCATGGAGGAGTTAAAGGAGTTGAAGGGCATGGAGGTAAGAGCTCTTGCAAATGCCAAGACATCACACAAAGCTAAAGTGACTTGAGCTCTGGAACAGGTTATCTTAATGGAGGAAATACTGTGGAGACAAAGATCGAGGGCCTTATGGTTGAGGGAGGGGGAAAATGCACCACCAAGTTCTTCCATCAAATGGCTAACTCTAAGTCTTCATTTTGAGCAGTTTGAATGGAGACGAAAGCTTGTTAGGTTGGTTTTTGGAACCATAGACCAATAGAGAGCATAGTAGCTTGAGCGGCCTATTGAAGAGGCGAAGATTCACAAAGTCATAAAAGGTAAACGCTCCAGACTCCGATGGATTCACCATAAGTACTATGGAAGATACTATGGAAGTTTTTCACAAGTTTCATTCATATGGAACATTTGAAAAAAGCTTCAGATGCAACCTTTACAGCACTCATTGCTAAAACACTAGGTGCGGTGGATATAAAAGATTACCAGCATATTAGTCTTGTTAATGGGATTATAAAATTCTACCCAAGGTCTTGGAAAATAGAATGAGCGCAGTAATGAAGAAGACTATATCAAAGCCCTAAAATGCATTCATAAGACAAAGGCAGAACTTTGATTCAGTGGTTATAGCCAACAAGTGCTTGGACAGCAGGCTTAAGTCAGGAGAACAAAGGATACTTTGCAGGTGGACATGGAGAAGGCATACGATAGTGTGAAAGCTTTGGGGAGAAATTGTGCTCTTGGAAAGCGCATTGTAGTTTGCATCTCTACAATGCCCTTCTCAATTTTGGTGAATTGTACACCAAAAGTCTCCTTCATTCTCAGCGTTTGAGACAAAGTGATCCTCTATCTCAGGTTCACCAAACTTCACTATAGATCCACAATTCATTATCTCCGATAGTAATGGCATTTATTTTCTTCTAATTCACGATAAAAGTTTCGATAAGATCTTTATCAGGCAGATTTGGAGACAATTAAGTTTCTTTTAAAAAAAAGTCATGGTTATTTTGACTTGAACGAAATAGAGGAAGAGCTATAATTTTCAATGCATACCTTTATCAATGCAGCAGCATCCTCTTCTGCAGTTCCACCTATCTCTCCAATAAGAATGATTCCTGAGATATACAAAGCATCATTATTTGATTGTTTGCACATTATTTTCCTCACTATTTCAAGGAAAACTGCTAAAGTCTGTCTCAGGAAAAACATCAACAGAACACAAACACAAGGACATGACTAAAAAAGAATAGATCAAATGAAAATGCAATGGATAAAAGTATACATCAATAAAAAGTAAATTCAACCCCCTAATTTAATATAAGACTGAATATAAAATCATTCTTTTGAAATCAAAGAAAATTTGACTGGTAAATGCTATGACAGCATGAAATGTTGATAAACAGAGTACAAAACTTCAATTAAGTCGCAGCAGATTAACTAAATTACAAACTCCTTACTATTTGAACAAATTGCCTCAAAGTTGATTTCTACGTCCAACTTACCAACCTTTTCAACTCGTGAAAACCAAATAACCTTACCAACTAAAGAAACAAAAAAATCCAACGAGAGCATCACATAAGTCAATAGGCATTTATTTCAATAAAAATAGTATTCCCCTTTCAAAAACAATATGATCATGGATGATACACATTAGAATAAAATAAAATATGCACTAACAATTTCCATAAAATGCAGTTTGGTAGGTAATTTGTGTTTGATATTAACCATGCTCATGTACAACACTTGATAATGGGAATCATAGCTTGATTGTTATTTTGATTCTGTTGTAATAAAAAAAGTCTCATTTGTCAACTCCCATCTATTGGTGCCAAGGAACCAACATAAATTTCCCCAAGTGCATCTTCAACTAACGAATGCCTTGACAGTATAAACAAGTCTGAGGTTCTAGGAGTGCTCTTCAAACTGGGCCTAGTGGAGGCATAAGACCAAGATCCGGTTTGGTGTGACAAGGTGTGGATATCAGCTTCTAAACATGGCCTTCCGAGAGTTGTTTAGTATATCCCTCCATAAGGAGGCATTGGTAGCAGACCATTTGCATTTCTCCAATAATTATCGACAGTGAAATATCTCCTTTACCAGATCAGCCCATGATTGGAAAGTGGTTCTATTCTCTCCATTCTTCAACTTGTACTCTTTTAGGATGAGTGGAGATGGTGAGGATAAAATACAGTGGCTCTTGTCAAAAAGGTGAAGGTGTGAAGTTAGAACCAACCCAATAGTGAGCCTTGGAAAAACAAGGCTCTTTCAAAGGTGGCCTTTAAGTATCGAGTCTATATACACCAGATTTTGGGAGAATCTTAACCTTGGACAAAATATAAAAGCAGACATTTCATAGTGATGAATTAGTGCTGCATGTGTAACAAGGGGAGAATCAACTGATGTGGCCTGAGCCTTTGTCTTTTGATGATTGTGTTTTAATGCCATACTACCTGGTGGAGTTATTGAACTGTTGGAGAAGGTAAAAGGGGTAGCCACAACTGATATTAAAGATTGCTCTTTTAAGTACAATGCAGTGCATTTGGGAAAAATGCAATGCTTTCAATTTCCACGACCTAGAAAAGGCAATGAAAGAGATAGAAACCTTTGTGCTCAAGGCATTCTATGTGTGGATGATGGAACACAGCTTTTCTTCTTTCCTAGACTTTGTCCGTTCTTATTTTTTCTTTCAACCCTAAGATTGTGTTCTCTCTTGCATTTAGAATTATACGCATTGCTGCTTTTCAATAAAATCTTGAAACATTTATCAGAAAGACTTTGTCCGTTCTTATTTTTTCTTTCAACCCTAAGATTGTGCTCTCTCTTGCATTTAGAATTATGTGCCTTGCCGCTTTTCAATAAAATCTTGAAACATTTATCAGGAAAAAAAAAAAAAAATTCGAGTTCAATTTAGGCAATGCCATTTTAAGTTCCATAAACTTCTAGGCCCTCCAAATACACCACATGAACCATAACCATAGGACATTTCAAACAATGAGAACATTACCAACCATAACTCACCAATAGCCATATCACAATAAAGAAAAAATTAACCAAACAAATCTTCAAAAAATAACTCACCTTCCGTCTGTGGGTCCACTAAGAATTTCTCAATGCAATCGACAAAGTTCGTCCCATTAAAAGGATCCCCTCCTATACCCACGCAAGTGGATTGTCCAAGGCCAACAGCAGTAGTTTGGAAAACCTGCAAAGTAAATAACTATCAATATCAAACCTATGAACCACTGGATCCCTCCTATAACCCACATAAGCAATATATATCGAATAATGATACAAGATACAACAACACATCAGCATATCTGATGATAAAGAGGGTGAAAAGCAATCATCCAATCATTAAATGGGCCATACAATAGCACATACAATATTCAATAAAACAGCTTGCTGGAAGTATGCTGGGCTGTGTTTTCCTATTTCTACCATTTGGAGAATGATTCCTTTGTGTTTGATGCGGTGCCTTCAGCTAGAAAGGAACGAGAGATGTTTTGAAGACAAAGAACGTTCGTTGGAAGAAATTAGGGATTTTTTCCTCAAAACACTTTGTCTTTGGGCTAAGGCTTTTGTTTTGAATAGCAATTAAAAGATGGATTTTTTCTAGTTTTTTTCTTTCTTCTTTGTCGCTATATGTAGGTGTTTCCGCTTGTATACTTCTTGTGTACTAGGGCTATGCCTATTTATGGTAATAAAACTCTTATTAACTATTAAAAAATATAGCACATACAAGAAAGATGAAAATTGTTTGAAAACCAATGATTGAGTACAAGCAGTTTTGTAAATGCTTCTACCCCTGGCTACTAGAGGTAACTTTGACAGAAGGAAATACTTTCTTTTTTTTTCTAATAAGTATTGACAGAAGGAAATACTTCTATGAAAAATTATCTCCATAAACTCTTCAAGAAAGCAAGGCCAAGAGAAACACAGCATGAAAGCTTATTTGCCAATAAGTGAAAAAATAGGTATACATACAGATTACACTACAGCTGCAGGAATATTTCTCATTTCAAACACAGTCATCTCGCCTGGGTTCCCACGGAAGATCAACCATGTGACCAAAATGACATCAATTTAAATCATGATATTACAATAGACTAGTTTCTCTATAAGAAAACTGCTCATTAGATCCAAATTAGGGCTCACCGCTTCATAGGTTAATGTACCAGATCGGGAGACAATTCCTACGCGACCAGGTTTGTGGATATATCCTGGCATAATTCCAATTTTGCATTCTCCAGGCTTGATAATACCAGGGCAGTTCGGCCCAATCACCCGAGTTTTAGATTGTCTATTAAGAGCGGCCTTCACTCGTACCTAAAACCATAAATACAACATTCAAGGCCATTTCAAACCAACTATGAAAAGCAAAAAATTATATGCAATAACTAGTCATATTATTGTATTTTTTTTTAATGTAACTAGCCATGTTGATAGCTCAAAGACAATATATGATCCCCATCTAGAAATTCAATATAGTTTTCCTGTTTGACGGCAGCTGATTTACTAGCAAATTTTTTTTTTTTTTTTTTTTAATAATTAGATTTACGAGCAATTTTGAAATAAATAACAGTTCTATTAGCTGTGCATATAACCCCAGAAAAAGCAACTGACACATTCATATGGCTAGTAAAGTTTCATATCAAAAAGAAAGTGTCTGGTCATGTTAAAGAGTTAAAGACATGAACCAAAATGATTTCCTGTCCATCAAAAGATTCAGATAACTCCTTTCAAAGCATAAGTTACTAAATTAGTTCAAATGATGCCACACAAGCACTCCTGAAGATAGGTGATGCGTGTTGCACTCCCTTAGAGAACATATTTTTGAGTTTCACTGCACGCATCCTCTTTTCAAACAGAATCATATTGTGTAATTTTAGTATACCATGTCATGTTGAGGGATTCCTTCTGTGATGCACACAACAAGATCTAACTCAGCATCCAAGGCCTCCATAATAGCTGCAGCAGCAAATGGTGGGGGAACATAAATGACTGAAGCATTGGCCTTTGTTTCAGCCTTTGCTTCAGCAACTGTGTTGAAAACAGGAAGTCCCAAGTGCTCTGTTCCACCCTTTTTCGGCGTCACACCACCCACCTATTCCAAAAAGTTTACAACATTGACCTTGGAAATTATACATATATTCATAGCTCAATTAAAGAAAAATAAATGAATGGATACTACAACTAAATGATATCAGATACAGGTCCTAAAACAGAAATATGAAAGGAAATCCTATATTTATCAATAACTAACACATGCTTACAAGGTCTAGATCACTGTCAAAACCTGGCCCACTCCCTCGCCTTTTTGGGAACCCATGGTTAAATTTTGACAAAATATGTGCAAAAGGTTGCTTCAACTGTCACACATTGGACCAGAGCAGCTCACAAACAAAGTTCTAAATATCTTATTATCATGTTCATATAACAGATGTAAACATGAAGCAAAGTATCTGAGTATTAAGAAGGAAATATCAACAAGAATTACAACCAAGGATAAACAATAAAGGAATTATCTAGCTAGGTCTTGCAAGTACATAGAATACCATGTATGATAGCTACCCAGTAGTCCTTTTAAGTCAAGCCAAATAAAAATCGCAATCAAAGAGAAAAGAAATCCAGCCATTGATTGTTATACTGCTTTGTAAGATTGCTGTTGATCATCTACAAATACATTGTGAGATTGCCACGACCTTGTGGAATGACATTTTTGCTAGGGTGGGTGTAGCTTGGGTGATGCCAAGAAGGGTGATCGATCTCTCAGCTTTATGGAGAGGCCTTCAAGGCACTTCTCATATTGCTGCAATTTGGAAGATGGGTCTGATCTACCTATGGTGGTGTCTTTGGAGGGAGAGGAATGAGAAAAGCTTTGAATATTGTGAGCGACCTATGAATGAAGTTAGAACTTTCTTTTTTAATACTTTGTTCCATAGGTCGATTGTAATTGATTTTAATGGCATGAACATTCGTGAATTCCTTGTATCACTAGAACACCACTCTTAGGCATTGCTTTTGTATATGTCCCATGTACTTGGGCTTTTGCCTATCCTTATGATCAATAAAATCTTTTTTTTTTTATAAGTATCAATAAAATCTTATTTACCGATCAAAAAGAATTATTGCCCCTTAACTCCTACATTGCAGCCAGTAGAAAAAATCATTGTAACACTTGAGTGAACCCACTTCTAATGATTCAAGGGGTTCCCTAACAAAAATCCTGCTACAATTCAAAATATATGGCATGAGGCACACATAATTAAAAACTGAGAGTTGGATTACAAAATTTGGGCCAAGAAAATCCAAATTGATTACAAAAACTTGATTGAAAAGATCAAGACAACATCATAATTACGATATCACCCTAAAACTGATGTCATGTCAAGTTCGCAATCATATGTTAACACAAATGACACAAATTTTGATACAAATGCAGCGGTTTTTATTTTAGGAGAAGGTGACATAGACAAGCGAAGAAACAGAAAGAAGAGATAGGAAAAGATTCATAGTCAGAAAGGAAGATCTAAAAAAAGAGAAGAAATTGCAGTACAAGAAAGGGAAAAAAGGGCACAAAATCATCCAAATATTACCCTTTTTACTGATATCCATGGCTCTGTCTCACTTTATACTAGAAATATGCAGGCATCACAAAGTCCTAGGATATCAATTAACTGTATAGAACAAAGGCTAACCTATATAATAAATCATAGTTTACTCATAAAACCATAGAAAACATATAGCTTAAATAAAAGAGTTCAACAGTTCAAATAATTTCATAACTTCAAAAGAGATACCAAATTTTAGAAGTATGGTAAAGGACCAAGCCCACTACATCATATGAAGTGAAAGAGAAGAGGTTAAATGCAAACAAAGAGTCTAATACGAAAAGCCTAATATGGGGAAAACTTCTTTTTATTGATAAAATTGAATGTACACCCAAGAGGACTTCAACTCCATATCGTTCTTTATAACGGGAGATGTGCCTTTAGAGCAAGAGGTCATTTACTTGAAGAAAGCACGCTAATATAGGCCCAGCCCTTTGAATTCAACAATAACTATGAAATCAGATTGCGTCTTTGTTATGATCCCAAGGGTTCTTTAACCAAATCAATATTCAACAGTCTTAAGACTTTTGGATCAATGGTTGAGTCTTTGACAATTGATACCAAAGCAGAGAGCCGTCATGAATTCAAGTCATGGTAGAGGCGACCTATAGGCTGGATTAAAATACTTGGTATTATGTATAGACATAGTATTAAGTCATTGACTAATGGCCGCCAAAAGGGAAAAGGTTACCACCGGATCAGTGTCGATAAAGTGGACCGCCGTAGACGTTAGATTTAGAAGCGTGGTGGAATGTTACTATCGAGAGGGTTAAAAGACTTCATCAAATGAATATCCAACGGTAATAAGACTTTTGGATCAACGGTTGGTAACAGTCTTCCAGGGGAAATGCGGTTGGTTAGAGGCCATTCAACATTAATACAGCCCTGATTGCCCGGGATTCGATATTCTGAAATTAAGATATCTTCGCAGATTCAAGAAAAATCAAATTCCACTTTAAACCAAAGAAAAAAAAATGTAGCACAGAAGCTTGGAAAGTAAAAAACCTCCACCATCGCCCAGAGAAATCCAAATCAAACTACAAAAAAATAATAATAAACAAACACATTTAAATGGATATGTGAAGAGAATAGATAGAGGGGGGGACCATTTTCGTGCCGTATTCGATAGCTTGTTCAGTGTGGAAGGTGCCGTTCTTGCCGGTGATGCCTTGGCAGATGACGCGAGTGTTCTTGTCCACGAAGACTGCGGGGGCTGGATGCGGAACCGAAGCGTATTTCCGAGTCTGATCCGCAGCCCAAGAAGCTCTGCGCGAGGAAACGGAGGCGATCAGCTTGGTAATAGCTTGGCGACCCATCTTTCACTTTGATGAGATCGGAGTCGGAAGGTCCTTTCTTTTTCTGCTGCTCCTACAGGCTATAGCCGTCTCTGATCTTTCCCTCAGCGCAACAAAAAGTTCAGCCAGGAAGACCTTCCTTCAAAACGGTTTGTTTGGTTTAACCTAACTCGGTTCGGGTTTATTCGGCCTGGTCTAATAAAAGCCGCGTTCCATTTTGGCAATTGCCAAAAATGTTTTTATGTTAAGATTTAAATAAACAAGATAATTTAGCAAGTTGTGGGAAATCAATTCGAGCTCAATTTGTTTATTTAATAAGTCATTATTAAACAATACATCTTATATAAAATTCTATGTAATTTAGATAAACATTTATAAATTTAAATAATTTCGTATTTTTTATGATTTTATAGTATTATCTTTATATTATAATGAGAATATCTCAAGTGTGAGGACCATCATGAATCGAGAGAGAATCTCCTCATGCAAAAAAATGCAAGCAGGAAGAAGACAATTAGGCAAGCAATGTGCAACTGAGAATGAAAAAAGGCGAGCAGCACATTGTGGTGAGCAAGGTCGGTATGAGCATGTGATGCCCTCAGATTCTGCATGAACAAACTCTAAGAGAGTTGAGTAGTCCTCAACTCTTCTCAACACTTCTCACTACTATTCATTACTTTATTATTACTTTTCACCTACTTTTACTACTATTCATTACTTTTTACCTACTTTTTATTACTATTCATTACTTTATTATTACTTTTCACCTACTTTTTATTACTATTCACAACTCTCCTCAACACTTCTCAACACCCAAAGCCACCCGCATCGCCTCCAATTTAAGAGATAATGCACCTAGTATGCATCCAGCAATATGCAATATTCGCAACAAATATATTTTTTTAGCAATACTATGCATCAATGAGATATATCACAAAACATTTAAACATGATCCATAAACTGAAAGTGATAAATATTTATGAATCATGATTACAGCATAAGTCCAAAAGGTTTGTAATCACAAAAGTAAGGAAGACAGAGCTCCTTAAATACAAGCATAAACTAAAGCATCTACTAGGTTAATCTGTCAAGTAGTTCACGCAACTCAGTCAATGATGACATAATACTATCTATAAAAAGGAGCATGGAGGCAATGAGCTATGCATCGTGCCTTTGCTGCCTAATCGACAGTCTCTAGTCGGCCAACATTCGTTGCATCTCCTAGTCCTAACGCATCATCTACCGTTCTGAGGGGAATGGTAGTTAAAACTTTCATGGTGAGATTTGGTTACAAATATTAGCAAGCTAACAAAGAACTTAAACAGATAATTTAAATATACATGTATGATAGTAAAAGTATAAATGCATATCGTAATCATAAATAAGCATGGCGTGATTTGACAATTAGCATGACATGTGCTGATATGATAAGAACTGAATGACATGAAATAAACATGACATAAAGCTGATTCTGAACTGAACTTGAATTGAACTTAAACTAGATGTGAACTTGGATTTGAAATAACATAAACTTGAATATAAAATACATAAACTTGAACTTGAAATAATATGAACATGAGTGTGAAATACATGGATTTAGAATCTTATTCAATAATTAAACATGATTAATAAAAGTAACCATATGGATGCTACACAGTTCCCTTTGAGCTATGTGTCCCTACCGATTACTACATCACAACACAGGTATCTGCACTAGCTGTAAGTGCGTTAACATACATATCAGTTCACAGGTACTGCATCTACTATGAAAAACATAATGTATGTATCCCGTGACAGGTATCTGCATCAGCACAAGTATGTGTAATATGAAATTGAAAGTATGAGAGGCATCATCGACGTTAGTGTCTGATTTTACTCCTATGACCAGTTAATTATGCCCCATTCGAAATTTGTTGATTTTTATCTTGTCAACGTAGAAAAATTCATACTAATTTAAACACTCCAGCATGAACAAAAAAGTTCAGTAAGATATGACCTCATCTTAACACTTAGGATCATGATAACTATAAACAGGCTTGATTTGACGTGGAAAAACTCTTTTCGAGACACACTCAATACTCGAGACATGACGTGACATGAAATGAAAGAATAAATGACCTAACATAACGTAAAGTGACATGTACATGTGATGAACGACATAGCATAATATGAAACAGACAAACATTTCGTGATATGACATAAAGTATAACAGATAAATATTCCGTAATATGATAAAGTGTATAATAAATAAACATTTCATAGCATGATAAATGTGTAATACATAAACATTTTGTGATAGAATAAAATGTATAACAGATAAGCATTTTATGATAGAATAAAATATATAACATATAAACATGTGGTGACAGAATAAGATGATGTAACAGATAAACATATAGTGACATGGCATAGCATGGCATATGTAAGAACGTAAAAATATGAATAATTGTTCTCTTACCAACACATATACATAATAACCTGACAGTAAGTTAGAAGCTAACTTGTAGTGGTCTTAACGTGACGAATTAAAATGCACGAAAAATGAGAAATTACAATGAGAGATTTCTAAACGTCAAGAACTCCTCAATAATAGTTTAGTAACATAAAAATACTAACTTAGAGTCAAATACCATTTTAGCCCTCTACATGTGAGAAAATGATCATTTTATCCATAATTTAAAGATTTCACATCCTAACTCCAAAACTGACCAAAATTTACATTCATAATGTAAATTTTTTTTCCCCAAATCTAAATATCTAATTAGAAAATACATCACAACTAGGTCAAGCATGCATAGGCCAAATCTCTTCATTTTTGTTGCAATTCTATCAAATCTTATTTCTCATACTTAAACTAAAATATTGCAACATACAAAATCATATCATATGCTCAAATAACATACTAAAACAACCAACAAAACTCACATCATAAAAACCACAAATTTCTTCAACACAAAAACTTCAAATTTGTAAACTTAAGAACAACCGTTGATGTTCAAGTTTTTATCTTTTTCAAAAAAACTCCAAGTACTACAAAAGTTCAATGACATATGTCCTATACATTCATAACATATTCTTAAGAATTATCATGCTCTAAATCATCAAACCAAAACCACAAAAGTCACAAAATCTAACTCAAAACATTCGGCCAGCACGATCCTCTCCAGAGGAAGGGGTGTCGTTCTTGTCCTCTTGGTTATTGTTGTTACTTTCTATTCCTATAGCAATTTCTACCATTTTGGGAAATGAATGATAGTAGAAAAAATGCAACAACGAGATTTGGAGAAATCTCAATAAGTAATCACACAGCATACCAAAGTTAATACAAGCATACAAGAGGTATATCATGCAATGCATGCATGGACATGTACTTAACTCATAACTGAGACTGAACTGAGACTCATGCTTTAACCATTCTTTACACTTGTAATAGAGACTTAGCTTTTTCAGAAAAACATACTTTCATCATCTTTCATATCTTAGTTAATCACGTGATCCAGAACATATCATATCGCATGATTCACATCATGTGATCCATAACATATCATGTAGGCATGTGGCATTGTTCTTATAACACTTGTGGACACATCATGGCTCCTTTATGCACCGCATGTTCCTACTAGTTACCGCATTAGCACAGGTCCATGCACCGTGATGACTACTACATCTTAACATAACTTAACTTACTAACTTGACAATACTTCGTTGGGTTACATGTCTTATGCACCCATAAGCATTTGGCGCTACCCCGCTCCGACATTCTTTTAAAAGAATCCATTTGAGGCACGTCGATGGTTCTTTGTCAACCCAAGAGTTACCACTCCATTCTTAAGCACTCCAAAGTAGACAGAGGAGTTCCACTAGGACATTCCCCCGCCCAAATTTGGGATTATGATAAAACTTTTTTTTAAACATTACTTTATTTCCAAAACAAGAGCCCTTTTTGTTCTTTGAAAACATTTCTCTTTGAAATCACTTTTGTCAAATGCATGTGACATGAGACTTAAAACATATGTACTAGTACTTGACATATGCCATATGAGATACCATGCACAAAATAACCAAGCATAACATGTTCGATTCATGGCATGATAACATAGAACTCATGAGATATCAAAAGACGTACATGAAACTAGGAAATTAAGCCTTGGCCGAAACATACATGCACAAGAAGATGTAAGATCATCACTTAAACATGCTTCAAACTTCATCCAAGATACTTAGAATTCATGGCATAGTAAAACAAGACATGAAATCATGGCATTTGAACAAGATCCGAGTTACTTAAGGTATGGTAAAGCCGAATCATCACAAATCTTAAAACATCAATATCTTTCTTCTCAAAACCGAAACAGGTAAGGAATCTTATCACCATTTTTCATCATAAACCGATTCATATTAGTCGTTCCATATTCATTTTTTAAGTTCATGTGACAGTGTTCAATCAAGTAAACGAGAATAGCAATCAAAGTCAAAGAAACAAATCAATGATTTACACAAAAGAATACATGCATTAATTAAAAGTAAGTTGAGTGTATACTTACAAAAATCCACAGAGATTATCAAATAGCAAGCTGTAAATCAAAATGTAACTAATTAGAATGAGGGTTCTAAAAACCCTAATATGTGATTCTTGAGTGTGTGTGGTTTCTAAGGTTACCACTAGGGCTCAAACAAAACTAGACCATTTGGCCTCTAGGGTTTTGAGTCAAGAAATCCCTTGTTTCACTCCTAGACTCAAACCAAACTTAAAATGAGACAAGAACATATGATGTAGTTCAAAACTAGGAAGGATAGACACCTTCCATCAATCGGCTTCACGGGTTTCCAAGAAACCCTAATTTGGTTTTCAAGAAAATGTGAAGGATACGTGTGTGCTTCATTACTTTTGAACTCTCTTGAGATTTGGATCTCATCGTTGAATTAGAATGATGAAGAATGAGTGTAAAGAGCTAAGAAAAACCGAGCATTACCTTGGTCTTTCTTGAAGATGTCTAAAGATGAACTTCCCTTGTTTGGTTGAAGATAAAATGTGAGAAAGCGTTAGGGTCTTCAAGTGAATGTGTGGATTTCATTTGGAGAGGATGAAGATACATGCAAGTTCCAAAAATGGCAAGACGAAAAGCCCTTAGGAGTGTTCTCCTCCCCTCTTATATGCTTGGTCTCTTCATCTCCTTGTTGTCTACCTCCCTTACTGAAATAGTCTTTTAGAATTCCCTCATTGGAGTGCATTGGGAATGGGCATGCATAGGTGGCATGTTAGGGTTTCCCTCCTTTAGCCAAAAATCCTCTTTCACCTCTTTTGCCCTTCCTCCTTCTTAAGTAAGTGAACTTCCTTCAAGGGTACTAGGGTAAAATAGCTTATGCCTTTTCCTTTTCCCAACAAGCAAACTCTTGGCATGAATGACAAGTGGCATAGGCGTGTGCCTTGCCTATGGCCGTCCACCATTTTTTCTTCTCCCTCCATCTAATTGCTTCATCTTCCCAAGATGACTTTTCATGTGCCATTGGTTCATTTTTCAAATAAAATGACAAGTGGCAAGCAAGGGTTAAAGTTGGACTAGTGGTGGCCAAAAATTCAAGGGTAAATTAGTCAATTGTACAAATGTCCCTTCTTCAAATCTTCTAGAAACCCATGACATGTTTGACACTTGGCAAAATCTGAAAATATTTTGAGTGTAGGCCAAGAAATTCGTAATCCCCTTGTATCCCTTTAGTTTCCCTATGCAAATCTCTTTGAACTCTATTTTTATCTTCCCTAAGCCCCCTTTTCTAGAAGCATCAACATGGGAATTCAGTTTTGGGCCAATTGGGTGGTTCTAGGCGTGTGGGGAAGGCAAAATCCAAAAATCCCTTGTTCTTCCCTAGGTCATCTTGTCACTTAGTTCTTCTAGAAACTCCATGCATGTAAGACAAGTATCAATCCCACTAAGGTAGTAGGCATGCAAGCCATCCCTTGGCTTTCCCCACACTTCTCTCTCCCCCCTTAGTCTACTATCAAGTCTAGATACATAGTGCCTTGCATGTAAGACACATGACACCATGGATAAAGGCTTGGGTCATGGGCTTTGGGCCATTGGACTTGGGTTTCTTGTAGGGGCCGAAATTCACTAAGGATTTTCGGGCTAGCTCTCTCTCTTGGCTCAAGTTTCTCTACTATACTTCTAAGGCTTCATCTTTACCCAAAACACTAAGGCCCTAAAATACTATGACTTTTAAAATAAAGCTATGACCCATGCTCTACTAGGTTTGGGTTATCACAAGGTGGTCGAGTCAGACCGGAACCAATAAAATTGAAAGTACCATTTTAGGAGTATAACCAGTACGGTATCAGATTTTCAAATCTCAAAACCGGTATATACCAATTCGGTTCTCAAAATATGTCTAAAACCGGACCGATTACGCATCAATAATGAGTAGCAAAGCTAATAAGTCTGACTTCTACTTGACCTAGCAAGAATAGGAAAAGGGACGGTAGGACACTACGATTATTATTGTCTAGTCTAAGTTTCCGTCGTAAAATTCTAAGGTCCATCAAGATATAATTGTGACTATTTAAGATTGTCATTGCCAATATTGCAGGGTGGGATTTTGGTTAGGGTGAAGCAAAATCAATAAGCAAGACCCCATAAATCTTCGATGTAAAGTCAAACCTTTAGATGACCAAGAACTTAAATGTAAATTTTGTTAGAATTTTGTTTGACAAATAAATTGAAATTGCATATCATTTAAATAAAGTTAGTTATGTCCTGAGATCAAATTTTATTAATAAAGCTAGTTAAGTTATGTGCTGATATTGCATATCATTTTATGTTCATTTATTGCAAATATATTTTATCAAATGAATTATATGTAAGCCATTAAGCATTATGAATATAATCCAGGTGCACTTAATGGGACTATTACACAAAAAATTATCTGTATCATAATTTTACTAGATAAAATTAGTCATTTCTTCTAATTATCATATAAGTAAATTCACAAATTGACGTAATTTTATATTATTTGTTATATTTACTTTATTATAAAAGTAATTTTACTATCTGACATACCAAATCAAGATAGTCATGTCAATTTGTGAGTTTACTTTTGTGTAATCCTTTTGTGACTAAAATTTATCTAACCAAGTGGTAACTTCTAGCTACTAAATTGATGTATTGGATTGTGATACTCGAAATAGTACATACCTACTTTGTAGTTTAAGTAATATTCCTCAAACTAGAATTTATGCAAACTATAAAGTATATTAATATTAGACAAATATTTGATTCTTATTCTCATACAATAGTCTAATTAAATTAGACTATGTTACATTTTGTTATAGGTGGTTCAAATTGTTGACAAGTGATGTTTTAATTTTCTTTTACTTGTAATAGGAAAATGAATCTTGATACTAATCTAACTTTTATTTATATGGTGCTATATATTTTATTTTTGAAAAAAATTTATTAAAAAAATTTTGAATACCATTCCGGTAGCCATTTCAGTTAAAGTAAGGGTGCTACCCGCCCCCCGCTCCCGCATGGGCGAGGGTGAGGATTTCCTCCCCGTCTCCTACCCCCGCACTTACCCAGTCCCCGATAAAGGGGTGCAGGGGGGGTCCCCCCCTCTATACTAGGCCTAAAATAGCCCATAAGCATTTCTGGGCCATTTTGGGCCCATAAAATTAGAAGTAAAAAAAAAAAGGTTAAAAGCCAAATTAAAAAAAAAAAATAAGTTACATGAATAAAAATAATATATACATGATATAAATTTAGAGCAAATCAACTAATGAAGTACTACTACAGACTACTAGTCTACTACTTAATAAACTAAAAATAATAACTAAGCTATTACAAAATTTTAGACTAAACTATTACAAAATTACAAACATAAAAGTGTCTAAGGGATATTGTATCAGCATTACAAATCACTAAATACATAATATGTACAAATAATTCAAATTTTATTATTCTAAATATACTAAAAGAGTTGTTTGAGTCTTTGACTGCGACATTTAGGGCGGCCTGGGCACGTAGTCTTTTTATTAACTCGTTGAGATTTGAGGCTTGAGTTGCACATATTCATATTGTACAATAAAAAAATTATATAAATACAAAAAAATCAACTAATGGCATACAAATTACAAATTGTCAAATTGTACAAACCTATGGGCTATGGCAAATGGCAAATTGGCAATGGTGTGTCTTTAATACAAAGTCATACTGTAGTGGAGGTAGCTCATCGTCTGAGTCGTCTTATGTGTTGTTACAATAATTAATATTAAAACTAATACCGATGAAATCGAAATGAATATAAATAAATCAAAATAATAAAATGAAAACAACAATTACCAAGTAGTTCAGATCCAGGCTGATCACCACCATCATCCTCGTCGGTTTCTTAAAATCTAAAACATCTGAAACATGAATGTCCTTTCCCATCATCCAACTCTATCTGCATATACATACCTCCACAATTGTATGGGACAATGAACTATGGAAATGACTCAATATGCGCCCTCCGGTACTAAAGGCCGACTCTGAGATAACAGTGTTAATAGGCATGGCCAAAATATAGCGGGTTATCTCAGCAAGGATGGGATATTTCTTTGCTGCCACATTCCACCATCCTAATATATCAAAATGATCATCATGTGGAAGAAGATCCCCTGACAAATCGTTGTCTAACTCCGACTTCACATTCATAGATTGACGAACTAGTGTGAGATTTTATGAGAATGTCTTATTTCACGCCAATCTACGCTTCTTTGCTGCCCTGGTGTCTGAAGGAGACGTAGGGTAGGTGTAGGTATAGTAGATGCAGTATCACCTTTAGCCAGGGTATCTCAGGCCATATCACCAATAAGATTAGCCCATGCCTGATCTTGCGCAAATCTCAAACCATATACCATGCCATCAATCTTCAGATGGGGATCAAGAATAACAGCCACATATAACATAATATTTAGTCTATTCAAATCTCCCTAATGCTTGTCATATTTGACCCTCATGATCAATGTCATCTCCCTCATCCATAGATTAGAACCCCTACACATATCGTCTAATTTTTCTTTCACCCTACATATTTGTTAACAAAACTCATGGGATATAGGGTACAAAAGAACCAAATAACTTCAATGTGACCTCGTAAAAAAGCCTGAGAAAATCAACAAAAGTATAAACTACCTCACAATCATCATCATTAGGCTTTCCTAATCCCTCGTGCTCATCAAAATATTTGACATATTGAATGTCTTCATCATTCAATCATTAAAAGGCTGCCTTATATTCTTGGGCCGCCTCCAACATCAACAAGGTTGAGTTTCATTTGGTAGAAACATCAGTACAAAGACCATTCTTCAATATTATGCCCACAGTGTTCACATTAACCTTGAATTTCTCCAATCTAGAAACAGAAGATCTCACAAATTTTACAGTCAATTTCTCCAATTGACCTCGTAATAATACCCCTAAATTTGAAACTCCTAAATCAATTTAGGGTTTTTATCTCAATTTAGGATTTCGGATTGGAAACCTAAAAATTAGGGTTTTAAATTGATTTAGGAGCTTCAATTGAAACCCTAAATTGATTTAGGGATTTCATGATTGAAACCCAGTTCCAAATCTGAAAACCTACAAATTACAAAAAAAAAAAGTTCAGACAATCGGATGCACACAATCACAATCAACGGACAACGATTTTTTCAAATACATGCACAATCAAAATCCACATCACACAATTCTCAATCATTTTCATCCTCCATCTCCAATTCAACTCATCTTCCTCCAATCTCCAATCCAAAACTCCCAAAAAAAATGGAGAAATTGAGGTCCGGAGTCTTACCTTTGGTGCAGCAAAGTAGGGAGCGACGACGAGTCTCAAAAAGTCTTCAAATGTCGAGAGAGTGAGAGAGAGAGAGAGAGATGGTGCAGCAAAGTAGGGAGCGACGATGAGTCTCAAAAAGTCTTCAAATGTCGAGAGAGAGAGAGAGAGAGAGAGAGAGAGAGAGAGAGAGAGAGTTTGAGAAGGCTGGAGAAGGGGTCTCTAGAGGGGGGATTTGTTTCTTAACAGGTAATGAAATGGCGCCCTTTTTTCATAGACAAACGACGTCGTTTCACTTATGGAGAGGTTTTTGTTCTATATATATATAATATTATATAGATAAAGCATGCGAGGCAGGGGGAAATACTGAGTGAGGCTTAGCCCCTTTCGTCCCCTACCTCTGCTGGAGGCCTCAAGTGCGGGTGGGGCTCCTCACCCCCCACATTAGCGGCATAGAAACCCCGTCCCCCATGGGCGGGGGCAGGGCAAACAAGGCGGTGCAGCGGGGTGCAGGGCCCCACTACCCACCCTTAGGTTACGGTATTAGAATAAAATATTTCAATACCAGTAATATTTCGGGATAGTTTATATATAGATAAATTATTATATATATGTATAAATTATATTTAAAAATAACATTAATGGAAGTTTTAAAAAGTCAAAACACGTTTATAGAATTCAATAATATTTCTAAATTCTCAATCCAACTATTTAAAAAAAATGATCACTCATCTTCATCACGAAAATTGGAGTAGGAATTTGATTTTCAGTCCTTGAGAAAAAGGAATTAAAAAAAAGTTAAGAAAATAGTTTTCAAATATGAGAATTGAAGTGAAAATTATGAAAAAGTGAAATTTTTACATTAATTACAAAAATACATTAATTTCGACCAGTGCACCGAAACTGACTAGTACACCGTAAACCAGTCGATATTGACCAAAATGCACCGATACGGCCTGTATTTAATCCGGTACAAAATACATACCTCCCATGTGCTGGTCAATGTTCCGGCACGGTAGATATCGACTATACCGACTAGAACGACGCAGTATTCAAAACCCAAATTTATACTACGTCTTGGTTGCAAATGCGGAATATGCTAGCCTTTTTAATGTCTATACAAAAATGAATTGATCTTACCTTAAACTAATCTTCTTTTTATTTTATCTTGTAACATTGTATATATATAATTTAATTCAACTTAATTTTATTATATATTAATAATAATTTCTGCAGTTAAGCTACTATGCCAGAAGCATAATAGGTCATCGGACTGCAGGAAATAATATTTCATGCAGCTGAAATCTTAGCTATTAACGAACAAAAAAAATTAATATAATTGTGGTGAATGCGGTTTAATCTACCTAATAAATAGGAAAAGATAAGTACTGCATAAGCAACAGAGGGAGTGGGAGAGAGAATTACGGTTTGTGAGGAAATAGTGTGTAGCGCAAAGCAAGCAGGTGATTAGAGAGAAGACAGAGAGGGAGGGAGCTAGGTAGGTGAGAAGGAATGGAAAATGAAAGCAGGATGAACGAAAAAAGAAAGAACAATGAATAATAAAATGATAGTAAAAATATTGTCATCAATGTAAGTAGGAACTCCTTTTTAATTGATAAATTTCTTCAAAAGAAGAAATATCTTCTCGATATTCACTTAATGGTGTTATGAACAGGTTTAGTAATTTTTCTTTTAGGCCGTTTGGATAGTAAAGTTATTTTATTTCATCTAATTTTATTATTATAATTTTTTTAAATTCCTACATATATAAAAATATAATAAACAATTCAATTTTTTTAAATCTTTAAATAATAATAATATTAAAAAATAATATTTTAACAATATTTTATTTTACTTTCATCTCAATTCACTATTTAAACAGTACCTTCGTATTTCTAATATATCTAATTCGTTGATTTGTTGCTTGACTCTGCAATTAGATTGACAATGACCTATTTTACCGCATTTATAACAAACAAACTATGTTTTTTTTTAATATATTTTTCGTACCTCTTGTGGGTTTGTTATATATTTGTTTGTCTTTTGTATTTTTTATATGGTGGTCTATATTTTTGCTTTTTGTGAGAATAATTTTAATAATTTCTTTTTCTTTTTATTTTTTCTTTTAGACAGTGGCAATAATTGAGCATAACCAAAATGTTTGCAAAAAGTGCCTAATTCTTTTTTAGTAAATTTCTTTTCTTTATCAATTTACTTTTTTAATCTTAAATCATTACATATTTTTAAACCAGTTTTACTAATAGTAGTTATAATATCATCATAAGTAAGAATAATAAAATCAATCATACTATCAGATTTTCCTAATAATTCCCATGCCTTTTGGGCAAAATAATATAGAAGTCTTGCTATGAACTTTTCTTTCCAGTATAGTTGTTGGCAATCATGTCTGATCCTAACTTTAGTTAGAAATACATCTTTATACCAACGAAAATTAGATAATTGAGAGCATCTAAGATTAAGTAATAAATTACTAGTTCCCTCGCATTTAGATAATCCATCTATATTCCATTCATATAATACATTTGGCAAGAAAGCAATCGTAGTATATGTTCTCCTTCCTCGAATTACATATCTGGTGGAGTTGATCTTGGATACCAGTTTCAAGTGACAAAAACATGATGTTTAGAATCTCTAGTAGAATAATCATTAACATGATCTCTTTTAAAAATTCATAATATTTATTTTGGATATAATCTCTTTCTGTTTTAATATGTTGAAAAGAATGTTAATCTGTTTTGCTCATTTTCTTCTTTCATAAAATCCTGTTTGAGATATTCTTTATCGATCTTAAAATTTTCTTTAGTAAGTGTACATATTTGAGCATCATTTCCAACTATTTGTGAGTTGGAGACGAGGGTTCTCTGGGATGATCATGAGTGTGTGAGGTAGAAGGTATATTAGTGTTTACAGTGTAAATAAGTGTATCTATAATGTTTCTATGAATAACTATTTGAATTTGTGTGTCCAAGTTTTGGGATCTATTATGACAAACTGAGGTAAATACTAATCTAGGTGTCTGGAAATTAGACTATGCAAGTATGGAATAATGAGAAAAAAAATTGCAATTGCACTTGGGAGTCATTTTTGGTGGGCGCATTTGAGAGTCATTTTTAAACAATTTTGAACATTTAAAAAAAATATTTACAAATTCACTAGTAGTTACTTCTTTAACTATTAAGAAAAAAAGGAATAAAAAATAAAATAAACAATGGGGCATATTTGGAGTCAAACAAGCATTTTCCAATAGAGTCATATTATCCAATTTCCATTCATTTGAGAGACTAATCTTATTCCATTTAACTTGGTTAAGGATCACTATACTGAAGTTTGGTATGCTAGATTGTAATAATAATATGTAATTGAAATTTCCAACGTACCCCTGTAAACCATGAAATTGTCTACCAATTTCCTTGAACAAATATGTTAGATTTCAATTATAAAGATTATGAAACGAATCAAATACTTTAAAATAAATAATCAACTTTGTAAGACACAACGATTGGTTACGAAGGGAAACCCTTTAAATAAATTTTTAAAGGTAAAACCCTACGGGGCAGCCAAATCCAAGAAATTCAGTCTTATTATTTGAAGAACAATTACAAGCAATCATCAATTACAAAATCTTTACAATTCGACTCTCTTACTTGCCTAGACAAACGACCTGTTTGTCTTCTACTGCAGTAGTAGCCAGAACCTTTGGTGATTTTCAAATGTTGACTTCCCTTCTGGAACTCCAGAGGCTGAAATCCAATCGATGTTACTTCACACTCAAAGCACGATCATACTCAAGAAGATACGAAAAACAAAATAAAAATTCTCAAGTGAATTTTCTCTCACAAATACTGAGAATATTCTCTCTGGAATTCGTGGCTCAAAACCCCTTACTGAAATACAAAACCGAATCCTTTTAAATAGAAAGTCTAAAAAGAGTTCTAGTACAGTAGGACTCTGCTGACGGTTAGCAACAGTTGCAAAAACGTGTTCCGACAGACTGCTAACATTTCGCGATAACATTCTTCTGGATTGACTAATCCTTGTTCAGCTTTCTTCTGGATAAATACAGATCTACCAGGACTCGATTTTAACCTCAATGACTTATCTAAATAGACTCAACATTGTTTAGAGATAAATCAATAATTATTTTGACATTCATCCAACAATTTCAAATAATATGATAAGACAAACTTTATCATCTAATCATCTAATCCTAGCCAATTTTTGCCTTTATAGTAACCCTTAGTAAGGGCTTGTAGTTCTAATGTAGTTTTCATGAGTTTATAAAGATACGGTAAACTGCAGTTAAAAGATGTGATCATTTCAAGTTTCATCATGTGGTAACCATTTGTTTTAATATTTAACAATAATGCTTGTAAGATATTAATATCATGTAATAAGAGAGAATAATTAGGATAGTAGTTAAAATATACAAGGTCTTGGTATAAACTAGATTCAACCATACCAAGTAATGAGTCATGAAACTTATAATAATGTCCATTTCTTAAGCAAAATAATACTGAGGCATTTAATCCATTTCTCCTAAGTGGTTTAATAGCAATTTGTACTAACCCAATATGTATAAATAAATACTTTTGTTCAATATGTTGCCTAATAGCTTTCTTAGTAAGCAACTGTAGTGACTCATAATTATCGTTCAAATTAAGGCTATCAGGAATGCGCAGGGGAGGATTCTTGAGGGCTTTGCCCATTGCTATGGTTAGGATATAAATAATATTCATGAGTGTAAAACAGTGCTTGATGGGCTTTATCTTTGTCAACAATTGGGGTTGAAAGATGTGTTAGTTGAGTCGGATTCTAGTGTGGTGATAGGATGGTATATCTTGGGGATATTTGTAAATATTTGTATTTGTGAAATTTTTGGGAAGAAGCGCGTTCTATTATTTCTTTGTTGAATATTCAGTTTAAGAATGTGTTTAGAGAAGCTAACATGATAGCATATTTTTTAGCAAAACATGGGGCTAGTAGCGGGACTTGGGATTTTTTTGGAGAAGACTTTGGTTCCGGTAGATTGAAGGGGCTTATACGTATAGAGCGGTTGGGTATTCCTTATGTTAGATATTAGTAGAGTTGGTTTGGATTGTGGGTTTTTTTGGGTTTGTCATGCTGTATTTTTGTTACTACGGTATTCCTCCATCATAAGTGAGGATTTTTAATAACATTAGGAGAGGGTCACTTATGAACAGGTGACCTTCGTCTCTTTTTTTTTTTTTTTTAAAGATGAGATGTTTTATTGAAAGTTGAATAAAATATTATTATAATATAATTTTTTAATATTAATTTTATTTTGAAATTTGAAAAAATTAAATTGTTTATTATATTTTATATGAAAATTTTAAAAAGTTATAATGATTATATAAGATGAGATGAGATAGTTTTGGTTTTGTGGAACCAAACCCGCCCTAATAGTTTTTTCTACAGTTTTATTAAATAATTAGTAAGGAATGATAATTTAGAAAAAAATGTAGATTATTTATAACTTTGGTTATTTGGACATGGAGAATTGTCCAATCTTGTATATTTCTTTCAATATCTATTAATTATAACCTTCTTAATTAATATAATCTGATTCTGCAAGTATGCTTATTGAAAATCTAGCTAAATTTGTTCTGAATAAGGAATTCATTGGGAGAAAGATTATGCAAAGATATCTATTTCAAGGGGAATAGGAAGATCAAATCTTAAAAGAACACCACTAGAACCACACTAAAGCTTCCTAGCGTTAACGACTGACCAATAGATTTTCCTTAACTTACCAACACAAAACTATCATAAACAATACTATTCATTCCTTTAATAGAGCATTTTGTCCAAAATCTATTCATCAGAATTTCTTACCAGTGTTTTAAATTTCATACCATACCGGCCGGTACAAGAAATGTATGTGTTTCATATCGGATCAAATACTAGCCATATTGGTGAGTTTTGATCAATATCAGCCGATTTTCAATGTACCGACTGAAATTAGTAGATTTTTGTAATTAATGTAAAAATTTTAAATTTTTTTTTTTGTAATTTTTACTCCAATTCTCACATCTGAAGACTATTTTTCTAACTTTTTTTAATCTCATCTTTTCAAGGACTGAAAATCAAATCCATACTCTCCTTTTCGTGAGAAGATAAGTGATTTTTTTTTTAAATAGTTGGATTGAGAACTTAGAAGTAATATTAAGTTTTATAAATATGTGTTTTAACTTTTTAAGACTTGCATTAATGTTATTTTGAAATATAGTTTATACATATATAATTAATTTATTATATATAGACTATCCCAAAACAGTATCGGTATCGAAATATTTCATTTCAGTACCTTAACCGAAACGGCCACTGAAACGGACCAACGATATTCAAAACTTTGTTTCTTACTCTTTTTCTTAAGCAAGATATGAGATTCAAATAACTTTGATATGTTATATGTTCAATCCGTAAATACCTAAGAAGATCCCCTAATTCAATTATGGCTGCCTTTCTACTTAAAAAGATATGATATTTAGCAAACATGGTGTCAATGTTTCTTAGCATAATCTTTTGTTTAATTTATACTCTTCAATTTTATCTACCAATAAGGTTATTTGAAATCTTAAATTATAAGTGATTTATTTTAATTCTATATGCTCTAGATATCGTATTGAGTATGCGATATAATGTGCCATAAGATGAATAATAGAATAATAATGTTACATACAATTGTAAAGTATACAAGCGTCGTGCAGTTGTTTTGAAAAATAGTGAGGTCCACTATTAAAAAATTATTTTTTTATATGGGTCTCGTATTTTTTTTTTTAAGTGATTCCGCGGCACTTACACACTCACAACTACAACTATCATTTCTTGTAACAAAATGATATATAAAAGATAAAACAATATATAGAGGATAAATAACAATATAGAATATATTAACTATTATTTCTTAGAAAGGAAACTAATAACGATCAAATTATTAAATTACTAAAAAATCATTAAATGGTTTTTTATTTACAATAATTTCCTATTAATATTTTATTGATAGAGCACAATTACGATTTTTGTGAATTGTTTTGCACGTTTATTTTTGTACTTCTTTAATTTTTTTCAACTTTCACCCTGACTTTGACGAATTTATCAATTGGGCCCCTCTGTTAGATTTTTATTAAATTAATTAATTCTGTGTTGCATCCCATGTTTCCGAAAAATATTAAAATTCCAAAGAAATAGTTTATAAATCGAAAATAAATAAAATTTTAAAAATGACAAAATAAGTCTAAAAAATTAAAAATATGTTAACGAAAAAGAAATCGAAAAAGAAACAACAAAAATAAGAAAATAGAGCATCCTCATTGAATAATATAGATGTAAAGTTATAATTTTCATAATATTACATGATTTTATATTTGATTATTTGATTTTCAAAATCTATTCTTATATTATTGTATTATTCATTTATTAATTAAAGATAAATACTATTTATTATCTCTACACCACATATTAATATGTAATTTTATATTTTTATCATTTTATTTAAACATATATATTTACACATCAATATTTGTGTATTTAAATAGAATACTAAAAATAACAAATCACGTATTGTGTGGTGTAGAGGACGATAAATAGAATTTTTCTTCAATGCAGCACTTTTTTATACTCTGTTGGATAAACTCCTCATTTTATTTACATTTGCATAATCCAATGAGAGTACTCTTAATCGGAACCAAAAGTATTTTTCCAAATTTTTTTAACTTCTCTCGTCATTTCATTCATAAACATTATTCAAACATAAAAATTTCATATTTCAAATTTTTATTTAATCATTACTCAAATACAAAAATCAATACAACTTTTACAAACCCTAAAATAAAAAATAATCTTAAAAAATTATATTCAAACAACTTTTCAATTTTATCTATCGAGTTTCACAAACTCCAGTGTAAGATTTATTTATTTTTGTTAAATCAAAATTTTCTCATTCATTTGTTAAAACCTAATCTCAAACAAATTCTCAAATAATTTTGGTAACCAGACATTACCTTAGTCCCACTACGATTGGGCAACTAATTTCAATTCTTCTGTATTATGTAACAGTCAATATATTTTAAACCCTCATCCTCAGTTAATCAGAGTTTTTGAGAGGAACTCTCCCTCGTTACATCTTATATAATCATTATAAATTTTTTAAATATTCATATAAAATAAAATAAATAATTTAATTTTTTAAATTTTAAAATAAAAATAATATTAAAAATATATATTTTATTAATATTTTATTCAACTTCTAATTTTTATTTCAATTCGTATCATATTATCGATTCTTTTGAGTTATGTAATGGTTGAGACATTTCCCGCCTTCATACAAGGGTTTCGGAGTGGAACTCTCCCTCCATCCGATTAAAGAAGGTGGAGCCCGTGGAGGTGGGAATTTCGCATTACTTCTTTATTTCAAAAGAATCTTTGTTTTATTCTCAAATATTTGAGCATTCTTTTTTATTCCTTTTTAAAACAAAATAATTTTCTATTTCGGACTTTCAATTTCTTATCCAAATCATTTTAGTATATTTCAATAAAAATTCCAAAACAAAAAATACAAAATTCAAAATCTAAAACGAAAATACCCCAAAACAATGGTATTTAAATTACTTTTCAACTCTACAAATCCATTTTCACACATCCCCATACACATTTTTTAAAAAAAGAATTCAAAATTTCAATCTACCTCCATCAAAACCAATAGAAAATGCATTCCAAGATTTCTCCAAAAGATTTTCAACATTTCTTTAACCAAACACACTAGTTTGTTTTCAATGGAAATGATATTATTAGACAACTATATTTGGCCACCATTAATAAGAATCAATTTTTCTTTCTTTTTTTTTTCAAAATCTTTTGAATTTTCTTAATCGAATGTCAAAATTTTGAAAAAAATGAACAAATAGAAAAATGATACCTGCAGTAGTGAGAATGCAAACGACGCACAATCATTTTAAAAAAAGTAAATAAATACGAGATTCACGTGAAAAAAGATTAATTATTTAATAGTAGATTACACTTGTTTCAAAACAACTAATCGGCGCTTACGCACTCTACGATTGTATATAGGATTACTCAAAAGAAAATTTGTTAACGGTCGACAAATGTTAGACACTGCATAGAGGTTTCATCGTAGGCCTTGCTCAATTAGCACTCACATTATTCAGGAAAAAGAAAATTTCCAGAAAAGAATCAGGACTCACATTAATAATGAGAAAAATTGATGTAAATTCCAAATTAGGTCATTGACACTTTTTACAAAAGTTCGTAAGAACTAACCAAATTATTCAGCTCCAATTCCCCTTTGAATGCACCTATATTCTATCCACCCTTTAAGAAGAAGCAGCAAACCCCACTCACATGATGTACATTTGACCAGTTGTTAAAGGTTCTCACCCCCCTACTCGGAAATCATCCTCTTTCATTTTTACAGGTCTCCTCAGCAAGATAAAAGTTGAAGATGCGACGAACCAAGTTAGCTGGAGATGGCTCAGGTTTCCATATTTAGGCTGAATATTATGATGGTGTTTGGGTTTCAGCTTCATAGAACTTCCATGAACCATCATCTTGCCTCTTTAGAACATAACGAACTTTATAGGTGCTGCAATTATTCAGTTGAGACGAGCAAGAGCAAAAATCGTCAAAAGAAAAAGCAAAAAAATTCCAAACCGGGGTCTGAAGGAGATAAAGAATAAGTTGGGAATGCTGCTTGCTTTACACAATCAATATAAATAAAGCCAGGAATAATAATTTGGGAACATTGCTAGAGATATTACAACTATTTCTTCGGAATTACCTATGTGTATATATATATAAATGTATATAACTATTATCTTCGGAATCATCTTCAAAAGTAGGGAGTATTCGTACATTAATGATCCATATGGATAGAATTAATAATAAAAATCTAATGCGGACACTAAAAGTTGTAAAAAGCGGCTAAGATCTATGTTCTACATTAAACATGAATAATGAGTAAAGCATAACATTTTTTTTTTGATAAATAAATGAGTAAAGCATAACATGATTCTTGGTAACACTAAAAAATTGATGCATAAAGTTATTACATTTACCTGTAATAATTTGGCTTTGTTTGTTGAGATTCATCAACAAGCTCTGCGGCTTCCTCTAAAAGAGCCTCAATTTCTGCCATCTCTGCTCCAATCCCATCTGACATAACGTCAGCTTGCAGAACAGACAGCCGTAGCAAAACGAATCTCCAATAACAAGACTTGGCCTTTGCCACATTAGCCAGGGCTTGCCACTGCAAACCATCACATGAACATAAAACACCCAAAAGCATAATAATGAACATTAATCTTGTGACGTCAAGGAAAGAAAAATTATCCCTAATTTTGTAGATACAGTTTCTCCACTACAAGAAGCAAAAGTAAGGGCCTGTATCAAAGTTTAGGCTTATTCTGACAAGAAAAGTTCAGCCTTGCATTCAGCCAACCTAAATTTTGCGGGTACTAGAATCATCACTCCCCTCCATAAAGCCTTTAGTATTGAATTAATTTTCATCAAGAAATTTTGACCTTTCAAGATTGTTATTTTTCTTTGAATCAAGATCATCAAATTACTCACAACTTCAGCTATCTGATCATATAATATAATTCATTTTTTTGTATTAATATACTTTGTTTACTATGAAATTTGAGATTTGGTTTTTTCCAAAGTATAGGACCCGTACCTAAATCATAAACAATGATATTTTATATAAAATACAATCTGTTTGAATATATTGTGCACCCCCAGGATTAGTTGGGACTTTGTTCTCGGACACCAGTGCCAATAAAATAGAAAATATTCTTAAACGTTGACAGTAATATAATGGCATGACAAGATGTGAAAACCAATCCGTGCATTTTACCTGAACAAGCATTGATTCATCAAGGACTTCAGAGAGGCTATGAATTTGATGGCTAGGCCCCAAAGCCTCAGCTTTAATTGCTTGCCACTGCCTAACAAGGGCTTCAGCTTCTTCCATAGGCATTACCCTCTTGTACATGGAAGTCATAGTCGCTGATAGACTAGCAGCAGGGGATAAAACATAAGGATTTCCAGCATCTGGGCGGTTCTTGAACTGAATATTAGCACTTGCCAGAAGCTTCTTGAGTCTGCCAGCAATACCACTTCCTTGAGTATAATCAAGCCCATAATCCACCGTCGAATCTGTTGTCTGAATAAGAGAACTTGTCTCCACGTTTGGGGTACCAGAGTTCCATTTAGAAGCTCTATTCATCTTACCAACATTCATGCCTGATAATTTATAGGTAACAAGCACAATGCCCCCCAGTACAGCAACAGAAGTTATCCTTCCAATCAAGTTTTGCGGCAACCAACTTTCCCAATTTTTATTATGGTGCATGCCAGGATTCTTGTTTGATTCACAAGACCCATCATTGCTTCCACTGCTACCTTTGTCCAATATCAATGGACTTTGCAAATCTGGAGTCAACTGCTTAACAGCAGGCCCAAGAAGTCGAGAAGAGCTTGCATATGGAAGAGATTCCTCAAAACTTTTACGCTCTGACAGGGGAGAAGAGACCAATGGTCTGTGGCATACCGTACGCACAGTTTGCGGAACTTTACTTTTCTTGCTCCCAGGAGATTTTTTTTCTCCACTGAAAAAGTTGACCTGCATAAACATACATCTCTGATGACTTCCTGTAAAAACTAAAGGTCTTATCTACTTTGTATCCACCATCATTTTTTTTACAAGTATTGTATCCACCATCATGAACCTTACCAACGACGGTGAACAATCTCGTGTATCTGGAAAGATAGTAAGCACAGCATCCTTCAGCCACATTTCCTGGTTGAGAGGAGAGGCAGTATGACAAGAAGGTATCAAACACAAAGCATGAAATTTGAAGTGAAAAATGGCATCATTCAGAACACAGTGCAATTAACAAAATGGTCATATCTATCTAGGGCAAAACCTAAACAACCATTTTGCTTTTCTTCAACCACAAATAAGAAAACAAGAAAAGGGAGAATAAGTGCCGATACATGCCCTGGTCCACTGAGGTACGACTATGCCCACTAAATGTGTCCCTCAATCATTGAGAGGTTCAATAAAAAAAAATTAGTAGTTTACGAAGGCAAGACGCAAGATTCAATAATCCATGATATAATGCAAGCTGTGTCAAAAAAAGAAACAAAAATTAGACACAGGCATCATATTGCCAAGGAAGACTAGGAATCTAGGATCAATCTTTAAGTTCCTTTTTGATAAGTAGGATCAATGCTCAAGTTAGTTGCCATATATCATCATTCATTAACTTAGCTCCCAGAAATTGAACCATCCACCTAAGCAGTTTCAGAAACATGTTTGTCAGGGCAGCAAAAATAAAAATCTCAAGCTGGAAGCCGGGGAGAGAGAGAGAGAGAGAGAGAGAGAGAGAGAGAGATGACACACCAATGATGGTTTTGCACCAGAAACATGTTTTATTTCCTTCCCTAAGATTGAACTTCGTGCAGCAGGATTTGAGTTCGATTCAAGCTGTTGAAGCTTGTCAACAACCTCCACCTCAGTACCCTAGACACCAATACATCAGTCAAAGTAGTTCTTAATCTAGAAGAAGTAGAAAAGGGAAAGGAAATTCACTCTGCTAAAACCAAGACAACAATTCCCAGAGTATTTTCATGAAGTTGGTGCTAGAAATGGAACAGAATCAAAATGAGTACTGTACTTGTCCAAGAAGAAACAAGCAAAACGCTTCTTCAACTTTCAGATCCATTCCTTCTGATGCTATCAAACATTCGCATATAATTTTTGCTTTGTCTATCTGCATGAAAATAAAATAAACACATAGTAATAAATGGAGGGCATCAACCCTTCTGCTCTCCCTCTCTTAAAGAAATGGAACCCGAATGGTAATGTTGATGATTGTAAGATACATAAAAAATACACCAAATGAACAAAAGCCTTTTTCATTAGATTTTTTTTTTTTGGTGAGTAAAACAAAAAACCTTTTCCTAAGAAATTATAAGAGTAAGGAGAGGACTGGGGATAACTTATATATATATAATATATATATATGTATATATAAGTCATAAAACTCCATTAAATGATTCAAAAGGCGCATCCAGTACAAAGGGTATAAGAGGGGAGTGGGGATTAACAGTTTATAAATTAAGCTGTAGAGAAAGGACTTACCAACTCTGTCTGCTTGCTTGAAAATCCAAGTGCTAAATGGGCTATTAACACCACATAGAAACAACTGGTATCGATTACAACCCTTTGATTCTGTGACTCGAGTGATTTCTTATTCTTTCGTGTAACAGCTAAATTATCCCATTGAAGAAGATCAACTATCTCTGTAGCCATTAGCCTATTAAGAGCTTGGCTCAGGAAGCATGGCCAGTCTTGGACTTGGCACAAAGTTTCCACCTCAAGGCCCTGTCTGAGCAGTTCACGCAAGGCTGCAATTGCTCCACGTCTCCTTTCAGTATTTTCGGGTGAATGAGGCATGCTTAATAGATCCAGCGTGCAAGCAGGTGCAAGCTCCTCGAGAGATTCTTCTATCTAAGAACCAATGCAAAAGAATTATCACAGCTGTAGGAAATTGAGTTTACTCTAAAGCAACTAAAATGTACAGAACATAATAATATGCCAGCACGACTTATCCCCTCCACAAAGTTTCTAGGGCCATTTTTTCCACATTAGAGTATTAGACCCTCTGTTTTTATGATGTGATCAGCACACACTTCCAATAATTATTTGGACCTTGTTTTCACTTTTTTTATATGTAACCAAGAGATTGAGAGATATCAGATGGCTTCAATTTCAACTATTGATTCATCAGATATGGCAAAAGCAATGAAGGAGAACCAAACAAATGCTTCAAAGATTCTTGAACAAATAAGTTAGATGCAAAAGCAAACAAGGAAATGCACATTACCTGTGATAACAGTGTCATTTTTCCAAGAGATATTTTACTCCTTAGAAAACACTGAGCACGAGCAAGTGCTTCAAATCCTTGGGACACCTTGTTCTTCTCAAAACCAATCTTTGCAATTGCACACTTCAAGAAAGCACCTAGGATGAGACAAGGAGGCATAACAAGGCTGCTACAAAAGATGGTAAAAGTTCCTGACTTCTTTGCTGAAATGCCTTACCTCAGCCAGAGCCATAGAAAGAAGCAAATCATGAATATAAGGCTTAGCATCTGGATGCTGAAGAGCTGCCCGGCCAATATCCAGCACAAGCTTCACCTCTCCAGCCTAGATTGGGGAAATTTAAATTGCTTTATTTGATTCTTTTTTTTTTTTCAAATAGGGAAATATTCCACAGTTTTGAGAGACATCGTAAGGGGAAGATGATATGTTAGTATAAAGAAAGAACAAGCGCTCACAAGCAGGACAAGATAGAAGTTTCATTACAAAACCTGCAATAACTGAACCTACAAAAGGATATAATTCCTATACACGTAGAAATAAAAAACAAATCCTAAAGCAGCCCAACTATTCTAAACTACTTACTAAGTAAAATGTAAACAGAAGTCTGTACCTCTTGAAGGAGGCAAAGAGCAGCAGGCAACCAAGCCCAAGGAATTCGAAGGGGAGATTTAGGTGGGATATTTTCTCTCATATTGCCGGCATATTCTGGCTCAAAAAGAAGCTTATCCCTCATGTCCATTAGAAGATCCTGCAATCCCAAAAAAGAAAAAGAAAACTCAAAAATAGCATATAAAACAGCTATAAAAAAAAAAAAAAAAGAACAATGAGAATCAGCAAAATGACAACATAATTTTCTGGCTAGTCTCTACCTGACGAGATACGACAGCATCCATGGTGTAACCTTCTTCAATCTCAGCAATCTTCAAATTCATCACAGACTTAACTATCTCATCCTTCTCAGCTCGATCGTGAACTCCAAGAAGCTGTGATATAAAAACCATTGGCACTAAGCAAGTTACTAAACATGCAGACAAAAACAAATGAAAGGTGGACAAAATATGAATAAGGCGATTCAAGGAGCACACTTCACAAACACTTTTTTTTTCTATATCTGACAATTACATAATCAAGTACAAACTATGAAAACTTTGCATAACTTGATAAACTAGAACAAAGGTGTGTGAAAACATGAAGAAGGTTGCACGTTAAGCTAAGATTCAGGATCTGGGAGGCAGGCAGCATAATAATAAAGGCAGGAAGAATGTCAAATAAATCCTTTTCTCCTGCAAACCAGGAACAAACACAAAGATGAAAAAGAGAAAAAAAATGACAAAAAATAATTATGGACCAAACCAAAACAAAACATTGTTACGCTAACCTTCTGCACACATATAAAGGTAAATAACCACAACAGGAAAAATGATACAGGTATAATAAATCCCAAGGACTAATAAATCCAATTCAGAGTTTTAATATTTTTTTTGATTGGTTTATGCTGATTTTCACAGCACATAGCTTGTAATTAGGTACACCTCTTGTACACTTCCTGTGTACCTG
The DNA here is from genome assembly GCA_011037825.1 of Carya cathayensis. NCBI lineage: Eukaryota > Viridiplantae > Streptophyta > Magnoliopsida > Fagales > Juglandaceae > Carya > Carya cathayensis. Next base: position 201,307 of record QGSO01000138.1, on the reverse strand, counting down.
GGCTATGCCTAATTACATGATTAATAAAATTTCTTACTTATAAAAAATTATTTTTTTTTATCAGTAAAGTTTTTTTTTATTGATCATAAGACTAGACAAAAGCACAAGTATACGGGAAAAATACATGAATGATCTCCCCACAGTGTAACTAACTCTATATATTCAACCCGGGTACATGTCAAGGCCATGCTATGACCCACACAAATCAAACTATCAGGCCAAATATTATTATTTTAGTTCAATGTTCCATATACTGGGATTCCAATATGTTCTTGAGGCTATGAGAAATATGTTAGAAATTGTGGCATAACAACTCCAGGCATTACTGGAAAGAAATCAGATAAAAATGTAGAAAGGAAGAAAAAGCAGCTAGAAATATAAGTTTTCTTCTGAGCAAACAACCAGCAAAGACCCCCTCAAACAAGAAATCTGAACGAAAAAAAGAGCCATATCCATGATACAATACATGAATAAAAAAAGTGTCTTGAACTAAGTAACACGAGATGATCATCTCCATCTCATGGTACAACTCACTCAAGAACTCCTCACATGGGCTAAGATCAGATTATTGGTAAAAGAGGTGGTCAATCAATATCTCTCCTCCTTGACCTAATGGACTCCTATGCAATGAAAATGCCATCATGATAGCATATGCTACTAAATTCTTCTTCTTTCTTTTTGATAAGTACATATACGTCTAAGTTCTATGATACCATTTCACATACCATCTTTTGGATAAAAATTACTACTTCAAATCCCATTAATATTACAAAGCCAAGAAGCCAATGCAAGATCATTCAGTCAGAGTTAGTTTGATGAACTGATGAAGTGTGCAAGCAAGCTAGAAACATGAAACCTGCCCACAATTCAACCTTAAAATGGACTTTACCTGTAAGCCCCTTAATGACTCTGCGTGTTTATTATTCAATGCATCAGGACAAATCATGCGACAGACCAACTGTAAGTACATGGGCTGCTTCTAGGATCACTTTTAAGATCAAATAGTATGAGAAAAATCATTTTTTGCATTCTGTATGAGTACACCAGTCAACCCTAACCAGCTTATTCTATTTAGCCTAACTCCTATACGAAAAATCCCTAGTTGATCAATGACCCTTCTTGAAATGGGCAAATGATCGAACAAATGCTGATATATATTTTTTTATTTATTATTCTTTCATACAGATTCCTCGGCAAGTTTACCCAGGATAAACAAGAAGTAGAGACTAAAGCAATCTTCTCAAACTATTACTAACAATCATCACTGGAGGGCCTGTTTGAACCAAAAGGCCCACTTTGTCATAAGAGCTCCAAAGAGAGAAAAGACCATAGGAAGGACCCCGAGCTGATTGAAGGGAATAAAAGAGTCCAGAATGAATAAAAATCATACATACACCGTGCCATTTTTCACGAAAAGATAAAGACCCCATGCAGTTGCATGATCATTCAAAGTATTGAGTGATAATTCATACCGATAAATTCTGAGTAAAATAAGTACTATGCATAGCCTATATATATAAGGTAACCCTGGATAGTAAGGGATCGAACTCTCTTTTTCATTTCTGAATTCCCTGGTTTCATTTGCTGACTTTGGCATCGGAGCTTTCCCAGGTGCATCACACCAAAACCTCTTAACAATACGTGGACGAACGGTTGCAAAGGGGAAGCGGGACATGTCCTTAACAATCACAATCATAGAAGTATATCTCCGTCACTAGGCATAACCAGAGGCTTAACCAGACATCTTTGATTCTTTTATTCACGTTGTTCTCTTTGCCTAGGTTTTCTCAGTAACCACAAGATGAAACGGCACTGCATGAAACGCTCTCTTTTTCCACGCTGGCGCCATTCTCTATTCGACGCCTTGGCCAATCATTCAGCTTATTGTATTGGAAAGCATACAGCTTAATTCAATTTCCTTATCATTTCCTATCTATTCTTACACCGACCAAACAGAAATTCATAGCAAAAACCGCGCCAAATCATTCGAGAAAATGAATTAAGTAACACATTAACATAATAATTTTAAAAAGACCTACATTCATTCATTCACACACGTACTGTGGTAGAGAGAGAGAGAGCGAGAGATTACTAAAAGTGACCTGGTAACAGGTAACGGGGATTTCGACAGTGGTCCGAGAGGGTGCATTCTGGACAATGCGGGTGTCAACGGCGTTGGATCTCCACCGCCGGCCGTGAGCTTCAGACCTCCACAGATGCGACCCAATCGAAATCCTAGAGAGCCCGAGATTAGAGCTTCCTGCAGTACCCAAAGCCAAAACGGAGACCTTGAGATCTTCCTTCTGAGACTTGCAATCCCCATTAATTCCACATTGATAGCACGAAAAAGGGACGTTCGGAACGGAAAAAGCTCGCGCCAAAGCCATCGTCATCACCCAAAAAACAGAGAAAGCCAAAACGAGCTCAGCTCATTCAGAATCTACATTGGGAGTTGAGGATTTCTGGTTTAGGGTTCCAATTTACAGTTTACACAGGAGATTTTGGTTAGTTAATTAGCTTTTGGAGAGTGGACTAACGTTTCTCGGTGACTGTATACTTTTTGTCAGTTTCGAGAGAAATTCTGAAATTGGAAAGTCTTTTCCGGATTTTTGTTTTTCAGAATGTTGTTTCGGTTTTTTTTCCCATGCAATATCAGTTTGTTTTGAGAAATTACTATTATTTTATCTCCTCTGTCCATCTCTCTTCAAAAATAATTGGAGAATTACAGTGCATCTTTTTAACATCATGTGTTAGCTGACATCTATATGTCATATATTTTATATTTTCAACACTTACTATTTAAAAAAATTCTAAAAATATATGACAATTTTTTTAACAAAAATATGTTAAAAGTACCCAAAATATTATGGAAAATTAAAAAGTTGGAAGATAAAAAATAAAAAAATAAATACTGAAAAACCCCTAACAAAATAAAATGAAAAATCAACTAAACTCGACAAAATATTAAAAAAATTAAAAAAAAACTTAATAAACATTAAAATAAATGTAAAGTTAAAATTCTAGAATTTTTTCAAAAATAAGATAAAATACAATCCCCTATGCTTGTGGGCAACGCGCCATCAATTGATCATGGTAAGTATACCTTCAAATCTTGACACGATCCAAATAGGACCCGAGCAATACTTGGGTTAGAAGAACCTTCTTGACTAGGTGAAAAGAATACATTGTCTTTCATAATTGAGATGTGGTTTGAATGGTAGAAAAAGTTATACAAAAGTTGCATTGTAATATCTCAAATATAAAATTAATAATTAAGAGAATTTAGAAAGTTTTAAGTTCATAATTCATGTTTGGGATCGTGAATAAGAATTTCATATTGTAAATGAGGCTTATGTGGTTTCCATATAAATATTTTGTTAATTAATTGGTGTACGGATGTGATGCCCCGAGTAAAAGTAAGGATCTAGAAGTCGCGCTCACCATAACTGAATTTGTTTAATTTATTACGCTGTTGGACCTTAGGCCCAAGTTAGTCCAAGTTATTAAGTCATTTTATATAAGAAGAGGTTTATTATTTTCTCTCCAAGGATTTTCATATTCAAGATCCCTATAGTAAAGCCTTGAAAGATATTTGACGGAAAGATTTTCTTTTAATTAGATTGTTAATAGGTCAGTAAACTTAAGAGAAATTTAATGGATAGAGGACCAGGTTAAATTTTGATTCATTAAGCATAGTCAAAAAATGATCCATTAAAGGGACGAAATGCCATTTGGATTTTTATAGGTGCTTAGGATTATAAATAGATGAAATGGATTGTACCATTAGGTTCGTATGAATTATTAGGATTTTATTGTGTAATAAAAAGTTTTGTAATTTTTGGGTGCCAAATTGGCCAATCTAAAAGTGCCACGTGGCACCTATGAGCCACATCACCAACCAGCTGTCACATCGCCATGTAGGAGTCCAAATCAACCTAGGATAACTAGGGAAGCTCATGGACACATGACGCTATCACTATTCTCTATTTGGAACTCACTTTACACATGCAAAGTGAAGTACACTTGTGAAGTGAGAATCAAACAAACTTCATCCTCTCTTACATAACCATACCTCTCTTACAGCCACCGCACTATTCACCGACAAATGTACCTCTTGGTCAGCCCTCAAAAGGAGATTTGAAACCCCAAGTGAGAAACCGAAACCCCAAAATGGCCTAAAGCCTTGCTCGGTTTTGTCACTATTTTTCCCTCTTGACATAAGCAAGTTTTACAAGTAACCATCACGCTCCCATGTACTTCTCTTACACACTCGTGCCACTCTCCTACACCATAGTACCATCCATGATCAATTCCCATTGGTTTGAAGCTTGAAACCCAATCAAACTCAAAATTAGTGTAACTGGGTGCTAAGAGAAATGCATCAACCGAATGGCATCAACCCCTTGGTTTCTTCCACAAGTAAAGACACCCTTGTTTGACCACTTCCATGACCTACCAAGTACACTCATATCAGCCCAAAAGTGACTTTACACTCTAGCAAAACTCACACACTTCCTCCCCTCACTCAATTGGTCAACCTCAACCCACCCAAGATCTTTGTCCAATCAATCAAGCAAACTCCCCATCACCATGACCTGCCCAAAACTGACCCCCAAGTCAGCGCTCCTTCATCCTCTCTTAGTCCCACACACCCCACATCTCTCCTCACTTTGCACACAATCAAACTTTCACTCTTTTGAAGTGAGAGCAAAACTGAGTGAGAAATTTGAATGAATAGGCTTTTCCTCTTGGTACTCAAGCTTTATAAGTCTTTTTCTAAACCTCTTCTCTTATCTTCTCAATCTCTTCTCAACCTCTTCTCTTTTAAGTTAAGATCTTGTTAGTTGAGTGTTGGATTATTTTTTCTTAAAGTTTTGGTGGTTGAATATTGTGGATGTTGAAGTGATGGCTTCAGCTTACTTGTTTTGTATGCTTTGGAGATTTTGTGTTGAAGTGTTGTTTAATCTTAGATATTTTCGGTCCTATAGATGTTAGTATTTTGTTGGACTACAAATCTTTGGTTTGATTCATAGCACAAGAGGCTTCATTAGAAAAGTTTGCATGCTCCATTAAGGTTATGGAAACCAAAACTTTGAGCATGAAACTCTTTGTTTAAGTTTATTCTTTGAGCTCTAGATTCCTTGATCGATAATTGGATCCTAAAAACTCTAGTTAATAAGAGTTGAATATATGTATTGAGTTGTTGTTTGAGCTTTGTAATTAGAGTTTAGGTTGAGTTTTTTACGGACATGTAAGAGCACATGGTTTGATGCAAGTTTTGAGGATCAAGACATGTTACTTGTTTTAATATTGAATTTTTTTATGCTATATTTTTAAATGGTGCTAAGGCTTATTTAGGGCATGAATATGACGTGTATGGATGATTTAGTTCATGAAAACTTGCATGCTACCTAAGGATTTAATCAAAATAGTCTAGAACAAAGCACAAACGATTCGGTTTGGGGCTTATGGCACAAATCGGTTCCTATTTTTCTGTTATCTTAAATTTTTTTGTTTGGTGCTATGATTATCAAACTAGGGATCAGTACTTAGCATGATAGAAGCCAAGGTTGGTGATTTATTAAGGTTCTCGAAGTCATTTGCAAGAGAAATGCTAAAAATGCCACTTTAGGGTTTAGACTGCATATTTCTTGATGTTTTAAGTTGATTGCTTCAAATATCAAGTATATGACTATAATGGTTGTATATATGGTGTCTTAACATACTACTAAACTAGGCATTAAGAGTTTTTCATGTGCTAAATTCGGATTCTAGTATAAATGGTATGCAAGGAGGACCAAAAATCATATCAAGTGAAAATTAGGGTTTAAAGGCTTCGGCCAATGTAGGTTCTTTTAGTAGATGTGTGTTTTTTTCAATTCTAAGTTCGTAAATGGAGTTCGAATAGAAAATACATGAAGACTCTAAAGATTGGTGAAATTTGGGGCCCATTTGTAATTATTAAAAGTTTAGGGGATTGTTTGCAAATTTCTAAAGTTAAGGGGCGATTTTGCAAAGAATACTCTAGGATTAGTAAGTTTGGTCTTTCTAAGTTAAATGATATTTTCTAACCTTAGAATTTCTTCCATTTTAGCCCCCTCTACGTTTATACACAAGGATATTTGTAAGTTAGCTTCTAACTTACTCTTAGTATATGACAATATGTTAAATAGTAAATTTCATGCAAATAAAACATGTTTTAATTAAATAATTTTCTTATTTGTAATGATTATGCCATGCTATGTTGTCATACATAATAGGCATGAATATTTATCACATAGCACAAATACATATCATGAAGGATATGAGTTTGTCATGAAATATTTTTCTGAGTCAAGTATGAAATTTTAAGTTTTTATCACGACTCCAAATGCTAGAATGGAGGATTATCCTAGTAGAACTCATCTATCTACTTTGGAGTGAATAAAATGGAATGGAATCCCTTAAGTTGACAAAGACTATCAACAAACTTTGAATGGGACCAAAAAGTTTTCGGAGTGAAGTCAAAAGGCATCTAACACTAGTGGGTGACACCCATGATTGATGGTAAGAATTTACCATGAGGTAACATTCTGATGATGTATTCACAATTTGTGTATAGACCCGTGATATGATGCAGTGCCAGCAAGAGCACACTGTTTATGTAGAACCGTGGAGCTTCCATTCCCTATAAGAACAAGAATAAGAATGAATGAAATTTGTTTATGAAAACAAGCATGTCATGAAGTAAAGTTTTGATGTCAAAAAAGTCATTTTTTTTAAAGCAAGTCCATGTCTGTCATGCATACATGCCATATTTATTACCATGTATGCTTTATAAACTGATGGTAGTGTTGCGCCTAAACTTTAACTCAAATTAATGAACCAAAATTTAGTGCAGTTTTACCTGCAAGTATACAGGTGTTGTAGTACCTTACAGGATCGAATCCACAGGGATTGACTAATGTGAAAAATTCTCTCAAACAAATGAAAATAAAATACTAAAAGAGATGCGCGATTGAAACTAAAATGAAGTTATTGAGATAATGATTTTTGACGTAACAAAATAAGACTAAAATGATAAGCTGTGTTGATATGGAAAAAGACTAAGGTTTCGAGGATCCGTTTAATAATTTAAAATATTGTTTCCGATCGAATTACTTCAATTAAACTAGAATAATGATTCCGTTTAGTTGGAAGATTTAGCATTTACGATCAAGAAAATAATTACTAATGATTGAGCATGAGCGATCGATGATTAAAACACTTACAAAACTCTTTTGACTATCACAGGGATTTCTCAAGCATTCACTGTATTCGGAAATCACAATGAATCAAGATAAATATATAGATAATCAAAATTTTCAATAATAAAATCATTCAATCGATTAAACTCACAAAATAAATTTGTCGTCGATCCGAAAACAATTTTCAAATTATTAAACTTCACCTCTAACCTTAGTATGAAAATTTAACCAACCATATTCATCACAAGTACTATAGAAATCAAAGAAATATTCTCCATTACAAAATTAAAATAAAATACACAAAATACTAGAAAACAACTTAAAAGCAATAAAATCTGGAACCCAATTGACGACGAGAGAATAAAACCCACGCCGTCGCTAAACTTTAGAAAATAGAAATGACACAAGCAGATCTGGGCGAAAACTCCCTCCACGTTCCTCACGTAAATAAACCTTAGCCACTAAAATTATTCCAGCCAATTAACTCTCCCCCTCTATAGACTTTCGTCCACCAGAAAAAGAAAATAAAATATAGCTGTTGCCTCCAGAAAAGTTAAGAACCAGCATGACACCTTCACATCAACTCCAACTCTAATTCTCTCTACTCTCCGTCCAGCTATCTCTCACTTTTAACCAAGACAAATCCCCAACCAATTAAATTACTCCAGCTGATTCCCTTCAACTTTAGCACATTTGCCTCCAGCCAACTCCCTCCGTCCAGCTCTCTCTCCCTCTATCGTTTCTCACGTACCAGAATAGAGATTGGCAAAATAAAAATCTGACCGACACTTCAATTAAAAGCACCCACCGACTGCACATGTTTCTCTCTATTCTCTTCTCCTGAAAAATCCTGCACCGAATCACTCCTCTCCAATTAAAAACATCCACCAACTTCCCTCTCTTTTCTACTTCCCTTCACTCAATTTAATACCTCAATGACCGACTCAATGACAGACTAATCAGCTCCAGAAAATTCAGCAACTCTCAACTCCAACACTCCACGTACCCCTGCATCGTTCACTACCAAATGTCTTTCCTACCAATCTTTCCTTCCACCTCCTAGCCAAGTCTCACTCCAGCTAGGAGGGGAAGCCCCCCTCTATAAAAAACAGCACCAAACTCCTTCTTATAGACTTCGTGAAGTTGTATCCAATCTAATTTAAGCAATCCAAGTCACGGTTCCTTTTCCATTTAATTCTTCACTCCCACACGTCTCCTTTCCAACATAAAAGTAGCAGCCAATTAGATTAATCCATTCCCTTCAATCAATTACCTCCGAAAATTCTCTCCCTCCTTTCCGTATATGTCCAGACGAAGTCATCAATCTCTCCATTCATTTCTGTCCATCCAACCAAGAAGTCAATGAAGTGTAAACTCAACAGCCGAAGAATGCAATTCCCCTTTCCGTTTATGTTGACACATGACTCTTTTTATTTTTCTTCTTTCCTTTTTTCTCTTGTTTGCCGTAAAACCAGCCTCATTTAGTCTTCCATTTCGGTTTCACTTGACACATGGTTTTCTTTTTTTTTTTTCAGCCGTCTATCTCCTTGTTTTACGTAAACTCTTCTATTATTTTTTAGTTCATCTCCGAACGTGCCCTTCTCACCGAACGTCCAACTTGTTTTTTTTTTTTTTTCTTTTCTGTCTTCTTTCTTCATGTTGCCCCCGCCAGTCAGCATACGTCCAGCTGCTTGTGTTTCTTTTTCTTTATTTTCTGCTCTACTTTCCGTAAGAATTGACCACAAGTGTTCCGTAAGTCTCTATTTTTTCTTCAATGAAACCAAGCCTACTTCTATGACTTTAAGTTGCATGTGTTGTCCACCGATAGCCTTCCTTACACGTCACAATTGGCCTTCGCCCAACGCCCTCTGCTGAAACTCCAAAGCGCACACAACAATCTCCAAATGCTTCTGCCAAACGAAAATTCTTAATCCCATTACGAGTTGTATTGCAAAGATCAAGCGCTTTCACACTCCTTTCAAAGAATTCAGCAACCAGTCGATCCAAAGGCGGTTTAGAGCCATTCTTTGTTTTTCAGCATATTTCTTCATTCAACGTGCTCTGAGATTTTCATTCCCGCCGACAATTCTTTCAACATTTTCAGCTGCCATGCGCTGTGGCTCAGAATCAAATCTCCTTTGAATTTTATTTGAACTGAAAAAAATAATACTTGAAATAAATTAAAAAGAAAATAGATTATTAAAAATATATTGAATATGTGAGGAAATATTTTCTAATTAAATCATAGTTATAAAATTAAGCATAAACATGATATTAATCAATTAAAAATCACAACTCGAATTTATGCTTATTAACTATTTTTCCATCTAAAACCAATAATAATGTCACGAAACAGTTGAAATACATTGGTTTTAAATAACTAAAATATGTAATTTTATAGCTCAAACAGGTAGCTTAGAAGCATAACTTATTGAGATTGAAAAATCTCACCGTGGTAGTCTCAACTACCATTCCTCCTGAAATGGTAGAAGTTGTATGAGGTAGACTAAAGGTATGATAGATGACTAGCATGACATGATTGAAGACAAATACAAAATGGAACCATGTAACCTAAAACAATGTGCTTATCTCTTAAGGGTTTAAAAGGTCAAAGTTTGGAACCTTACTATTGATTAATGTTATGAAAAGTTATTTTGGGATTCTAATACATATTTCAAGTAGGAAGAAAACTTTTTTGCTACATTTATTGTATATTGTTAGAAGCATGTTAAGTGCATTACATCTTATCTGTCATGAACGAAGGTATGTAATCTTGTGTTGTATGTTCCGATGTTTTAATCTCTATCAAATCCCAAGTGGAGTTTGGGAGGCGTCACAAGGTGTATCAGATCAATAACGTCTCATGGTAAACCCACAAGTCACTTAGGGTTTAGCACCAGAATTTAGGCTTGAATTATCTATGTCTTTACACTTGAATATAAGATGTTAAAACTTGAATGGAACTAGTGTGTTATAGCAAGAAAGTATGACAACATCCATCATAGAATAGGGATGACGTGGTCTAGCCATCTTGATCACAGGATAGGAATGGAAGTTACTAACTGAGAAAGGTAATAGTTTTGTACCACACTTAAAATTTAAGGTTTTAGAGTTGGAGACTCTAAAGAATGATTCTTTTTAGGATTTGAAGTTTTTGGGTCTACAACTTTAGTATGTAAGTTTAATCACCCATGAAGTTTTGGATCTACAAACTATTGGGATGGGAGTCTTGATTAAACCTACAACATAGATTGTGAGTAGGGGTGTCTAATTGTGTTAACGGGTCGTGTTTGTATCATGTCAAGGCATATATATTACAATAAATTGGTCAATCAGAACACGACCCCTTAAGGGTTTCGTGTCAAAATCCTCAACCTGAACACGACCCATTAAGATAACGAGTTGACACGACACGACCCGTTAGTGAATCCTACGAAAATGTTAACACAACAAGACCTGTTTATATTAATGGATACAAACACGACCTGTTAACTTGTTTGACCTGATTAATTTTATATAAATATTAAAATCACAAAGTCTATAAAAAATATAACACTAACTATAATTACAAAATTACAATCCAAAAAAAAAAACACACTGAAATTAAAATGAAAATTCCAACAATACTAGATATGATAAACAATAAAACAAAGTAACAAGCTCACAAAGCCATGCATGCTGCATAGTGCATTGTAAATATTAATATTATAATCCCAAATATGATGATACACATATAAATCTAAACAAATTATGAACCGAAGATGATGTAGCGTCCTCATTGCTCTTGTTGATGTTCAACCCCATTATATCTTTAGTTAACTCGTTCAAATTCATATTTTGTACTCTTATAACCAAGTTATCCATAATTTTACTATCCCATAACCAAATCTTTTTGTTTATCCAAAGTCCTCATTGTTTACAAATAGCATTGTAATGCATGTGAGGTTACAAACAATTCACAAAAGCTTTTTGTTCTATCTTTTTTATGTTTTTAGATAGAAGGGTAGAAGTGTAATTTTTATTTTTTTAATGGGTCATAACGGGTTGACCCGTTAGTGACCTGTTAAGCAATCGTGTCTTAACGGGTCAACCCGTTTTGACCCAAACCCGATAAAACTAAACACAAACCCGCTTTTATCGTGTCATATTCGTGTTGGATTAACGGGTCGTGTCACATATTGCCAGCCCTAATTATGAGACATTAGGAGATGAAGTTTTATGAGATTTGAAGGTATTCATTCTGCAGATTCTCCATAGCGACTGTATCATATATAAAGCTATAGAATGTGTACAAGTTTGAAATGATTCTTATCAGATTTCAAGTTATAATTGTGCAAATTTTAGGTAAGTATTTTGTTCGATCTAAGGTATAGGTACAATAAATTAAATGGAAATGATACATTAGCTTAAAGGTGTAAAATGTGATCAAGCTAATTTGGGAATGTGCTTGGACGAGTTCGCCAAAATCCAAGTTGGGTTTAGATATGATTTTGGCATATTTAATGGTCCTTTGGTTGATACTACTAGTTCAAATGCTAGTTGGAGTGTAGGTGATGAACCTTCAAGAAAATGTTGTTAGACTTTTTGGAGAGCATTGCTCATTTTGGATGATGCGTGTGGACATTGGATGAAACTTGAGTAATATAAATAAATATATATTTCATTTTTGCCTATTTACATTACTTATTTTTGAAGTCTACATTCTTGTCTAATTCGAAGAAACCATTTTGACAACTTGTTGGTATTATGACAAGGGTATTTTGGAGCTATCACCGAAGAATTATTATAATTTCAAATACTTCATTGTGACCTCCCCATTTCAATTATAAATCAAATCCCCTCTTAGTCACTTGGCTAAGCACACATTTTGTGCCAAAATATGACTTCCTTTAGAAGATCAGTTCCCTCCCACTGATAAGAAGCATATGAATAAATTCCAACTCTTGATGTCTTATTTAGTTTCAAACTACTTCTTTCTAAACCACTCAATCTTAATCATCGAATGGGCTTAACTTATGTATGGGTTTATGAGTTCTTAGATAACCCCTTTTAGTGTCAAGCCTTTCCCATAGATTAATTTGTACTAGTATATTGTTAGTGATCATGAATGTATCTTCCAGAAGACTGCATGTGAATAAAGTTGTAAGAGACTATCTAGAAATATGTTTGAAAGTTTTTGGTTTTGGGAGTCAAGTCTATTTTCTACCAAAGTATGATGAGAATGTTCGTAGTAGGTGTTGCGTTGGAATAGACTTGAGAGTGATATGTTTAGGAGGTTGTAGTTTCAGGTAGGGGTGTAAAAATAAACCGAAAAATTGAAAAACCGGCCCGGTTGGTTCGGTCTGGTTTTCAACCAGTTTGATCCGGAATCGGTTTCTTTATTTTAAAAACCGATCAAATTCGGTCCGGAATCGATTTTACATTTTCTAACACCAGACCGGACCGGTTCACATATTATATATATTTTATTAATTTTTAATATTATATATAATATATTTTATATGATATATAATTTTTTTATATAATATATATAATTATGTATGAAATAATATTATATAATTTATAACATAACATTTTAATCTTAAACATGAATATTTATTTAATCATATGTTTTAAATATAAAATCTATATTAAATACATTTTATTGTCTAATAAATTCTCAATATATTTCTTTTGATAAATATATTAATAATATTAATATATTTAAGATATTAAAACCAGAAAACCGAACCATAACCGGTTTAGGAGGGTAAATGGTGCATAATCGATTTTTAAAAATACAAAACCGGTACATACCGATTCAATCCTAAATTTTATTTAAAACCGTACCCTACCGGATCGGTTACACCCTTAGCTTCAGATATCTTGGTAAATTTATTAGAGTACTTAGCAGAAATGCGGTACTTAGTAATATGATGATTTAGGAATAAAATCTTGGCAAGGATATCAATGAATTAGTGGTGACTTGGGACCATTAATTCAACTATACATTTCTTTGGAAAATTGGTCCTGTTGTAGTAAGCATTTATGGCTATTAATGATAAGACTTGAGGAGATTGTCAAGTGACCGAAACGAGTTCAATAGAAGCTTAGAAGATAAAGCCTAGAAGTCAATAGTAGGCAATGCAATCTAAATTGTGAAGCAAAAAACACCAATACCCATTGGGTGCTATATCATATGTTTTTGGGGAATTGAAGATTCTAGACTGCATGGCTTGCTTTAGGATACTAGACAATGTGTGCCATTGGAAGAATTAGGTATGATCACAATGGAAGAACCTATGGAGGTAAAGTTAGAAAGCAATAATTTATGATCCCATTGGGAGTAACTCTAGTCAACTAATTTGATTTCAAGGATAACGAGATGAACTACTTTAACACCCCACTTAAAAGCACCTCAGGACTTGGCCATAGTAACCATGATCTTAGCCAAGTAGAAGTTGTGATCCTTGAGATAAAAAGGAAAATTTTTGAGTTGGCATAAAAGTTTATACCATTGGTTTAGTTAGAATTATTAGAGAATTCTAGTTCTATATTAATTTTGAGAAAAGATGCCCAGAGGCCAATGATAGAATGACAAGTGACATATTGGAGAGTTGCCACCTTGGTGGGCTAAGTACTTGATTAAAATACTAGATGGATTTGGAGAGGGCCCAAGAGTTGGTTTAATAAGGGTCCTAACTTACTAAAATAAGAGGACTCAGGATAGACATAAGATATTCGGCCCAACTTAGTAGACATAAGACTATTGAGCCCAACTTAGTAAGATCCAAGGCTATAGGCCCAACTCAATATTTAATGAACTATTGAGACCAAGGAAATATTCAATAAAAATTTAAACATGGGACCCAATGATAGGTCCATTCTAAGCCCACACAAAAAGATTTAATATTTGGCCCAATGAGAATTCAACACTCGAAGCCCATCTCACACACCCCTAGGGTTACTTTCCAAACATGGTAAGATCTATAACTTGCGTTTAGGTTACTACTACCAAAACCCTCCTTATGCTCATGCTCATGAATAGTAACCAAAACATCATGATTTGCATAGTTTTCTTCAAGTTCTTTTCTTCATGATTTTTGAATTGTAATTTTTGTCTTTTCTACTTGTTTTGCATCACTCTTAGGCAACCCTAGAATAGTAGAACAAACCCCACCCACATCACTTGAGAAAAGGGCATGACAACGCCAATAAAGACCACCAATCAGCACACACAAGTGCAAACCATGCAACCCCAAAACAAGCTATTAAAACCATGGCTCTTCAACAAGTTTTCAAAGGGGTTTTCTACACCATTCAACCCTTATCATGTCATCTAAATCCAGACCTAAAATAATGCCAAGAACAGTCCCAAGAGTCAAACCAAAAACTCAACTATTCACCTAGGAAATAAAGAATTGATCAAACCGAATACACATGCTTCTTTAAAACTTTTTTGCACCAAAATCAGCCACCCCCACACACCACCACCTCTGTCATTTAGCCCTAAGTAAGTGCCCCAAAGTACTCCATTACATGCTTGGCCAATCACTTCCCATAGGCAGCAAAACTGATTGGCAAAAAGATTGGTGAACATGAGCTCATCTCGGCTACACCATGACCATTTAAACCTTTTTCATTTTTTGCTCAAACTTGACCAAGTGACAACCACTCTTACTTCATTACTCACCTGGAAAAGTTACTCAATAGTGTTCACTATATCAACAAAACAAATCACAAGGACGGGTCAAAGGGAAAGCAAAAACTAGACAGCCTTGGTGAAGCCAAAATTGTCGGCTTCCCACTTGGTTTGTGATGGAAATCAATTGTTTTCTTGTCTAACTTCTAGAACCATTCAGCTCCCTGCACTTATAGCCTTCGCCTTAATCTTGTCCATGTGGTAATCAAGTGGTTTTTCCAACTATTCCAACTATGCAAGTGATGACACATCTGAAAATACACTCAACACCTCCACCTCCCATACCCAACACTCACATTCCACACCCTTTAGCCAAGCCGTGTACTCCCTCACCCCTCATCCCTCCATTGAGTCCTATAAATACCCCATTCACCTCTCACTTCCTCAAGCTTTCTCTAAGTGCTCTCGAGAGCAATATACTCATAATGTGAGAAAAAGGGTGAAACTGAGTGGTGTGAGAGTGAGTTGTTTTTTTAGAATAATAAGCCACGATTTGGTGAGTACCTCTACCCTATCTTTTTTGGGTGACTTGTTTACATATTAGGATTTAAAGTATGGTATAAAGAGGAAGATTTGATCAAGTTACATAAGGTTGAACTTGGGAAAGTAGATATGGTTCAAATTTGGAGTTACATGTGTAAATTGTTTTGCTATGAATTTTAACCATGACATGTCTTGATATGTTCTGAAACTTATAGTAAAACTTTGAACATTTAGTTGAAAGTTTAAATTTGAGGAAAACAGCATGTCAAGATAAGTTTATAAGTCAAGATCTTGTGTTCTCATCTAAGCACATTTGGTTTCCACTTGCTTGAAAATGACCTTGTCATATCATGATTTAGTTTCCCAAAGTTTATGTTGTAAACCTTTAGAAACCTATTATCATTATGTTAGGGATTGAAGTGCATGATTTATTTATGCTTGAAGAATTCACATGTTAAAGAGAAGCTAGAAATATCATGCTTGTACCCGGTTTGAAGGTTTTGTGGTATTTTGGTGCAAATTGACGCATAAATGATGACAATAACTCTTGTGACCTAAATCTAAGTTGTTAGTATGTTCATTTTGAACAAATTTATTATTTGGTACTTAATAAAATTCAGTCACACATACATCCATAGAACTTATAGGCTTGAAATCACAAGATAATCAAAATGCATGCCCCGGGTAAGGTAGAATTAGCATAATAGTTGATTGATTCTTGAAATCAAGTTGGGGTCATGTCTGCTCAGATTGTCATATTGTCACATTTAATACCGCAATTCCTTGCTAGTAATAGGATCTTCTATCGAGATTTCATATTTTACACTCCATATTGACATATTTAATGTAGTGTGACCTTTTGCGTGTTATTTGGGCGGGAAAGTGGATAGGCCTTCTTGAGAATGTGGGTCGGACTTGGTAAGCCTGACCCTAGGCCTTGAGCACCGGGAACATAGGCCTGGCCCAACGAAGAGGGGGGAAATATTCCCTTTCGAATATGTTAAGGGAAATGGTATGCCTAAAAAAATTGACCACTATATGTTTGTTTTTTCTTAAAAAGAAAAAACCAAAAAACTAGATCGATCACTTCTTTTGATTATAACCATCGGTCGCAATTGCACCACTCATATTTTAAATAAAGATCAAATCCATATTTGATACTTCTGATCAACTTTCTTTATATATTATAAACAATTATATTTTACAAAATCTATGGTGAATGGTCGAATAAAATTAGTTATAACTTTCGCTAGAGCTTTCCAAATTTGAAATTTGGATAGCAAACATATGATAATCTCTCTATTATCGCACATAAAGAATTTTCTTTCGAACAGATTTTAAGACCCGTCGTGAGAAAGGGATTTGGCGCCTGCGAGCTGGCTGTAAATCTGGTGTGCTCAGCTACTGCGAGTGAAGCGCAAGGAACCCTGCTGGTTGGTGGGGAATGGCGCGGGGCTCTTCATCATCATCGAAGAAGGAGGTGCGTGAGAGTAGTAGGCAGCTCGATCCTGCTGGGACAGAGCGCAAGAGGCTCAAGAGACTGGCATTTGCCAACAACATACTCTCCGAGACTCCGGCCAAGGTCCACCAGCCGCTGAGCCCTTCAAAGGTCGTCAGCAAACACCATGGCAAGGACATTCTCAAGAAGTCCCAGAGGAAGAACAGGTTCCTGTTCTCCTTCCCGGGTCTTCTTGCTCCCGTCGCAGGTGGTAAGATAGGCGAGCTCAAGGATTTGGGCACCAAGAACCCCGTTCTCTACCTCGATTTCCCTCAGGTTTTATGCTCTCTTTCTTCCTTTTTTTGCTTGCCAATAAATTTTGCAGGAGAGAAGAATCTTTTTTTTTTTTGAAGCAAGGGAGATTCTATATTTCAATTGTAACAGAAAATTAATGATTTTTCGGGGCATAATTAACAAGATAAACGAGATTCTAAAACTGGAGTTTATTGTCTTCTCTAGACTGTAGCTCTTTTTCATTCAGTAGCTGTGATTAGTTGTTTTTCTCTCTGTTTTTTTTAATAGGTAAACTAGCTATGTTCAGTTCTGAGAACATGTAGTAAAGGGTGAGAAATCAGAGCAATTGGGTTGCTTGCTATCACTAGCTATTTAATGTCCTCTCTTTGTACCTAGTCTATGTATCAAGAAAATGAAGATGGAGCATCAGAATAATAAAACAGTATAATATCAGAACATTAATTATGTTAGGCGATATAATGGAGTGGTTCATGATCCGTATTGCAAATGTAGCTTGCCTTTTCTGTGCAACTAGTCGGAGGGTTTTGGTTGATAAGAAGATGAAGAAAATGCAAAAAAGCAACCTGGATGTTTCGGTTGATAAACTCAAATAGGTGTGGTTTCTAAGATTTTTCATGTCTTTTTGCCTATCTCTATATCGATAAAATTTCTTCTTACTTATAAAAAAAAAAAGATTTTTCATGTCTCTTTTTGACTCTTGGCTTACAAGTCCGCTTACAAAAATTCCAATAATTTTTTTCTTTCTTTCTTTATGATTTGCTGTTAAAGGCTGTTTATTGTTCTCATTGGTAGAATTTGCACACATGGTGTCAAGTTGTCAACAGTAAATGCTAATCTACATGATATATACATATTTTTTGTGTGCCAATTTCAGGGTCGAATGAAGTTTTTTGGGACTATTGTATATCCGACAAACAGATATTTGTCATTGCAATTCCCAAGAGGTGGGAAGAATGTGATGTGTGAGGATGTCTTTGATAATATGGTTAGTCCTATCAGCTTTGCTCAAATATCTTGAGTTACAATGATTTTTGTTTGCATTGATTGTTATGATGTTGTTTTCAACTCTATGGTGATTGTTTTCTTTCTTCTTTGCATGCCTTTGATACACCCAGTATCTTTAGGACTTCAAGATGCTTCTCCTACATAGTTGCAGTGACCAATATGAAGGAGAACAAATTAATGTCTGACAACATTGAGGCACTTATAAAAGATGAAGTCCAGAAGCAATAGGGAAAAAAATGGATTGACTAGAATTGAGAATGGTGCTATTTTTATAGATATACTTTAGACAATTTTATTTTTTTTCACAAGTAAATCAGGTAATTTTAACTTTTTAATCAGTGAGGAAAATCATTGTGTGTTTATTTATTTATATTATGGAAGATTACAATGCTAAGGATGACATGCAATCTTTAAATTTTTTTGATAAATTTAAGCTGTTTGAAGTTCAATATTTTCATTCTCAAGCAGAAACTGGTCACTAGAGTTCAATTTAAACCCCAAGGGGTTGGTCCAAGTGGTGAAGGTCTTGGTCTTGGGGTCTTACTCCCTTCAAGGTCCAAGGTTCAACATCTCATGGGTGCAAACAATCCTTTGGGATCACACCTCCTGGTGAAAAGCTAGCGATTTAACCAGTTCCGTGTAGGGAAACTTTAGAGAGTGCGGTGCACGGGATTGGGTTTTACTCTGCAGGGGTGGGTCCGAAGGGCATTGCCTTGCATCAAAAGGAAAAAAAAAGAGTTCAATTTAACTTGAGCTAGGCCAAAAGCAATAGTATAAATTCTCCAAAATTACATGCAAAGATGTGATTTTATGGATTAGAAAGTGGTGAAGAAGTTAGAGTTTTTAGTGGAGATATATATATTTTTTTGGAGGGGTGGGGGGAAGTAGAATGTCATATATTATTGATAAATTGCTAGGGGCACAAACCAAGTACACGGGGAGCATACAATGGGGAACACTGAATATAAGGAATGTTAGGGAGCAAGAACTAGTAAACTCTATAAAGGATTCAAAACAGGACTTGTTATGGATTGTTGTCCACTTATACAAGGATCTAAGCATGAAAGTTCTCAACTCTAGCAATTTTTTTTTTTTTTTGCAATCCATGAAGTTTTGGGCTTACGCTCCTTCCAAATCCTCCACATCCAGCACAAAGGCACCATCGTTCCAACATCTATGCTCGTAACTCCACCCAGCACACCTCCCCAAGCTGCCATTCGCTCAACCACTAAAAATGGCATCACCCATTCTATCCCAATAAGTTGGAACTTGGAAGATTGCTACGGACAAGACCCTAGCCACTTCATAGGTGAATCAACAGGTGATCGATGGTTTCCTTATTCTGCACTATACTCTTCCTGGGAAAGGAATGTATATCTTGGGGTGTGGGACATGATTAAGTGATTTGAGCTCAAATTGTCTTCTTCTGGCATGGATTCTTTGAATTTTGTTCTCATGTTCACCCCTCAACCTTAGTGGATACAGGAGGTCGAGGACTGAAGTGATAGGTTCCACTTCCCAATCCTACACCAATCTGATGAAGTTGATACTACACTGTGGTTTACCATTCGTAACCTAGAGAAAATCAACCACTGAGGCCTAACTGTGCAAGGCAATACCATAAAAATCTGGACAGGTTTCCTTTTGAGGCTTGATCTCCACACCACATTTCCTATGAGAACCTGATTCTTGACTCATCCTCGACCTCTTATCTTTGATGGCTTTTGAAAAACTTCCCCATTCTTGATGAATGTTTTTCCACACCCACATTTCGAATGGCCCATTGTCCAAGTGGAGGTAAATCTAGAAGTTCTCATTTGAAAGAATCAACACATTTATACTACACTGGACAAGTGTAAAGTGTGCTCCAAATGGAGGGTTGTGATGGTGCCATGTGTCCAATGAGATTCCCTAGTGATCCTAGGCTGATTTGGACATCCTATATGGTGATGTGATGGCTGTTTGGTGACTTGGCGCTCTCCAGTTGACCTATTTTTCACCCGAAAAACTTGAAACTTATTATTGCACCTTAAGATTCCAAAAATTCATACGAGTCTAATGGTGCAATCCGTTTCACCTAATTATGATCCTAAGTGCCTAAAAAAAAAAAGAAGGCAATCCGTCCCCTTAGCAAATCATAATTTGACTATGCTAACAGACTAAAACCTAATCAATTGTTTGATCCATGAAATCCTCCTAAATTTTCTTGGCATTCCTAAAGTCCAAAGAAATTACTTCTATCGAATTTCTTTTGGGGTGTTAGATGCACTGTGAATGAGGGTGCTTTGTTTGCTGCATCTGTGTGAAAGTTTGTTGACTGGGTGCTGGATGTGTGTAGTGGCTGTCGAGGCCGCCATGAGAGGTTGCCTTCTGTTTCTTTCATTGCATGAGGGAGGGCCTGCAGCAGAGAGAGAGAGAGATAGAGGACCTGCAGTAGCAGATGGCTGACGTGAGGCAGCAACAAGCCAATTGTGGTTGTTGATTTGGTTTGCATGTGTGGTAGCCCTAGGGAAGAAGGAATATATATATAGGTTTGCATGCAGATGGTTTATGCTTGGGTCGGGTCTCACATTTGTGTCAAACTTCATGGGTTTTGGGTCTAATTTATAGGCTTAACACATGGGTTCTAGGGTTTTTCCTTGGATAGTTGACCTAGTCATGGGCTTATTCGTGGACTTTCAAAGCCACCTTGGGGCCTTGGGCTTAATAAACAATTGGGCCATTTAACTGTCCTAACCCAATTCTTGGGCTTCCCTATGTTTTTTTAGACCAAGTTGAATAATAAATTCAACTAGGAAAAGCATTTGGAGGGTGAAGATACCTACTACGGTGGTGTTTTTCAGTCGGGTGGTTGCTCTAGGGAAAGTATTGACTACGGATAACCTTAGAAAATGTGGTTTGTGTATAGCTGATTTGTGTGTCATGTGGAAGAAGGATGGCGAATCTGTAAATCACCTTTTTTTACATTGTGAGGTGGCAAAGTCTTTGTGAAATGAGGTTATTGGTCGGACAGGTTTATATTGGGTGATGCCTAAGGATGTTGTGGATCTTCTTGCATGTTGGTGTGGTTTTGAGGCAAGGAAATGTGTAGCTGCCAGATGGAGAATGATTCCTTTGTGTTTAATGTGGTGTCTATGGCTGGAAAGGAATGAGAGATGTTTTGAAGATAGAGTGTTCTTTTGAATATCTTCGAAATTTTTTCTTTTCTACTTTGAGTTTGTGGGCTAAGATCTTTGTTAGGAATGATGATAATTTACTGAATCTGTTTCTGTTTTAGTTTTCCTGTTTTCTAGAGTGTAGTAGGTATTTCCTTTGTATACATCCTGTGTTCTTGGGCTGTGCCTATTCTTAGTAATAAAGATTCTTATTAATTATAAAAACAAAAATAACAAATTCTAATGGGGCAGGTTTGAGTCCAAAGTAAGCCCAACTTGTCCAATAGATACTTTTGGGCTCTTAAATAATTTATTGGGCCTAATACCAATTAAATAGGGCCCACTTGCTCCCTAAATATTCAATGGGCTTTAATCCAATTGTTGGGCCCAATAAAAATCATTAACCTACTGCAATAGAATATGGGCCTGTGGTCTATTCAAAATTACCCGATAAGTCTTAATTGGACTCACATAAAATATTGGCCAATTAATATCAACCAAAATCATCCACTAGACCTCAATGGGCCTTAAAACCAACCTAAATAAATTATAGCTCATGGGCTTATCCAGTATGGCCCATAAAACCTAATTTAGGCCCAATAAAATTACCCATATTTTCTGACTTCAGAAATATTGGACTGGGTCGTTACAGCTTGGTTTGAGTGGATTAGCAGGAGATAAAAATTAAGAACTACTTGGATTAAAGAAATTGATGACAAATACTAAGGTTTACCACCATTTGGCCAATTCGCAAAAGGGGTTTAATTTGTTGAGGGTATTGAGATTGATGGGAATCATTTTAGAGAAGAGGGAGAGATGAAAGATGTGATTGTGACATTTCTTATGGGGATTGACATCCTCTGTTTGATTACTTGTCATTTGCCAGTATCCATGTGTGGGTTGTAGTTGATTGGAGGGTTGATGTAAGGGGAGAGATGCTGGCTTTCCTCGATTCCTTTGGTCCTATGAAATTGTAGCTATAAAGATTAGATATCACATACCCCTAAGTTTAGCTCTGTGTTTTAAATTTACCGGTGAAGGCGTTGGCATACAGGTTAAAGAAGTAATGGAAGATTTGATTTCTGATACTCAAAATGCCTAGGTGGTGGGGGGTTAATTATGGACTTGGTCTTGATTGCTAGTGAGTGCTTGGGAAATAGGTTAGACAGTAGAATTCCAAGAGTTACATGCAAGCTGGGTATTGAGAAAGCTTATGATCATTACAATTGGATGTCTAGTTTATATGTTGGGTATATATGGTTTTGGAGTTAAATGTTGATGTTGGGTGCAACAATGTATTTACTACCTTGTCAGGATTGTCAGATCTAGCAGTGCATTACCTCACTTAGACTTTCTGTCTTATTAAATGGAAGGCTTCTTGATTTTTGTATGCTTAAAAGGCCAATGACAGGGAGCTCCTTTGTCCTTTTATTCTGTTCATTCTACTGATGTAAATTCCTGGTAGGATGTTAGTTAGGGTAGTGCAGAGGGTGTAATTTAGGCTTGTTGGCAAAGGACCGGCAAAAGAGTTGGTTATCTCTCATTTATTGTTTGATGTTGATACATTCTATTTGTGATGCTGAGTCTACAACTAAAGCATATTAGGTGTATTATCTTGCATGTCATGGTTGTGTCTGGTTTCAAACTAAATTAGTTGCGCTCCGTCATGATGGAAGGGAAAAATGTTGATTTTTAATTCTATTTTATTTGTTAATTTTGTTTATAATCTGATCGTGAAGTAATTGAAAGTGATTTTTTATTACTAATTTTAATTAATTATGTATAGACGAGAGAAGAAAAATTGATATAGATGAAAGAATACAAAGTGCTCGACTTTTAAAATTTAAGGAAGTTTTTACCTATCAAAAACAAATTCAAGGAACCTTCAAATTGTTTTAAATTTGTAATTATTTAACATATGAACGGATGACATGGCTCAACAAAAACAGGGTTATTGTTTTGAAAATTATATATGTTGTAGATTTCTGGACAAGTAAGATTGGCTTAGTTGGTGATGTTGTTGGAGTTGAAGATGTGGCTGTTGAAGTTCAGCCCATACACTGAATCCAGTTCTTGGGGTGACAATCTTATTTTAAGCCATACAGAATTTACTTGTATAGTATAGAATATAGTATGGCAAAATAATAATCCTTACATAAGTTGCAGCTTGCAAGTTATACACTACATAATCCATGAGTTATATTCTGATATATTTGTTAGGTTAATTGAATGGGTCTGTGCATAGAAAACTTGTACCATATGTAAATAATGGTTTAAGGCGATTGTTACTTTCTCGTGGTTGTCAACCGGATGCGAAACCATTTGGTGGTCTCTTCCAGGGCAGCACTTTTGACAGCCCTGCATGTCTTTAATCTGAAAAAATTTTACATTCTTCCCTTCCTTCTTCCTCATGTTCCTTCCTGGGTTACAAGACATTATTTGTGCCCCTTTATGATTATCCCTACGAGTGTGTTTCAAACTTCCCTTTGAACCAAGTCTCTCAGCAGTTACTTTTGATACTACAGGTTGTATTTTCTGAAGCATGGTGGATTGGGAGAAAAGATGAGAACCCTGAGGAAGCTCGACTTAATTTTCCTAAAGAACTGGATGAGGTTAGTTTTCCTCAATACAAGTTGCTTACCAGTTGAAGTGCATATTTTGTATTCTTTTGAATTTCGGGGTAGTTATGTCCCTTCATGATCCATGTATTCAATGTCCATTGTTTTCAGGGACAGCTCATTGAATATGACTTTAAAGGTGGAGCAGGTGCTGCATCTACAAATCAGCCTGGTTTACATAAAACAGAGATTAGACTGGTTGAAGAACAGTCTCCTAAAGTTGAGTCTGAAGTTGATTTATCAGATGGTGAAAACATGTTGAAAGATTTTACGAAAGAGACTCCAGTTCGACATTCAGAGAGAACTGCTGGGAGAACTTTTAAGTATTAGCTTTGCTGTCTTATTTTTCTTGATATAAATTGTTATCCTAAGACAAAGGTGTAATTAGCTGTGAAATTCTGCTATTGCCTGAAGATATTGAATGCTGATCATGTTGTCTCTTTGCTTGGGTGGTAAAGGGATAGGAAGAGGTTGGGTTATATCTTAGGTTATGGTGTTAACAATCAGAAAACTTGAGCGTAAACTCGTATTTTTTAGACTCATTGATTGTACATGGTAACACCCCCGCCCCCCCCTCCCTCCCCACCCAAAACCCCACAAAAAAAAGATAAAGAGGAAAAAAGATTGTTGATAGTTAAAAAAAAAAAAAGTGCTGTTTCTGAACTTATCAATGTTGACATAGGCATGGTCTGCCATTTCACCTGAAGGAATGTGGAGAGATTGTCACGCATCCATCAGATACAAGATCTATAAACTACAAGATTATTGTTTGTGGTTCCTTTCATGATGGCTCCCTATTCCCTCTTTTATTTTCCTTTTCCTTTCTTTTTAGTGAATTTCTGACAAGATAATAAAGCTTTCAGATCACCTCAAAGACACCGAAATTTGAACCTGTCATTCATTTGCTGATGCTTCTGCTCATGTCTTAGTCAACTCTGTTAAATTTTTCATTGATTAAGCTTTGATTCCTATTTGGTTTTTGTTAATCCTGTCTTCTAAAATTTCAATAGTTCCATTTACCTCTAATCCATTTATTGGTCAGTTTTGCAGAGTCTTCTTCCAGGGAGGATTCTGTTGGATGCGATGCTGATGTATCATCAGAAGAAGAGAAGAAAGTAGTGGAAGTTGATTCTTCAACCACAAATTGTACTGCTGGAAATATCCTGATCATATTATCTTGATTAGTTAATGTTTTTTACAAGCAATAAACTTCAATAAACTTTGCAGAAGGTAAAATTAATATTCAAGGGTTGCTAAACATATCTGCAAGCCAGCTGCACTAGAACATTGACTTTTTTCCGTTACATTTTAATCACATAACCATTCCATTCAGCTGCAATACTTTGATTCCCTTAAATTTGTAACTACAGACTGAAAATCTCAGCAATGTAAATATTGACATTGACAATAAGGATGCCGTAGAAAAAACTCAAATTCCTGAACAGGATGAAGGCTCCTTTGTGTTGGCGTCCAAGTTGAAAAGGCAGTCTCACATTGCCACTCCAGGGACTGAATCTAAGGGAATGCCTGACACTAGTCATGGTTCGCTTGTTCAGGCTACTATATCCACATTGTTTAAGAAAGTGGAAGGGAAGGTAAGGCCTTTAACTTTATTTTAACAACTTAAAGTGCAAAGTAGTTGTCAAATAACTTTGTTTCATTATCTTTTGATTTTGGCCAGAACTTGAATGTGTTGTTGAGGTGCTATAGTATTTCTAATATAAGGTTTTTTCCTTGGTGCTTACATTCCTGCACCTTCACTCTTTCTTAATATATGATGCAATAACATTCACTATTATCTACATCCATTCAATATTAGCTAAAGCCCATGTTTTTTTCCTGAAGTCTAACAAACAGATCCCTTCTCTCTCTCTCTCTCTCTCTCTCTCTCTCTCTCTCTCTCTCTCTATTTGTTTCCTTTTCTTCTTATAATTGAGAAGTTATCTTTATCTTTCATTGCATTTAAGCTTTATAGTACTTGCTTGATTCCATCTCTTTATGATGGTGTTATTACTTTTTCTTGTTCTTGAAACACTTGTAGGATTATGCCTCTAGTTAAATAAAAAGTGTTAAGGAAGGAGTATTAGTACAAGACATTATTGTAATCAATATCAGGTCAACTGTATTGATTGTTCAGACTATATAATAGAATACCGAGGAGGAGTTATCTTTTTGTTTCCAAGTTGCATTCTTAACATGGTATTAAAGCAAGGTTCTCTGGTTTAGCTTTAGCTTTTTTCTGGCCCAAGCCCTCCCTCTACACTTCTAAGCTTATTTCTCTATTGACACCAATTCTAACCTACCCAGGGGTCATTCCCTGCCGATTGACACCAATTCTAACCCCCTCGGTGCAGTGCAATTGCTTTGATTGCTTTCAACCAAAAAAAAAAAAAAGTGCTCTTTTTATTCATTTTGCTTCCACGTTTTTCCTGGTTCTTTCTGCTTCCTTCTCCATTCTCAGAAATGCAATTTAATCCTTCAGCATTGTGGAGTGATAATTTTTTTTTCCTTTACATTCAACTTCATCGAGAGTATTGCACTAAGTTCCATCAGAGTACAGGACATTTCTTTTAACCATGCCCTTGGTTCCAAAAACAGTGTGAAATGGAAAAACTTCCACTATGGCTTTCATATTAACTCGTTCAGATAATATCCAGACAATCTGGCTGGGATGCAATGAGATTTCATCAATAGTTCCACCATACAACTTGTTCAAATGCGATATCACTTTCTCAGAGTTAATTTTCTATACCAACTGCTAACGAGTAAGGACCTTAATATCATTGTTTCCATCTCTCTTCTATTATCAAATGTAGAAACTCTCCTTTCTTGTATAAATACTGTTGATGGCTGTAAAGATGATATTGGTATTTTTTTTGGTGAGTTGTTTGCCAATATTGTAATGCCCTGGTCCCGCAGGGGTCGGAGAGTTACTTCTTGTAACTTAAAACTCACATTTCATCAAAATATTTACAGACTCCAAAATTTAAAATCATTAGAATACTACAAAATCTCTTAATAAAATCTGCCAATCCTCAGATATCTTCTATGAGTAATCCACTATGCTTAAACAATCATCTCACCCATGTTCCATAATTCCGATCCTTATCTAAGCTATTCCAAAATCATTTGAAAAATATTGTGGAGATAAGGGGTGAGTTATCAACAACTCAGTAAGTAGAGAACATATACTAGTGTGCAAACATGAGCATTTACAAAGTTCAAAATACAGAACAAAATATTTTTACTTTTAGAATGCAGAATCAAAACATGTTATCAAAAATATCAAAGCGAAAGTTCAAAAATGTTTTTATTCAAAGTTCTTTTGGCATAGCATAACTGACCACCTTCATACCAGAATATCATATCAAATCAGAGGTCATGTTTAACCCCCGTGGTAGGGTTGTGCAAACCCCCGTAGCTAGCCGAGCAGAAACAGAATGTGAATCTTCCCCTTATTATTCTCGGAGCCCCGAGTGTGCACACAAGCAAGACCACCAGAAAATCACTTTGTTTCCAAAGTGGGTACACCAGAAACAGAACAGTTGGTACCAACCCAAACAGAAGCCTCTATTAGCACCCGTGGTAGGTCAAATAGATCACCATCCACAAACCACATCCCAAATTCAGAATGTCATGCTAGAAGTTTTCAGAAATCACATTATATCATATCAGAGTTTAGAACATTTTCAGAACAGAATAGAATCAGATCACAAAAATATAATTTATGCACAAAATTTCATATTCGCTCTCTTTTGCATAGTTTAGAAACAAAATGCCAGAAAATAAGCTCATGTCTACACTAATCATGACAAAAATACTTTCGCTTTCATACAGAGTTCATGAGTAATGCTAAAACAAACAATTGAGGTTGTTTTTCATGTTTCTTTTAAAAAACCAAAAGATGCATATTTTAAAAGTTAACCTCGTTTCATTTTCTTTTTATGCAAAGTCTAGCATAGGAACCCTGCTTACCTGGATTTCTTAGCTTTTTAGAAATTTTCCTCAATAATGCCGAACAAAAATTACTTGTCACCTATAAAATCTTCACGTAATTCTCGTAAATTTCTGGTCATACACACATTTTGATATTTAAACCTGAAATGCTAAATTAACCTATTTTAAATCCTCAAAACCTAAAATCCTCAAAATTCCTAAAATATCATCATTTTCCAAAATCATCAGTTATCCCCTTAATATACTTAACCTAATTCCCACTCAAACATCAGTCTATTTAAGAAAATCAAAACCCAACCCTCTTAATGAAAATATCATACTGATTTTATTTCAAACAGCCCCTGGTTACAAAATAACATAAAAATACAAGTTCCAACTTTTAAAATAATTTAATACTAAATAATATAATTTTAAAACTCCTTCATTTTCTTTCTAAAAACATCTATTTAAAAAAACAAGATCCATACAACATGGATTTAATATAAAAAGAAAAAAGAAAGCAGGCCATGTAAAACCATTAGTATTATTTTTGAAACTAACCATAAAATGCAGTTTCTGGAGTAAATCTCAAATATATTGTTTAAACCCATCGTACTTATAACTTTGACACAAAAAAAATATTTGTAATATTAACTAAAGGGCAAAATTGTAAAATCATAAAACCAAAACTTCAACACCTCCTGCACACGAAGCTTTACGTAAAGAAAGTATTGCAAAGCTTATTTTAGTTTACAAAGAGCAAACCCCCTAACGAGAGAAAGAGATCCAGACCGAGCGATGGAGACTCACCGAGAGGAAGAGGCAGTGAGCAGAGGGACCAGGGTTAGCCGGTGGTCCCAGGTGGTCGATGACTTGGAACACAAAAAAAAAAAAACTAAGAGAGAGAGAGAGAGAGAGAGTGAGTGAGTGAGTGAGTGAGTGGAGGCAAGGCTCAGCGTGGCCTTACCGAGAGGAGCACGGTGGACTTGGGGTGGCACGCTTATACTGTCGAGGGCTTTGATGTTGAGCAGCCCGGCGGCAGTGGAGGAGCTGTGATCCACGGCCGTCGCTGCTCTGTTTTTGGGAATAAAAAACGGGATTCACACGGGCTGAGTTGGGTGGTTCGGCTGGGTCACACGGTGGCTGTGCAGTGGTGTTGCTGTTTCGCATTGGCTGGGCACGAAGGGGTAGGGCAGCGTTGTGGCGGCTGGGCTGTTTTCAAGGCGTTTCCGAAGTGAGGCTGTGCCTTGCGAAGTGGTTGGAGTTGCCATGCGTGGATCTAGGCAGTGGGGGTCACGTTGTGAAGGTTGCTCTCAGTGGTTTGGTATGCGATGGTTCTCGGCAGGTGCTGGGGCCACATAATATTTTAGGAGAATGTGAGGGAGAGACTGAGGTGGTGGCTGGCCATTCTTGGTGTTGGGGATGACATATGGGGTATTTCTGTGGACTGAGTATCATATATATATATATATATATAGAAAACTGATTTAAACCTAGAGAAAGAAGGAAGGAGAGATGTGCATCAAGTATGCCGTGAAAAACGGACGTGATGAAGCTGTGAATAAAGAGGAGTCTGTGGGGTTGTTGCTCTATAGCTAGCTAATGGAGGAGGTGCAATTGGCTCTGAAAAGGAAACCTAGGGTGCGAGAATGCAGTGTGTGCATGAGGGTGCAAGACGTGGTTGAAATAAAACCCTAGAGTTAAAAACGTGCATGCGAAGGACACAGACACAAAGAAGCCGTGCATGCAAGATCTCACGGGCTTGGACTTTTTCTCCAAATTTTGGGTCTCGACTCAATCTTAAAAAAAAATAATCTAATTTGTTCAAAAGTTATCTCGGCCCATAAAAGATTTTTAACTTAAATATTAAACCCAAAGAAAATTATAATCTACCAAAATAGAGATTTTTAGGCTCGTAGTCTATTTTAAAAAATATATATATTTTTGAAAACTCAGATGGGCTTTTAGCAAATATAAATCTAATAAATAGCTTGGCACTTGATCCGAATGTTACAAATACTTTTGCTTTTTCTAACCCATGCTTAATGATCTCTGCGATCTAATAAGCCCCCCTTGGTGCTTGTTCAATTCCTTAATGAAAAAGAAAAATCCTTAATGATCTTAATAAAATGGGCTCTATGAAGTTCCCATGGTCAAAGATGATGCAGTTAATTTTATACAAGGTTTTTTTTCTTTTCTTCTTTTTTTCTGTTTCAGTTTTTTAATTTACTTGAGAAGGACTTGTGTTTTGCTGTGCTTTTCTGTGCAAGCCAAATTGCTTTATGAGAAATTAGGGTTTCAATGCAGTTTATGTTTTGATGAAATCCATTAGCTAAATTTGAACTTTGAGCTTTTGAAAAATTCAATGCAATACATTTGGGAAAATCTAATGGAAACTTAAAATTTAGTTTCAAAGTTCAGTATGCAAACCGTAATTATCATCTTTGTTACTCTTCATTTTTTTTCAACTTCGTTAGGAAAGGGATTCATGCAAGTTTATCAAACTCCAATAAATTTAACCTTGTTGCTAAGAATCTTTTATGGATAGACCTTATTGGTGAGCCTTTCTGAAGCTCATGGTGGCCTCAATGTTAGTGATGTTGACATGCTATTACTGGGGCTTATCCTTGTACAATATATTCTAGATGGCCAAATTCATTATCCATGCATACCTGCTACAATTGAATTGTTACTTGGTAAGGTATGAGGAGCCTTGTTTTTAAACCAGATAATAGGTTCACCTTTTCATGCCTGCTTTCATCTGAAGTTGCCTGAGGAGTTCTTTATTTATTTATTTATTTTCCCCCTGCCTTTATAATAGCAGAATAGTGCCAACTAGCTTTAGCTCCAAACAGACCTTCATCTGTGCATATGAGTAGGGTGGATGATAAGGTTGTGAGCTCAAGGCTCTCCAGGTGGGTGCAACTTATCAAAAGATAAAAAAAAGAAAAGAAAAGAAAAGAAGGCAGAATATTGCTCCATGGACATCAAATTTGTTTATCATCATGCCCATTGATATCTAGTTTCCTGCATTTATTTCATTACAGGTCATATTGTTAAAATAAACTTGAGCTATACTGCTCAGTACACTGGATCTAACTGTTATTCCTAGATTCTGAATAGAACTTTTCATTTTTCAGATAGCACCAAGAAATCCAAGGAAATCTCCATCTCAAAGAGGTTGCTAATTTTCCCAATTTATTTTCCTTTAATGAGATTGTTGGGATTAGAAGACTCAGAAAAACAAACTATTGATGTTTTCCAGTTTCTGGCCAGAAGTCGAAGAGTACTGATTCAAAAAGGAGCAGAAATGAGGTGAGAACTCTGTGTGTTTTTTTCTTTTGAAGTTTGAGTACAGCGATCTCTTAGCGATTGCTGCTTTATGAGGGACAGTTATAGGATCCAGGTAAACTGTGTTAGCTGAACAAAGTTAAGAGTATTACATGTTGTTCTTGCAGGATGGACCTAGAAAAAAGGCAAAAGTTATCAGGGCAAAAGGTGCTGGTGATTCTCTCTCTCTCTCTCTCGGCCTGTCACTAGCACCTCCTAATATTCCCATGCTGTTGCCTACTATACCTTTAATTTATAGATACTTCAAAATCTTTCAATATACGTTACGAGGGAATCAAGATTTAGAAGCTAGTTTGTACTGTGATGGAAGAATACTTTTTCCTTTATGCCTATGTTGTTTTTGGGATGTAACATTGGTGCTATTTGACAACTTAGTATATGAATATTAACCTTTTTTTGTTGGTATGCAATCTTATTTTATTGGAGGTATTAACTATCACATGACTACTAAAAATTCTTGATATTTATTTTGTTATGGACTATTGGTCTGGATATTGATAATGAAACTTTATCACGAATCTAATCGTAATTTGTGAATGATTTATATAGTTGCCCCTAAATTATATGTGAAATTATGTTAATTGGGTCAAAATAAATATACTGGTAAGCTCAACCCATTTGTATGAAACAGGTTAACTCAATGCAAGTTGATTATTAAGCGGGTTATATGAGTTGCCTTATGTCACCCGTTGTTTATATGGGTCATGTTAGGGTCTTGGGTTCTTACCCATTTAATTAAACGGGTCATGTTTAGGTTTTAACCCATATGGTCAAATACTCATGACTTGACATAACACGAACTCAACTCATGAACATGAATTGCTTATAGGTTTCTTAACTCAAACTATATATAAAAACTATATAGCTTCTGCTATAGAGAAAGTTTATGCCTAAATTTCTTATCTTTCCACTTGAGTTCCTGATGTTTGTAATCTGAATTTGATCTCTTAATTTTCGATTGAGCTGTTATCATATATGTTTGTATTTATAGATTTCTGCATAAAACTTTTTTTTGTTGCTTGCGTGTTGGATTTTGGTCCGCACTTTATAGACAAACTTGGAATCTGCAATCTTAGGTAATATTGGTTCATGATCATGGGAACCCTTTGTTATTCCTCTTTTTAGAAAAGCAGGAAATTTGGTCAGTTTAGTAGTTCTTTTCATTGTTGTGGATGGTAATAATAGCAGGAGCATACTACTTTTGTTTTATCAGGCCTCTCTACCTTCTGTGGGTCTTCATTTTTCACAATTTAATATCAGATTTATGAATTGTTTGTAATAAAATTTGTTTAAAGATAGTTCAGCCGTTCTAGTTGTGTAAATTGCATAAAATTATTATTATTCTAATTAAAAGGCAGTCCTTTCTGGAAATCCACACATCTATATATATATGTGTGTGTGTGTGTGTGTGTGTTGATGCTTCACTCCTAAACATACGGATTGTTTATGTCATTTTACTTGTAAAAAAAAAATCATTACAAAATGTGAATATAAATGTCAATAGCAAACTTACGTATCAGCATTCCTGTGTTTGCAGGGGGAAGAGCCATGGCAAAGAAAAAAGATCAGGTATTTTGTTTTAGTTTTAGTTCATTTGTGTTCTCTGTGTATTTCTATCTTCTCATCATACCAACTGATAAAAAAATCATTTATCCCTACCATGAGAAGTTATTTCTCTCTCGTAATATCTTATCATGTACTAGGTGAAACAATTCTAGCTACTAAAGGTTCTTTATGTTGGCAAAATGAATTTAAATGCCAATCAATATGAGAGCTTTTAGAAATGATTATATGTGCTGAATATGAATTGATCATTCTGTCTAGTAATTGATGTTATTTCTTGTTGCTTTCAAATCATTGATCAATAATTTGTAGGACGGAGAGGTCAAGGATGTGGCTCTTAGAATAAAGGCACAATGGATGAAGTGGAGAAGTGCATCAGGAGAATTGTATGACCATAGATTACCTTGAAAAGAAAATACAGTAGGATTGCTTTGAGACAGCTATGCTGTATGGTACAAAACTTCATTTTTTAAGAAAGATGTTCATAAAATTAATAAAATTAATAAAATTAGAGTAGCCAAAATGATAATTTTATAATTGATGAGTGAGAATGCTAGGAAAAATTGATATTAGGAATGAAGTCTAGGAAAAATTGATATTAGGAATGAAGTCATCATTCAAAGGTAGGGCAGCCACTATCGAGGTAAAGATGATGAAAACTTGCTTAAGATGGTTATAGTCTTGTGCATGAAACTGTTAATGCACTACTGAATCGGAGTGATTTAACGTAAGTTGAGGGGTAAACTTAGGTAGGGGGAAGCATAGAATAATATCAGTAGATGTAAGGAAAATGATTCGCAAGTTAGGGTGGCAACAATGTTGTTATTTCGAAAATTCTTTTCTCAAGCCTTTATTTTAACACACCAGTCCACACTGTCCAGCTGGAGGAGTAAAGTCACCAAATAGCCCAGGTAAAAAGAATTGAAAGGCACGAGCTCTGATATCCTTCCTGTGACCTCCTTCCCCATTCGCACCAACCTCTGCTTCCCTTCCCCTTCGCCCTTTCTCGTTTCTTGCCGGCACCGACCTAATGACTTTCCTCTTCTCGCCGGCGTTTTCTCTGCTTCCCGTGAGGAAACGAATTGAAAGGCAGTCACACTTTAAGCTCAAGCACTACAATTAGACAAAGTTATATCTTTTAGTATCAAAAGACCAGAAAAGGAGGGATTTGATAGTGTGAATCAAAGGGTGCCATTACTTCAGATTTGAAAAGAGAAACCGCCCATTCAAAGTCAAGGCTAGGAGAAGAATGGATTCTGACATCTAATGGGTGCTTTTCACTTGGCCATTAATTGAAAGAAACCCAACCAGTTCAATTAAAGGCTGGGAGAGGAAGGGAAAATCGTTACTAGGTGCCACTGACTCATTTGGCCATGGCACGAGAGAGCATGATGCAGAAAGCACAGAAAATTATGTCAAATGCTGTGGGATGGTGGATAAAACACTGCGGCAATACCTCTTACTCTGCTGTGGGATGGTGGAAGCTGGGGGAGACAAATGCTGTGGGATGGTGAAAGCTGGAATCGACAAATGCTGTGGGACAGTGGAAGCTGGAATTGACAACTGCTGTGGGACGGAACCCTAGATTGCAGTGTTAGAAATCGGTTCACGGTGAAGAGGGCTCGAGCTTTTATGTTTCTATTTGTTTGATTTAGCTAAATTCGACATCAGCCGCCACACTGGCTGGTGTGGCCTGCGTGTTAAAATAAGGGCTACTCCCTAGCAGCTCTGGTGTTATTTTAGTTAGGATGTAGTGGAAAATAATATGGTGGCTGACCTTGATTAGCCAATGGACGTTGTTGGGTACAATAATTTTTTTGATAGGTAAAAGAAGAGGATTAAACTAAATATAGTTTATTAAACAAAATGGTTGGTTCACAAAAGAATTATAAAAAAAATTACTTTACATACTGACATGACTTGATGTGATATGTTAGATTATAAGTAGTTGGAGACAATTATAATAGCAAGAAGTTGCTGAATGTCTGATTTGGGGATAGACTTTTGAAAGGAGCTTTCCAAAGCTTCAGATAGAAGACAACTGTAGAAGCTATATTTTCTTTCTGCGGACAATTGTATTGTCACCATGGATTTGTTAGGGACCAGCCTAAGGTGGCATTCTTCAAACCTTCTTTTCCACAATCTGATCGCCTGTCAGCTTTGTTTTTGGTGTTTGATTTGTCTGGCTTTTCTTGGTCATTACTCAAGTCTATAATTTAGTTTCTGGAGTGTTGGTGTAAAGCAGCTAGTAAATTATGGAAGGCATAGTTCCTTCTATATTTAACGATTTGGCTTCTATACTTGTATTCAAGGGCCTATGAGTCATGACGGGTTTCATAGATCCTTCTATATTTGGCTTTCGGTTCAACCTTGCTAATGATGAGATTGAAATCCCCGAATGTCGTTGAAAGGTAACTAACATCTTACGTAAACCATGCAGATTGAAGATGATGATATTGAACAATTCTCGAGCTCTTCGCAGGTGATTTCTCGAACAACTAAAATATATATCTAAATTGCATTTGCAAATTTTTCAGTCTCTGGACACGGTGATAAACAACTCATCATATAATTCTTTTTTATCATTGGTAAACTGATGATATAATGTTATTTGAAGCCAGCTTATGATTGAATTATAGTTTGTGTTGATCTTGCTAATTTACTTTCATGATCATCTTGTTTAGGATGGCCATGGAAGTGATGAAGATTGGGCTGCCTAAGATTCTTATCACACATTCCGGAAATTCCAAAATAGTTTTCAGGCAAGCCATGTATATTACTTACCTTCCTTATGCCTATATGTAAGAATTGTGTTTTAAGGCGATTTCAGATTAAATCATGGGAAAAGATCTGGATCGGATCTTTCGCTTTGATAGAAGCTTTTGTCAGACAACCCATCAGTTGCTTTGAATGCTGTCTTCGGCATTTTTAGTTGGAGAGAAAATATGAGCAATCAAAATGAAGGCCGAGGAAATTGTTCTGAAGAGAGAGACATGACTTCAAATGATATCGTGTCAATTTCTCTTAGGGAAATTTAAGAAACAGTCCCATTTGTTTACACTTCTAAACATAGTCTCTGGATTTGACTTCTTAGTCCTTAGGTTTTGCGGTTTGTTAAAAAAGGTTTCTTTGTTATGCATGACATGTCATGTCTTCAAATCATGTTTAGACGGTATGTCGTTTATTATCTCAGAAAACAAAATACATTACATCTTTCACCTTCGTGAGAATCTCCCAAAGGCATTCATTCCATTTCCATTTGAACACCTTTGCGTGCGCCTTTTTAGTTAAGAAGCCGTCCAGACGCTTATTCGAACAGTCATCGAATGAAGTTTTGTTTGTCAAAGACCCAATTTATGTCTGTAGCAAAAGTTCACAACGCTGTGTTTAAACGAAGGTTTTGGTAAAAACGTGGCATTAAATGATTGGAAAATTATTTAAAAAGTTTTTATTAAGGAATTTCGAGGGAATGATGATTAAAATGATAATAAATAATATTTTTTTTTTAAAATAAAATTTATTCTACGGACCAATCTCCAAAGTCGAAGGAGATATACAATTATGATTTAATTCTCTCAGTGTTAATATGTATGTATGTATATTTTTCATGTAGAAAAGACAAAATAAATAACACAACACCTTCGGCCCAAGAAAAATATTCAGTCATAAAAAAATAATAATAATAAAAAAGTAATACTATATGTAATAGTGAAATGTTATATAATCGTTTAAAAAAAAAAGAGGAATTTATTATTAAAAAATTAATTAATTTTTTTATATAATTTTATATTTATTCATTTTTTTTTAATTATTAGGTGACTTACATACTTACAAGCATCATTTTTCATAATAAAAATAGAACTCCCGCCATCTTTAGAAAATTTTCCATGATAAAGTTGAGATACTTCGTCGCAAAATGTCCATTCATTTCGTTGCTAAAAGTCGTGCACCGGAATTTTTTTCTTCTTGTAAAGTTTCCTTCAGCAATGAAATTCCTTCAATCGATGAAAAATATGTTGTCAGCAAATGTAAAATCTTTTGTAGCTAGTCAAAAGCTCGTTCAATTCCGGGTAATTTCTTATGATTTTTGTTTATTTATTGAGCTCAAAATAGAGACTCAAATATATCTGAAGAATATAAAACACTACAATATAATTATTTTGTAATAGTATATCTCTTATTTTTTTTATGATATTTTTTAACATATTTAAATATTTTTTAAAAAATAAAAAAATTTATAATTTTATTAAAAAAACACTTACTAAGTAAAAAAAATAAAAAAAAATAAAAAAGTCAATGGTAAAAGCCAGTTATAAAAACCATTAGTAAGAGTTGCATTTTCCTTAAATGGGCTAGGTTGGGTTTAGGCCTAGTTGTTTGTATTTCCTTTTATGTTTAGTTGCGTTTCCTTTTGTGTTTAGGCTTGGTTTCCATAGTTTCTCGTAAGGGTATAGGTACCCGAACACTACCTAGAAGTGTGTTTGGTTGCTAGTTTGACCATGTAAGAGTCTTTGGGACTCAAGTGGTTTGGTTAGATTCTATTCGAAGAGGTATTTTGTACTGAATTCTTGAATGATCAAACTATAGAGTTGGGCTAATGTGTGTCATGAGTTAGGCCCAATGGTCCTACTTGGGCTTGAAACTACTGTGCCTAATGGGCCTACTAGGCTTGATCTTGATGAGCCTATTGGGCTTGGACATAACGGGCTAGACCTCTTGTTGGGCCCTTTTTCAAGTCCAAATCTTAACCTCTACACTTTAGGTCCTCAAACATTGCACACGGGCCTAAGCCTAAATCCACTTCGTACCCTAACTACCTTCCATAAACGGAAATCCGGGAAGTAGGAATTCCAAAACTTTCACCTGAAAGTTTGGGGTGTTACAGCCACAGCTCAATCTTGCCTCGGTCACACTTTATTCAATTGTTCAATGAGATCAAAATGCAAGATATAATTAAGTAGTTGGGTCTAGTTTTTCCTATCACACACAAAGACACTCTCTCTGTTTATTTGCCCTTGAGACGAAATTCATTCACTGGCAAGCAAAGAACTCTCAATGAGCTAATGCAGTGGCTTTGATTTGGAAACTATAGACTAGTTAGAAATGCTAGAAATCCTATATTCATAACGAAATTCAAAACTCATGTTTTAGATAGATATATTCATGTACTGTCCAACATATGCATTTTTGCAACTGCATGCACTTAGAACTGCGCGCAGGCATATCCACAGAGAAGGAATTTAACAAAATTAGAAACCAAGCTATGCATGTAGATTTCTTGATGTTTTGATCATAAGAATACGTCGTTTTCTTCCAATCCATGTACTCATCCATGGCGGATCACCAGAGACAACTTGATAGCCTGCACTTGCATACAATTTTCGTGCACCTAAATCATCTTCATAAGCTCGGAGGGCAAGATACTCGAAACCCCACAGAGTGGAGAGCACGTTGCAGGCTTTTAACAACACCGTCGCGATTTTCTGCCTCCTGTCAAAACACCAGAACATGACATCAATCATGGTAAGTGGGAGGAGAAATGAAGCAGCAGCAGCTGAAGTAATGAAAGTAGAACTCATACCAAGTAGGATGGACGTATTTCACCTGAATTCTTTCAAGACAGCAATCCCAGACACATAAAGATACTCTTCTGCTCCAGCCGGAAGATGCTCAAGCACAGCTTTATCTCTCAACACTGTAACATCTACAACGCCCACAAGTTGCTTTTGTGCATCAGAAGCATTGGTGTTAGGCTCAGTGACCAAACAAGCGTATCTGTTCATGATATATATCAATTGCAGGGCTGAATTAGCGAAACACTTTGGCTTAAAAAAATTGTTATAGTGATTAAAAGCTGGCAAATTCATGTTCCCTTTAAGAGTGTCTTAAGAATATAATATCATTCCTATTAATTATAGAGACATAGTCGTGATGAATTCATGCTTTTTTTTTCATGGTCACGGTTTACCTGTTAGGAGGTGAGTTCCTAAGTTTGTATAGAAGTCCAGAAAGCACTTCAGCCTGTATTTTCAGCAGGACACCATGAATCTGTTATAAACTGATGTTGATCCAATGGTGGAAACAAAGATTAATAGTTATTCGATTTCCTTTTAATTTTTCACTTGGGTTAAGGAAGATAAGGATATCGTCCAGAGGATGCATGCTAATATAAAAATACAATGAATTCTGTAGAGAGTGCTAGGAGGGCCCTGATGAGATGGTTCAGCTATGGACCTCTCGGATTCCCTCCCAAAGACAAAGGGATGTGATCAGTCCCCAAGGAATCATTTAACATGAATCTGTGTTCATCTTCCAATGTCCATGAGCTTCTCCACTAATGCAAACAAAAAGAGCAAAATGCGAAACCTGTTGCCTAGGACATAAATAAATTCAGTCTAAAGCAATTAAGACATGACAAACAACTTAAGTATGATCAACCATTCTCCTGTCAGAAAAGGCAGAGTTCTACCCCTAATATAAGCAACTAGGCTCACAGACTCACGAGCAACCAAATATTTAAAACACAGTAACACACCAAGCAAAATATCTCACTCAAGCACCACTCTCTCCCATCCATGGTGCCCTGCTCCTACAGGGGCCTTAATGCCTCTAACTGAGGCCACCCCGTCCAAAGCAGCCCCGGGAGAGCTCCCTTACTCCTGTACCCTTTATGCCCTTGAAGTGGATTGTACATAGCCTTCAGGGTCAGACCTTATATAAGCAAATATTAGTGTAACTAGAAGGATAACCAACCCCAGCAATGTAGAAAACCGATCACCACATACCTATTCTGCCCAAGAATTGGACGGGAGGAAACCTCTAGAGGTTCTCATCCACCACCAAGGTAGACATATCTTCCCTCAAACTGCAAAGAATGAAGCCAACCCTGCCAAGCTCTTCCATGCTCAGTGTTGGTACTTCCAAAGCTACAAACTAATAAGGACAATGGTTGAGGTAAGTAGTAGGGAAGGGAAGAAAGGACAAAAGAATGCCCACCTATTTGCCCGTCTCCTCAACTCATGGGAAAAAGCAAGATCTACACCCCAACGAAGGGTGAAAGACAACCCAGACAAAGGCTTGAACATCGTTCCACGCAGCAAACCACAACCATCAGTATAGGGCCCTGTCGGCCTATGACAATATAGAAACTGCCATACCATCAAAATGCCAAGAGCCCTAAACAAACAGGCCATAGCACACCATGCAAGGGCCAAAGTCCTTCCATCTTGAGGCAGGAGCTACTCAAGGATAGCCTTGCCATTGAAGATCCCTCACCTAGTGAGCATGGGAAGACGATGACTAGCCTTGAAAGTGGCTTCGAACAGGCTGCGTCAAGAATCAAGGTTTTATCTCCG
The DNA here is from genome assembly GCA_011037825.1 of Carya cathayensis. Classification (NCBI taxonomy): domain Eukaryota; kingdom Viridiplantae; phylum Streptophyta; class Magnoliopsida; order Fagales; family Juglandaceae; genus Carya; species Carya cathayensis. The sequence continues at coordinate 161,181 of QGSO01000138.1, read as the reverse complement.
AAAGTTGGGAAGCTAAGTTCAATTGACAAAGATTCTCAAACTATGAAGATCAGCTGAGAGAGCGAAAGTATATAATGAGGGGATATAAGAAGCGAGACTGAACAGTGAACAGGATTCCCTTCCTGTATCGCCTCGAAGTCAATCAAAAAATATCATACCACAATGCCTCAAATCCTTTCAAAAGGTAAGGAAAATTAAGCAAGAGCAAGGGCAACTCCGAAATCCCCACCACAATGAACATGTTGCCAAGGAAATCGCTCACTCAATCATTACTCTCTTATCTTTCCGAAATCGCCTTCTCTCCTGTAAGGCTTTAACGCCTTTACCCTTGATCAACGCTACTGACTTGGGAGTCAGAGGGATGCTTGTATGTACAACAAACAGGTTCCCGTTGACCAGTCATTTTGCGATTCCTCCAAAATCCGACCCAGAACAGTGCAATCTATTGCGCCATCAAGTGCAAATATACTAAACCAGAAGAACTTGACATGTGGTTTAAGGCATTCTTTCCTATTAACGATATTCAGAGTAACTATTTATTATTCATTAATCTACACACAGCTAAGAAATGTCGAAATATAATATATATGGAAAACAGCAGAGAAAGAAAACTTTCTAGCCTCATTGAATGGAAGCGGGCTTTTAGCAAAACAAATTCTTTTCTTAAAAGAAAAGGGGGTAGATCCAAAAATCAAAAGTTGAAAATTAACGAAAGCAATAATACATGTAATTAGGAGAAAAATGTGGGGGAGAAACCTGAAAGAACTCGAAGAAGAAGTCATTGAAAAGAGCTACAGGTTCGTGGAACGCTTCAGCTTGAACTTTTGCTGCCTTTCTCATCTCATCCTCCTTCACAACCAGCCTTCTCACCTTCCATCCATACTCATCTACCAAATATCTAGTCTTTCCCTCTGCGTTAATTGCAGAATTCCCATTTCCAACCAAACCCACTTCCTGATCAGCTGATGAGGTTGAACAATGCACTGCAAAAGCTCTAGCTTTCGCCAAATATAGCAACGTCTGCTCACTTTTTTCCCCACTTGGAATTGCATTTCTCCAACTTCTACCAAAATCCATCAAACTAGTCCTCCTACCTTGTTTACGACATGTAAAAACATTGGAAGGCTCTGAATGCAATCTTCTCAGAATATTATTGTGATTTGCTAGCAAATGAGCCATGTGTTCTTTAGGATGGGGAATTAAGTTTCTGAAAGATACCTACATTACACGACGTTGTAACAAGTGCGCATGCGTGCTTGTACCAGACTAGCTATCGAGAGCTACCAAAGGAAAGCTGTGGAGCGTATGTTGATGGGAATCAGGACTTATATTTCTGTACCTTCTGCAACTCAACAGTTGATGCTTTGGTCCGATGCCCCATCTCAGACATAGAAGAAGAGCATTGTCATTTTAGTTGAGGTGGGAAAAGGTTGAAGGGAAAGATAAAGGAATATGCGCACTGAGTGGTCGTAAAGTCTCGCCTGCTTAAGACCATGAGAACCAAAGACGTCAAGAGGGAACGCAAAGCTGAATCTTGTCCATAAGTTCACTAATTCCTAGTGTTGTCCGCTCCTATGTACGTGTGGTCAAAAGTGAACTATACCAACAGAGGTCATTTATGTTTAGGTAAAGAAAGCTAGCTAAGATTAATGTTAAAAAGATATTGGAGTCCAAAATTGGTAGAGAGATGCATGAAGTAGACCTTACGGTACATATATTGTAGGTACGACTCTTAGGCTGTGTTTGGTTCCTCAATTCCTCTCATTTAATTATTATAACTTTCTAAACTTCCAACACAAAATATAATAAACAATTCAACTTTTTCAAACCTTAAAATAATAATAAATATAAAAAATAATATTATAATAATATTTTATTCAACTTTTAACTTTCATCTTAACTCAACTCAATATTCAAACCGGCCCAAATGAACAAGACTACTCGACAGGCATATCGAAACTCAATTAAATTCCAATTCGATTCGAGTTAATTATTAAATGGGCCGTTCACAAACCATGAATTAGATTCGATTATTCAATGTTACAAACTTGTATAAAACTCATCCAACTTGTTTAATGTTTGTGAACAAATTCGTATAAAGCTCGAATCGACTCGTCAGCTCAACTCATATATATTTATACATATGTATACAATTATATATACATTATATTACATATATATGTATTACGTATATATTCCACTATATATATATATATATCATATTGAAGTTATGATGAATACACATGTTATCTACGTTATATACAATATTACTTATCAAATGTCCTACAAAAATTTATCCTTAGATATAGATAGTAGTAGTATAATATTTATTCTTACCTATAGTTATCACTTATCACGTACTATATATAGTCTATTACTAGTATCTTATTATTTTATATAAGTAATATGCATATTTAGTATTCATATGCAATCTTAATAATTAATAAGCTTATACTAGTACGTAGTCTAGTATTAATTCTTACATATAAATTATAAATCTAAGCATAATTTATTCAAATATATGGTTTGCATTAATATTAATGTACTAAGTTTGTGGTTAATATAAGGTATATAACTATAATATTATATTATGAGTAACAATATTAGATAAAATATAATGTTACACGTGAACATGTTACATGTTAGCCACTAACCCCGAACCAATTACTTTTCTTCAATTTTATTTTTTTTATTTTTTTATTTTTCCTATGATAAGTTGCTAACCCTTTTTATGATTGGGAGGAGGATGAGTTTTATTATCACACCTAAGATGAGATGATAGAAGATGATGAGACCCCCTTCGAGCCCTGAGCCATAGTATAGTTGGTAAGTCGCACTTAAATTTTGTTTGATGCATGCCTTAATTTTACTATGACCCCAATTTCGTGGACAAAATCTTGTTTTAAGGGGAGAGAATGTAACATCCCGCCTAATTACCCATTAGGATTAACCTTTAAATGCCCTTAGAATAAGCTTCTAATTTTGAGCTTTATAATTCTTTTTAGAATTATTATTTTATTAAAAATAGTTAGACTTGTCAGATTATGGCACATGGTATCAATAATGGTTTAGCTTAAGGGTTAAGACAAAGCAGTTTAGTGAGCAAGCCAATTAGTACTTCACTTAAGACCATTAGAACTTTAGAATGTTAATGGGCCAAGACTAAGAAGCCTTAAACCAAGCCTCATAGGAATAGAAGTCTAGGTAGGTTAGCCTTGGTAAGGATTGGCCCAAGTATGAGAAATGCATAAGACTTTTTGGACCTAACTTGGTGTTATGTTGACCCATAACTCATTTATGATAACGCTTTTCAAGTCCCATCTTTATGGATCTTGAGACCTCTCATAATTCTTCAAAATCTGGAACCAAGGCCTCCCATCAACTTACACCCAAAGCCCATGAACCATCAACTCACACTTAAGGCCTTTTAAGCCTAACAAGGCCCAAAGACTTTGTATTGGCTTTTTTTTTTTTCACTATCCTATTTGAAGCCCAATATACCATGCCATTAGTTTCCTCAAGCCTATATTAATTCTTTGGACTAAAAAATTAAGTTTTGAATTTGGGTCAAGAGCATTAATAAACTTGCCCATGATTAGTGATCTTTAAACTATATTTTGAGCTTAATTTTCTTTCTTAAGCTTTCTAGCCTTTTTGATCTGAAATTTTCTTGTTTTATTATTCAATCATCATTTTTAGATTATATAAACACCCTAGATAAATCTCCACACATGCCATTAAGAGTAATGACATATCATTTCCCAAAAAATCCATCAATTGGCTCACACATGCACTTTCATGTGCATTGCACAGAAACAGTCCCATAACTCGCGCCAATTCCATCTTATTTTAGTTCTAGTCTCACCAATCACACATCATGTCATCCCTTTAGAAATGAACCAAGCCGTGGATGAAATTGGTTTCAAGAACCAAACCAAAAATCCCAAACCAGTAGCACCTAAATACTAGTTGGATGCAAACCAAATTGGTTGTGTTTTAATCTCACTTCTGCCCATGGTTGAGCCACCACCACATGCCACTTCCATTTCCACCAATCCCTATTGAACCCTCAAGACACTCATGAGTTGGTTTGTCACCTTATACCTCAAAGAAGACCCAAACTAATTTGACAAAGGAGAAGGGTGAGGCATGTCACAACTGAACCACCACCACCTTACTCCTTTTCTTTTTCCTGCAATTGAATGATCACTTGTAGCCAACCAAGCACCATTCCCTGACCTAAAAATCCACCACAAGAATAATTTAGACCTGCAAAACAAAACAAGAAGAAGATACAAGATAGATGAAGAAAATTGCCCAGCTTGAAACCCCTAACCCGACAGCATAATGGCAGGGCATCATGCTTGATTTTTTTTTTCTCTTCTTCCTTCAGCACCATGACTTGCCTTGCACTCTTAGGATCATTGTAGCATCTTACTTGATGAGATCATGGTGGTTTTAGGGCACCATTCACTCTACACAAGTGACACAAGACTAAACCCTTGCACTCATCACCACCACCGCCCACTCCACCAATCACAACCCACCTTTCTAAGCCATGACCGGCATCTCCTCCCCCATTACTTCCTATAAAACGCCCCTCCACTCCCTCATTTCCTCCACACCTCATATCTAAGCTCCTCTTGAGCATTGAGAGCCTTCTTCCTCCTAAGAGTTTAGAGTGAATCCAAAAGGTGTGTGTGCTTGAGTGTTCTTGGGAGTTCTTGAGTTAGGAGCTTAAGAGGGCCACGAAAATTGTAAGTTTTCTTGCTCTAGATCTTATTTTGCATGTCAAGTCTTGCTTTTAAGTGTTAAAGTGAGTTTTGGTTGAGTTTGGAAAAGGTTACCATGTTTAATTCAAAACCAGCTTCATCAAGGATAGGTTAAGTGTTTAAATTGTTTTAAGTAGAAATTTTAGCTATGGCATGTCTTAAAATATTTTGATATGATTTATTAACGTCTTAGAATGATCATTTAAGGTTTGATTTTAAGATTAGAAGCATGCCATGATAGGTTTTAATTCTACCTTATCATGATCATCGAGCATGCATGGTTTTTAATTAGATTTTGATTAAGGCTTGAAGTTTTGATTTATTTCTCCTAGACTTGATAAATGAGCATTTAGCAAATCTTGTGAATGGGATAAGAATGCAAATACAAGTTTTGGGTGAATTTTGAAGCATGCCTTTGTGATTTAGACTTAGAGCATCAAGTTTGATTAATTGATGATTAAAGAAGATTAAGATTTTAGCCATCATTAAGTATTGGGATAAACTTGCTTACCCAAGAATTAGCTTTGATCATGTCATTAAGAACTATGGTGATTATTTGTGATTAAAGAAAATTGCATAAGCATGCATTCATAGGGATCAATAATTGAAATCACACTTAGGCATCAACTAGAGTGCATGCCATGGGTTGAGTACGTTTGAGTTAGCTCCACTTTGAATTTTACAATTATAAAGGTATAGATGGTTTTAGAATATGAATAATATCAGGTCCATGAAGTTTGGTTAAATTTGAAATTTGTTTGTAAATAGTGAAAAATTAAGGCCTTAATGGCAATTTTTTAGAGTTTAGGGCTATTTTCATAAATACCCATGTCCTTTTTAAAACCTTGTTAATATACATCTTCCATAGTGGTATAAATCCTAGTTTAGTATGAATTTGATGTCAGCCGCTACAATTTTTTAAACTTAGGAAGTTTGTAAGTTGGCTTCTAACTTACACCTTGATAAGTTATTTATAATTTATTGATAAATACCACATTCATGTTATAATTGTCATTTTGAGCATGAAACATTATGTTATATGAAACATTGAATACACGACTACATGACGTATGAGATTTTCACCATTTTTAGCATATTGCATATAAATGTCATTTTCACATGAATGCTTGCTTCGTATGCACATATGTAGTAACCCCTGAGTTGACAAAGAACAGTCAACGAGTTTCAAATGGGTGTTTTTCAAAGAATGCAGGAGCAAAGTCAAATGTTATGACACCTAAAGCTAGTAAGTGTAGATGTTGTGATGTTATGTTAAGTTATCAATGCATTGAGAAAGATTCTACAGACAATGTAGTTTCAACGTGAGTTGTACTACGATCACAAGTAGGTACTGACAGTGCATATGAGGAACTTTGATAATACCATGCGTTATGATGTTATGATTAAGAATGAGTTGCTAATAATGATAGAACATTATTATGCTTTTGTCAACTGAAGTATGTTCTCTATAAGAGAATGTGTGTCTCAATTTTTCTAAAAATGTTGAGAAATCTGGATGGGAGATATACATTGATTTTTCTGCATTAAATGCATTTCATATTTATCATTCATCATGCATAATTTATCTTTGCGCATATTGGTTGTCTAACTTACTGAGATTGCAAGTAAATCTCACCCTTTGTGGACCTACAGAATGATAGAAGTTGTGTCATGACCTGATGAAAACGGACTAGATGGACTAGTGGATCCAAGTGATTGAAGAAGAGTCGGATCCCGAGAAAAGACTAGACCTCATCTTGATGTTTATAGCCCTAATCCTTCGTGCACTAGAGCGCATGAAGCAGTTGATTTAGCAATGGAAACTTCTTATCATAAATAACTATACTTGTATCATGCTGCTTTTTGGTTTGAACTTATGATGGTTATGAATGAGTTGGACTGTTTTATTTATTTTGGTGTAACTTATGATGGTTATGAATGAATGAATGGTTATAACTATATTTTATTTATTTTGATAACATAAGTGTGACGCCCCCAGATTCTGCTTGGGATTGAACGGACATCCGAAGCGTCGGGACATGCAACACATGGTTATCTGCCCCTGTTCATGACATATAAGATGCAATGTTGCTAATATGCATCTAGCATTATGCAATATTTGCAGTGGATAATTTTTTTTTCTTGAGCAATACTATATACCAAACTTATAATATCCCAAATAGTTAAATCGTAATCTAAGCATACTTATCAAAATAAATATCCACGATTTCAGTACGAGTTTTAGAAGACTATAACCTCAAAAACATGGGAGACCAGAGTCCATATTTACATTACCAAAAAATACACTATAGAGGAAGTTCATCGAGTAACTTGTGTAACTCGATTAACGAGGCTAGAATACTGTCCAAAAACTACCTATAGAAGCTGTAAGCTCTGCGTCGTGTCTGCAACGTCTAGTCAACCTCCTCTAGTCTACCAGGTCCGCTCCCAGCTCTGATTCTGACACATTGCCTACCATTCAGGAGGAATGGTAGTTGGGACTATCACGGTGAGATTTGATTATAAATAAATCTCAGTAAGTTAACAGGAAACTCCCACACAGGTTAATTATGAATGCATGGCAGTAAAATCATGAATGCATAATTAAAGTCGTAAGTAAGCATAGCATAACTTGACATATAGCATGACATAACTGATATAATATGAACTGAAACGTGAACTGAACTTGACTTGACATGACATGAACTTGAACTTAAAATATAACATGGGCTAGCAACATAACTTGAACTTGAAACATAGCATGGACTTTAATCATAGCATGAACGTGAACATACATAACATAAACATGAACTTGAATTTAACATAAATCTGAGCATAACATGACATAAACGTGAGCTTGAGGCATAATGTCAACATGAACATAACATAACATGAATGTGAACTTGAACATAACATGTACGTGAATATAACATGACATGAACATGAACTTGAAACATAACGTGAACATGAACATAAAATAACAAGAACGTGAGCTTGAACATAACATAAACGTAAATATAATATGATATGAACATGAACTTGAAACTTAACGTGAACATGAACATAACATGTACTTGAATATAACATAACATAACATGAACTTGATCTTAAACTTATTATTATCTCATGGGGTCTCCATGATTGCTTATTCTTAACTTTTTGACATAAACTTGGACATTTGTTCAATTGACTTAATTAATAACGTGACCATATGGGTGCTACACGGGTCCCCTTGAGCTATGTGTCCCTGCCGATTACCGCATCACAACACAAGTATCTACACTAGCTGTGAGTGCGTTAATACGTACTCCACAATTGTTGTGGCCCCACATATTTTATGTGTCACAATTGCTGTGTCTCATGTAGTGTATGCTCCACAGTTGTTGTAGCCCCATACTTCATGCTCCACAGTTGATGTGGACCTATGAATTGTTTGTGCCACACTTGCTGTGAACACACGTAAAATAAAATATGGCTCCATCAGCGTTAGTGCCCGGCGCGCTCCGGTGACTATCTAGTTAGGCCCCATTCGCAACCTGTTGACAATACTTCGTCAACCCAGGGAGTTTCATACCTATTTAGACACTCCAACGTGAACAAAGGAGTTCCACTAAGATATAACCCTATCTTAGCACTTAGGGTCGTGATTGACATAAATAACTTAGCACGAACGTGATCTGAAACTTGGCTTAACATAAACTTGATCTGACTTCTTTAATTAACATGACATACTTGCAATGGTGAATATTACATTATATGACATACATGTAACATATGTCATACTTAACATGACATACTTATAACATATAACAATATATGATAGAATAGATTGTGTAACAAATAAATATTCGTGACAGAATAAGTCATACATAACAGATAAACATGCAATGACGTGGCATGGCATGCAATATATGATAACATGTATACATAAATTGTAGTTCCCTTACCCATCATACATACACAGTAAATTGATAGTAAATTAGAAGCTAACTTACCTCGATCGTCGCATTCTACGAAAATAAAGTGCAAAACACGAGGAACTGTAAGAGGGTATTCTAAAAGTTAGAAATTTAATTACTAACAATTAGAAACATGAAAACAAGCTAACTTAGAGTAAAATTACCATTTTACCCTCTACATGTGGAAAAATGACTATTTTACCATAACTTAAGGATTTCACATCCTAATTTCAAAAATTTTTAAAATTTACATTCCTCTTGCAAATTTTGTCCTAAACTCAAATATCAACTTAGAAAAAATTTAAAACAAAACACAACTATGGAAAACACACTATGGCCGAAACATCCATATACCATTTCTCTTGATTTTTGTTGCAATTCCTTCCAACTTCAAAACTCATGCTTAAACCAAAATTTTGCAACAAATATCTTCCAATCCTAAGTTTAAAACCATACTTAAAGTATCTATTTAAAAAAAGCTAATAATCAACACAAAACTTTTTTTTTTGTAAAAAGATCCAAACACTTAAATCATAAGCTTTGACCCTAAATCAAAACATCTCCAACAATTCCAAAAATCAAATCTTACTTCCAACATATTCATAACATCATCCTAAGATCAACCATGTTTTAAATCATCAAACTAAAGTTACCAAAATCACAAAATAACACTTGGAGTTTTTGGTTTTGCACTTAGTCAAAAAACAGAAACTTTTTCCTCAACTAGTTTTGATAAATCTCTTGATCAATGGCTTAAGAAGGTGAGATCTTCAAATAAAGTATCATATGGTTTAAGAATGTGTCTTAAATAGGATCCAAACATCAAACTTAAAATCACATGGCTAAAAATCAATAAAATATGGATCTAATCCAAAAACATCAAATCTTAGGCCTAACCGGAATTCTCTTGCATAGAAAACTCATATCTTTGAAACTAATATTAAATATCTTCAAAATAACATCCTAACATGCAAATAAGAGACTTAGGATCATCATATAAAAATATCAAAGCCTTTAGAGTAAGATCAAATCTCGAAATATTCAAACTTTCTCCAAATAAAAACTGCTTTGCCACTTCCAGTTTTCAAGTTTTTAGATCTAAGAAAATCTATCATCAAAAGCTTTAGTCATGCAACAAAACCTCAATGAACACTCTTAAACACATGCTAACAACACTCCATATAATTTTCGGACCAAGATATGTCTATTAGCTTGGTCAAAAACTTCAAAACACAACATACTCTTTAGATTCACACCCAGAATGACCTTTTCATGGTTAAAAATACTTTTGACCGGCCAAATGACCATGGAATGATACAAATAATATATCTACACTATACTCAAAGAGGATCAACTTTTATGAAGGATTCATCGAGTGAAAATACTTACAAAGGGTTAAAAAACTCCACGCAAAAAGACCCAAAAATATGCTCTAGAGAGCTCTTTTGGGTTTCTCTCTAAGAACGGGGTAAAGAAGTGATTAAAGGGAAAGAAGTGTGTTTTGCACGACTCTATACTTTTGGAGGGGGAAGATATGGGATTGAATGACCATTGATTGGAGGTAGATATGTGACATAAAGTGGAGAATAGAGAGGGGAAAGGACTGCCTGCAGAAGCTGTGAGGTATGGAGGTTGATGGGGTGGGTTTCTCCATCTCATCAAGGAAATGTTAGATGCAGCCAAGGGTAGTGGATGGTTGCCATGTGGGGGAGGAAATTTCTCCAAGAAGCCTTGCCAAGGTGGCCAAAATCGTGGGCCTTGGTGGGCCTCAACCAATTGGGTTTCAATTTGGGGTTTAAAGGGGGTTTGGTTAGGGTTTGAGATGCTATCAAGTTCAAATCTAATTTTTCTTGACCCAATCAAATTTTCAAAGTTTAAAAGGTTGGATAATGACGTCATAACAAGAATTTGAGAAATTAATAGCATGTGGAAGTGATTTAATCAAGTGATTAAACACAATACTAGAAATTGGATCAAAAAGGGTTTGAAGGCCAACTTTAGGGTTTGGGGAAACCGTTTAGGGTTTCAGTTTCAACCAAGTTTTTGGAGTTTCAATTGGATTCCAACTATTTAGAGTTTCACTAGAGTTGAAACCCTCTTTGATCTGGCTCAAGAGGTTGATCAGATGAAAAGGGTTTTGCTTAGGTGGCATGATCTCACACCTTGATTTCCTTCACAAATCTATCTAATAGTTCATCTTTATGTCAAGTGTATAATACTATTCACAATGTGTGGCTAAGATCTTGCCAAGTGTCCACATAAAACTTCTCTAACCTAATTTGGACATTCCACACTGTGATTTTGAAAACATTGCACTTAGTACGCTTATCGAGGTTACTATTCACTCCAAAAAAAAGCGTAATAAACTTAGTACTGAAAATTCTAAATATTCATATTAACCTATAGTAAAAACCGTTTACCAAAACTCAATCCCGAATTGCCCCTATAAATAAATTCACAATTTTGAACAGTCGTTTCTTCCGAAATTATGAAAATGAGTTATTGCGCCATAAAATCATAAATATTTAACTGAGTCTAGTGGTGTAAACTATAAGGTATTCTGACACTTCTAACTACCTTAAACAATTAAAATCGCATTTCTAGCACCATAGTGAGTGATAACACTGATTATGTTGACAGATTAAAATCTTTGCGATTAGCCGATTTGTAAAAACTTACGGAGTTCCCACGAGGTTCCTCAAGCCTATAGAAATTCTACTATTGAATTTCTAACGAGCTGTTACAATAACCATAAATATGGTAAACATGAACATGTACGCATGGACATGAACATGCATTTTATGGAACTGTAATTTTCACCCATCCAGATTCCTTTTCAAAATCTAGTGAATTTAATGGCTTCATAACAAACTTTCTTTCATCATACTTCATGCGTAGTTGCTTAGTCATACATATGGTTACCTCATAGCTCCCAATAGATCACGTGTACCTATTGGTTATCTTCACCACATGCGACATTACTTGTCGTGTGGCTTCATTTCAAGAATTACTTAGATGTGACGCCCCCAAATTCCGCTTGGGATCGAACGAACATCTGAAGTATCGGGACATGCAACACAAGGTTATCTGCTCCCGTTCATGACATATAAGATGCAATATTCCTAACATGCATATAGCATTATGTAATATTCGCAGTGGGTAATTTTTTTTCTTTAGCAATACCATGCACCAAACTAAAAATATCCCAAATACTTGAAACATACTTTATACATAAAGGCATACTAAATAGCCATGATCACCACACTAGTCCAAAATGGTTGTGATCATAAGAGTACTTGAGATAAAACATACTTTATACATAAAGGCATACTAAATAGCCATGATCACCACACTAGTCCAAAATGGTTGTGATAAAAAAAGTACTTGAGATACAACTCCAAAAGTACAAGTAGTAACCTAAGTTAAATACTATGCCATCATCGACATCGCACCATAGCCTAGTCAACCGTGTTCAGTTGGTCAGATTCCAATTCTCCTTCGAGTCCTGTAACAAGATCTATCATTCGGGGGGGAATAGTAGTTGAGACTACCACAGTGAGATTTGATTATAAATCTCAGCAAGTTAACATAAAACCTCCACACAGGTTAATGATGCATGCATGGCAGTAAAAGCATGAATGCATAATTAAAGTCGTAAGTAAGCATAGCATAGCATAACTTGACATATAGCATGACATAACTGACATAACTTGAACGTAAACGTGAACTGAACTTGACTTAACATGACATGAACTTGAGCTTAAAACAAAACATGGACTAGCAACATAACATGAACATGAACTTGAAATATAACATGGACTTGAAACATAGTATGAACGTGAACATGCATAACATAAATATGAACTTGAACTTAACATAAACCTGAGCATAACATGACATAAACGTGAACTTAAGACATAATGTGAACATAAACATAACATAACATGAACGTGAGCTTAAACATATCATAAACGTAAACATAACATGACGTGAACATGAACTTGAAACTTAACATGAACATGAACATAACATGTACGTGAGCATAACATAGCATAACATGAACTTGATCTGAAACTTGACTTAACATGCACTTGATCTTAAACTTGACTTAATATAAACTTGGAATCTTGCTTCTTTACTTAACATGAACTTGGACTTGAATTCTGACAATAAAAAATGATTCAGCCAGTCGTTTCGTCAGAAATAGTGAACAGTCAGAATGATTCCACCCAATATATTCCATCAGAGATACTCAGACAATCAGAATGATTCCATCATGAGTATTTTAAAACACGTACCCTAGCAATTAGAATGATTACACCAGGAGTACCTAGTAATACTCTGACAATAAGAATGATTCCATCATGAGTATCTTAAAACACGTATCCTAACAATCAGAATGATTACACCAGGAGTACCCAGTAATACTCTGAAAATCAGAATGATTCCATCACAAGTATCTTAAAACATGTACTCTAGCAATCAAAATGATTACACCATGAGTACCTAGTAATACTCTGACAATCAAAATGATTCCATTACGAGTATCTTAAAACATGTACCCTAGCAATCATAATGATTACACCAGGAGTACCTAGTAATACTCTGACAATCAGAATGATTTCATCATGAGTATCTTAAAACACGTACCCTAACAATCAGAATGATTACACCAGGAGTACCTAGTAATACTCTGACAATCAGAATGATTCCATCACAAGTATTTTAAATAAGATACCCTAACAATCAAAATGATTACGCTAGGAGTATCTGCATAACTGAACTTGAACGGCACTCTGAAAATTAAAATGATTTCGCCAAAAGTACCTTGTGTGAATTACAAGTGGAGATGCTCGGATAATCATAATGATTACATCACGAGTATGCTAGACATAACTGACTTAAACGTAACTTGAAAGATATGACTTACTTGAGATGGAAACATTTCGTAACATGACCGAACATGTAACAGATGTCATACTTGACGTGACATACTTGCAACAGTGAATATTATATGATATGACATACATGTAACATATGGCATACTTATAACATACAACATTACATGACAGAATAGATTGTGTAACAGATAAATATTCATGAAAGAATAAATCATGCATAACAGATAAGCATATAATGACGTGGCATGGCATGGCATAAATGATAACATACATACATAAATTGTAGTTCCCTTACCCATCATACATACACAGTAAACTGATAGTAAGTTAGAAGCTAACTTACCTCGATCGTCACATTCTACGAGAATAAGCGCGAAACACGAGGAACTGTAAGAAGGTATTCTAAAAGTTAGAAATTTAATTACTAACATTTAGAAACATGAAAACAAGCAAACTTAAAGTAAAATTACCATTTTACCCTCTACATGTGGGAAAATGACCATTTTACCCATAACTTAAGGATTTCACATTCTAACTCCAAAAATTTTCAAAATTTACATTCCTCATGTAAATTTTGTCCTAAACTCAAATATCAATTTAGAAAAAATTTAAAATAAAACACAACTATGAAAAACATACTATGGCCGAAACATCCATAGACCATTTCTCTTGATTTTTGTTGCAATTCCAACTTCAAAACTCATGCTTAAACCAAAACTTTGCAACAAACATCTTCCAATCCTAAGTTTAAAACCATACTTAAAACATCCATTTATAAAAAGATAATAATCAACTCCAAACTCTTTTGTAAAAAGATTCAAACACATGAATCACAAGCTTTGACCCTAAATCAAAACATCTCCAAGAATTCCAAAAATCAAATCTTACTTCTAACATATTCATAACATCATCCTAAGATTAACCATGCTTTAAATCATCAAACTAAAGTCACCAAAATCACAAAATAACACTTGGAGTTTTTGGTTTTACACTTAATCTAAAAATAGAAACTTTTTCCTCAACTAGCTTTGATAAATCCCTTGATCCATGGCTTACAAGATTAGATCTTCAAACTAAAACATCACATGGTTTAAAAATGTGTCTTAAAGAATATCCAACCATCAAAATTAAAATCACATGACTAAAAATCAATAAAACATAGATCTAACCCAAACACATCAAATCTTAGGCCTAACAGGAATCCTCTTGCATAGAAAACTCATATCTTTGAAAATAATACTAAATATCTCCAAAATAACATCCTAACATGAAAATAAGAGACTTAGGATCATCATATAAAAATATCAAAGCCATTAGAGTAAGATCAAACCACGAAATATTCAAACTTTCTCCAAATAAAAACTGTTTTTCCACTTCCAGTTTTCAAGTTTCTAGATCTAAGAAAATATATCATCAAAAGTTTTATTCATGCAACAAAACCTCAATGAAAACTCTTAAACACATGCTAAGAACACTCCATAAAATTTTCGGACCAAGATATGTCCATTAGCTTGGTCAAAAACTCCAAAACATAACATACTCTCCAGATTCACGCCCAGAATGACCTTTCCATGGTTAAAAATACTTTTTACCGACTAAATAACCATGGAATTATACGAATAATATATCTATGAAAACTATACGCAAATAGGAACAACTGTTATGAAGGAGTCATCGTGTGAAAATACCTACAAAGGGTTGAAAAACTCCACGCAAAAAGACCCAGAAATCTGCCGGAGAGAGCTCTTTTGGGTTTCTCTCTAAGAATGGGGTGAAGAGGTGATGAAAGGGAAGTAAGTGTGTCTTGCACGACTCAAGACTTCTGTAGGGGGAAGATATGGACCTAAATGACCCTTTATTGGAGGTGTCTATGTGACATAAAGTGGAGAATAGAGAGGAGAAAAGACAACCTGCAGAAGTTGTGATGTATGGAAGTTGATGGGGTGGGTTTCTCCATCTCATCAAGGCACTATTGGGTGCAGCCAAGGGTAGTGGATGGTCTGCCATGTGGGGGAGGAAACTTCTCCAAGAAGCCTTGCCAAGGTGGCCAAATTCGTGGGCCTTGGTGGGTCCCAACCAAGTGGGCTTCAATTTGGGGTTTAAAGGGGGTTTGATTAGGGTTTGAGATGCTATCAAGCCCAAATCCAATTTTTCTTGGCCCAAAATAATTTCCAAGGTTTAAAAGGTTGGATAAAGATGTCATAACAAGAATTTGAGAAAATAATAGCATGTGGAAGTGATTTAATCAAGTGATTAAACACAATGCTAGAACTTGGATCAAAAAGGGTTTGAAGGCCAACTTTAGGTTTAGGGAAACCGTTTCAACCAAGTTTTTGGGGTTTCAATTGGATTCCAACCATTTAGGGTTTCACTAGGGTTGAAATCCTCTTTGATCTGACTCAATTTGGTTGATCAGATGAAAAGGGTTTTGCTTAGATGACATGATCTCACACCTTGATTTCCTTCACAAATCCATCTAATGGTTCCTCTTTGTTCCAAGTGTCTAATACTATTTACTATGTGTGACTAAGATCTTACCAAGTGTCCAAATAAAACTTCTCTAACCTAATTTGGACATTTCACACTGTGATTTTGAAAACATTGCACTTAGTACGCTTATCGAGGTTACTATTCACTCAGAAAAAACGCATAATAAACTTAGTACTGAAAAATCCTAAATATTCATATTAACCTACAGTGAAAACCGTTTACCAAAACTCAACTCCAAAGTGCCCCTATAAATAAATTCACAGTTTCGAACAGCCGTTTCGTCCAAAATTATGAAAATTGGTTATTGCGCCATAAAATCCTAAATATCCAACTGAGTCTAATGGTGTAAACTATAATGTAATCTGACACTTCTAACTACCTCAAACAATTAAAATCACATTTCTGGCACCATAATGAGTGATAACACTAACTATGTTGACAGACTAAAACCAATGCGATTAGTCAATTCGTGAAAACTTACAGAGTTTTCACGAGATTCCTAAAGTCTATAGAAATTTTACCATTGAATTTCTAGCGGGCTGTTACAACTTAGACAGTGTGAAATGACCTTCACCATGAGTATTCTAGCGCATCCACCACTAAGAATGCTTCTACCTTCGCTTCGGGATCGTTACTATCTCATCCAAAGTCGTTAATTATATTTCATCAATCCAAGGGATACCATTCAAGTTTTAATTACTCCTGAGTGAATAGAGGAGTTCCACTAGGATAATCCCTGATCTTAGCATTGGGGTCATGACAAAATCATTTTTAATGCATGACGTGCATTTTTTTGTAGGGACATGTGTTAATGACATTTAGTCATAGCATGACATGTGAGCATATACAATAATCATGGCATGACATGTATGTAACTTATGATCAACGTATGCATATACGTAAAACGTAAAGCATTTACACATCATATTTATTTTATCCAAGAGTAAATTAGAAGTTACCTTACAAACTCTTTGCCTAAATTAGGGTTGCCATGCTGAGAGTGATACTAAAAGTTAGGACTTCTTCAAATATCATATAAAGAAGTATTGAGACTCTAAAATTACAAATCAGCCCCTTAACTATATGAAATTACAAAATGACCCTTAAAATTCCAACGTTTGCAAATGGAACCCAGAACTTATGAAACTTGACATGCATCGTCGTAAGATTTCTATATTAAACTCATTTCTATCCTCAAATAGTGATATTCACACATTTCACCCAGATAATTGATCAAAACCGTTAATCTTAAATTAGACAAAATTGCTAGATGCATTTAAGCCTAATTCAAAATAGAGAAAGTCAAAACATTACTAGCTTATTTTCTAAAACAAAATTTAAAAATACATTTACTAGCTTATTTTCATGTTAGAAAGTCAACACCTGTATACTTGCAGGTAAAACTGCATGTTGCCCAGATGACTAACACAAGAGAGGGGGTGAATTGAGTTGTATTTAAAAAAAATAACAATTATAAATCAAATATACAATATCAAATATAAACAAAATACGAAATAGCAATAAATATAAAGAGTAAGGGTAAGAGAGAATCAAACTCAGTATGTTAACGAGGTTCGGCCCCACTGCCTACGTCCTCGCCTCAAGCTACCCCTTGAGGATCCCCGAATTCACTATTCAATCTCCTTCAGGTGGAGGTAGAAACCTATTACACCTTTGAACAACACCGCTACAAAGGATCCGTGTAGAACACCCTCTACACTTGCAATCACCTTACACGTGGTGATTCAACGATTCCCTGTGTAGAACACTTTCTACACGCACAAGGGTTGTACACACCCTTTTACTGATACAAGAATTGATAGTGGGTAGGATATCAGAAAACACTCCTCAATGAGTGAAATAAGAACAATACAAGCACAAACTATATCTCTCAAAATGAACAAGGATTAAGGCTCAATGCTTAGAGAAGAGAGAATGAAAGCTTTGAATGAGAGTTGTATGCTCTTGGTGTTGTGAATGTGAAGCTCTCAAATGATCTATTTATAGGCATATGAGACTTCATATTCAAATTTAAAAAGATTCACATGTCAAAGACATCATCATTCATTTTTCAAAAATTTCAAACCTAATCTTTTTACTTTTTGCATGTGACAAAATGAGCACACTTTGCTTTTCAAAAAATTCAAACCTAATCTTTTACTTTTTGCATATGACAAAAGGAGCACACTTTACTTTTCAAAATATTCAAACAAAGGCATCTTCCTTTTGCATAAGTCAAGAAAAGCATCAATCACTTTTAAAAATATTCAAACAAAACATGCACATGTGAAAGATGACAATCAATCATCTTTAATATTTTCAAAGTTCAAACCTTTAATCATGGCATGCATATGTGAAAGATGACAATCAATTATCTTTCAAAATATTCAAATTTAATTTTCAAAATATTAATGCACATGTGGAAAATGTATTTTAATACTTTATGATAAAATATTAATTTTTGAGCCTTAATCCTAATTTCGAATTTTGAAGAGATTTACAACATTACTCTATGACTTTAATGTGAAATTGTTCCCTTCTTGCTCATGCTTAGTTCCTTGATATGCTTGACTCCATTGTGTGGATAACTTGAGCTTGAGATTCCTTCATTCTTTGTATTCATTTGTTATCATCAAAATCTATGTGTAAATATATAATTAGACAAAACTTGAAACCTTAGGTTCAACAATGCACTAAATTTTGGTTCATTAATTTGAGTCAAAGTTTAGGCGCAACAAGTTATAGACGTCCACGTGAAGATGTACAACTCCCTCCAATCCAAGTCAAGCACGACTCCTCTCACTCCCTACACGTCTCCTTTCCAACATAAAAGAGTAGAACCAGCCAATTAGATTAATCCAGCTGATTCCCTTCAATTAATTACCTCCGAAAATTCAAAACAGCCAAATCTTTAAATCACCACTGATTCTCTCCCTCCTTTCCGTATACGTCCAGACCCCCCCTCTCACATCAAACTCTCTAGCAATATATATATATAGCCGCCTCAAGTCCAAGTCCCAGGCGCCAAACGTGAAGTTCTTTCCTCCAAAATAATATCCAATCAATTAGCTGCACCAACCGATTTTTCTTTCCGTAAATTCTAAAAATCCAGGCGTGCTTCCATTTGGTTTCAGCCCCCTTCTTAGACTTTGATGTTGCATGTGCTTGTCCACCGAAAACCATTTTCTTCACCATGTGTTTATAAACAATCAAGATAAGAAAGTCACCACCAAAAAGTCATCTTCAGTATCTTTTTTCAGCTGCCAAGTACACTTCCTTCTTTCTCTTCATTCCTCTCAATTAGTATGCGCCTTTGGGATCCAAAGTGAATTTTATTTAAGCTGAAAATAAAGAAATAAAAATAACACTTGAAATAAATTAAAAAGAAAAAATAGATTATTAAAAATAAACTATATATGTGAGGAAATATTGTCCAATTAAATCATAGTTATAAAATTAAGCATAAACATGATATTAATCAAATAAAAATCACAACTCGAATTTATGCTTATTAACTATTTTTCCATCTAAAACCAATAATAATGTCACGAAGCAGTTGAAATAAATTGGTTTTAAATAGCTAAAATATGTAATTTTTCAGCTCAAACATGCAATAACAAAGCTCCAACCAAAGCAGGCATGGGCTTAGATGACATTCTAACTTTTATTCCCCAAACCTTACACAAAAATCATAAATATTAAATGATAGACCTCAACTAGCTTTTTGCTAACCCTTGAGCAAAATAGTGAAAATTAATTGAGATGAACATTGCATAAAGCTCGAAATTCAAACGAAAACAATCAAGCATAATTATGAATTCTCATAAAAAATTGATTCGTGACTACTCAACACCAGGAGTTGCATCCACAAGAAAAGTCTCAACAATTGTTCACATAGAATTGGGGCAAATATCTTAGGACTCGGATATGTGTGTGTGGCTAAACCTCTGTATGTTCCTCATTACTAGCCATGATTTGTCATAGGATTTTTCAACCTTAAGATTAATCATTGCTGATTCTAACTACCTCAAAGCCCAAGGGACTAGCAGTTTTCACGCCAGCTCTGTTTTTAAAGGTTGAACACTCAACCCCCAAAGTCTTGGGTAACTGTTTCTAGCCCTTTTTTACTTAGGAAAGTTCACTAAGTCGCCTTTATTGCCCCCTGTTTTTTTTTAATCTTTTCAAATCTTTTTTTTTTTTTTTTGGCATGGCTCGGTAGTCCTGCAGTCAACTTCTCCTGTGTTAATTCAATGAATAGTAAATAAGGAACACTACAAGCGTAAGCATGTGCAAAACGTTCTTTCAAAACTTGCCCTTCATTCTATATAAATCATACTAATTCTCATTTCTGTAAATATCGCCTCCCGGTGTTTCAAGTCACTCTTCAACAAAATATGATGCATCATAAGTCATGCTCTATGCTTAGGGTTGAAAATAAATCTTTACAAAATAATTCTGCTCAACTACTCCACCAAGATACTCAAATTTCACAAAAATGCCAGAAGTGTGTGTTAATCATTTATGTTTAAATGCACCTCACAACATTTTTTTTTTTGGGTACTAACACATCTTCAACAGAAAACCCTCCCCCCAACTAAATTTGACATTGTCCTCAATGTTCAGCAAATGAATGTTCGACAACATATGTTATGCTGGCATGAATTGAAGCAAGATAAACACTGTAGAACATATATTGACATGAAAGAGTAAAGAGGAAAGACGTCACCTGAGATACTCGAGTGCACACAGGGAGTAGATTTCTATCAAAGTTAGAAGATACAAAAAACAAAAGAAATAAAAACAAGCAAGAAAGTAAAATAAAAAACAATTTTGAAACGAAATTACCGAATGATATGAATATGAAGGCAATGTTACTTGATCCCTTTTTCGTCGAAATAACAAAAAAATCGTACCTGCAAAAAGAGAAAACGAGAAAAATTAGCAAAAGATAACTAAAAAATATATATATATATATTTTTAAAAAAATAAAATTTTCACACGTTGCAATCCCCGGCAACGGCGCCAAAAACTTGTTGCGCCTAAACTTTGACTCAAATTAATGAACCAAAATTTAGTGCAGTTTTACTTGCAAGTATACAGGTGTTGTAGTACCTTACAGGGTCGAATCCACAAGGATTGAATTATGTGAAAAATTCTCTCAAACTAAAATGAAGTTATTGAGATGATGATTTTTGACGTGACAAAATAAGACTAGAATGATAAGCTGTGTTGATATGGAAAAAGACAAAGGTTTCGAGGATCCATTTAATAATTTAAAATATCGTTTCCGATCGAATTATTTCAATTAAACTAGAATAATGATTCCGTTTAATTGGAAGATTTAGCATTTAAGATCAAGAAAAATAGTTACTAATGATTGAGCATGAACGATTGATGATTATAACATTTACAAATTTATTTGACTATCACAGGGATTTCTCAAGCATTCCCTGTATTCGGAAATCACAATGAATCAAGATAAATATATAGATAACCAAAATATCCAATAATAAAATCCTTCAATCGATCAAGCTCACAAAATAAATTTTATGTTGATCCGAAAACAACGTTTAAATCATTAAACCTCACCTCTAACCTTAGTATGAAAATTTAGCCAAACATATTTATTACAAATACTATAGAAATCACATAAATATTCTTTATTAGAAAACTAAAATAAAACATAAGAAATACTCAGCAACAATTTAGAAATAACAGAATTTGGAATCCAGTTGATGTCGAGAGAATGAAATCCATGCCGTCATTGAACTCTTCAATTTCCCTCACGTCCTCACACATACTTCCACCTCAATGTCTCTCCACTTCCCACGTCCCTACCTCAATGACCGACTCTAATCCAGCTCCAGAAAATTCTCTCAGCATCTCTCAACTCCCCACGTACCCCTGCACTTTCAGAAACATCAAACTAATTCCAGCCGACTCCCTTCAACTCCAGCAAATCCCAATGACCGACTCACTCATTTCCTTTCTTTGAAAACCACCGACACCTCTCTCAACTCCAACCTCTGACCAACTCTCCCTCTCAACTCTCCTCCAAATTCCCTCCACCGACTTCCCTTAAGTCCCCCACGTCTCTACCCTCTTCCATCCTTTCCTCTCCCAGCCAAGTCTCACTCCAGCCAGGAGGGGAAGCCCCCTCTTTAAAAGCAGCACCAACTCTCCTTCTTATAGACGTCCACGTGAAGATGTACAACTCCCTCCAATCCAAGTCAAGCACGGCTCCTCTCACTCCCTACACGTCTCCTTTCCAATATAAAAGAGTAGAACCAGCCAATTAGATTAATCCAGCTGATTCCCTTCAATCAATTACCTCCGAAAATTCAAAATAGCCAAATCTTTAAATCACCACCGATTCTCTCCTTCCTTTCCGTATACGTCCAGACCCCCCCCTCTTACATCAAACTCTCTAGCAATATATATATATAGCCGCCTCAAGTCCAAGTCCCAGGCGCCAAACGTGAAGTTCTTTCCTCCAAAATAATATCCAATCAATTAGCTGCACCAACCGATTTTTCTTTCCGTAAATTCTAAAAATCCAGGCGTGCTTCCATTTGGTTTCAGCCCCCTTCTTAGACTTTGATGTTGCATGTGCTTGTCCACCGAAAACCATTTTCTTCACCATGTGTTTATAAACAATCAAGATAAGAAAGTCACCACCAAAAAGTCATCTTCAGTATCTTTTTTCAGCTGCCAAGTACACTTCCTTCTTTCTCTTCATTCCTCTCAATTAGTATGCGCCTTTGGGATCCAAAGTGAATTTTATTTAAGCTGAAAATAAAGAAATAAAAATAACACTTGAAATAAATTAAAAAGAAAAAATAGATTATTAAAAATAAACTATATATGTGAGGAAATATTGTCCAATTAAATCATAATTATAAAATTAAGCATAAACATGATATTAATCAAATAAAAATCACAACTCGAATTTATGCTTATTAACTATTTTTTCATCTAAAACCAATAATAATGTCACGAAGCAGTTGAAATAAATTGGTTTTAAATAGCTAAAATATGCAATTTTTCAGCTCAAACATGCAATAACAAAGCTCCAACCAAAGCAGGCATGGGCTTAGATGACATTCTAACTTTTATTCCCCAAACCTTACACAAAAATCATAAATATTAAATGATAGACCTCATAGATGCATCCAAGCAAGGATCTAAGCACAACACAAATCATGAAAAATCCAATTCCCATCTAATTCAAACCGAAACTAACAAGTTCGACACTATGAAGCTATTCTCCTCTTGAAAAGATCTTCATTCAAACACTAACATGGCCTTCTAATCATCTATGAAAGAGTAGGAAAAGAATATCACTTACAAAGTTGAAGAACTCGAGCTCACAAATGAAGACTCTCAATCACAAGCTCACTAACTCCTCTTTCTCGGTCTTACAACAAATGGAAGGTTTGGCTTGATGTCTCAAACTAAGTGTAGTTGTTTGGAATATGAGAAGGAAAAAGACAAACACACTTTAGAGCTCTCGGTTTCTACATTGGTAAATGAAAGAATAAGCACAGGTCCTCGAGTCATAAATCACCCGTTACCCCTCTCGTTTTATCTTTTTGTAGCACAATGGTTAGCCACCAAAATCCCTCATGATTAAGTTCATATTTGAGTAATCTTAGGGGTGTATACCTGTCATGTGAATGCTGGAAAAGTGGCGTGATCTATAGCAGGGAGATGATAGAAAATAGGCTAGAAGAGGTGCCCGGTTTCAATCTTAGCGACCAACGTGTGACCTTGGATTCCAATGATATTACTGACCATAAGTTAAGTAAGACAATTAACCATACTGCATGAACGCTATTGGTGGTAAGGGAAGGCATGCTACAATAGAAAAGAGAGGTTTAAAAAACACTTTTATACCCGACCAGCTCCCAACTTCTCTCTTGTTAATTTTATTAGAATCCATCTGTCTTCTTTATTAGTGATAGGTGTAAAATAGTAAAAACACCCGTCCAACTCCTAGCACCTCACTTCTTGTAATCACTAACTAGGTCTGAATTCCTAATAATTGCCTAACTAAAACGATTAGAATTTAGAATCTGACCCAAAATGTAGGAGTTCTATTGGTGAGGAGGGGCATCACATATTTGGAACAACAAAGATCATTATCCAGCTAGCTTTGGGTGGTAGGGCCTTAATTAATGAGGTAGCAAAGTGGGCTACCATTTGTCAAGTCCGGATTGGGCCATTTGGTGCCACATCATCACAGGAATTTTTATCACTCTAAAAATTTCTAAAAATTCTAACTAAAACAATTTATAAACTGACTTGTATGACCACCTTTAGCTATCAATTATGACCGCACTTAACCGTCAATTATGATCGTCCTTAGCTGTCAATTATGACCGCCCTTAGCCGTCAATTATGAATTAAGCTATACATAAACTGCCTTTGTACTCCTATATATATGGGTATCATTCACTTGTATAAGTTGAACATTTTTTTCATTATTGAATAACAATTCTTTCTCTTGCAATATCATTTCTTTTTTAGTTTCATAACACGTTATTAGCACGAGGCTCTATTGATTCTGAAGCTAGTGGTCTTTTACTTCAAGTAAGTTTTTCAATATATTATTTGCAATCCCCAAGGTGAATATTAAAGATTATATTACTTATTGTTACTTGATAAAATTTTACGTGTATTACTATAGTTTACATTTCAGTTATATCTGTAGTCAATTTTTATTCACATAGTTTATGTACAAGTTCTATTTATTTATTTTTATACTTGTTATGAATTATATATGATAAGATTCATCTTGGAATATAAATGGAGCATCCCTGAAGGATCGCCCTAAACTAATAATTTTATTGAGTATCTCATAATAAAAGATCTATTAATTCTGTGATATAGTTTAAATGAGTGATACGTGTACCAAAAGATCGGGATCCTCCCAAAAGCTTGTTATGATTAATACATCTGAAGTTGCATAATTGAAATTGTGTAGAGAAAAGCCACTAAAGAATATCTGTTTAAAATGAATGCTTCGAATATGCTCCTGAAGTAGCAATATCGAGTGCGAAAGTTCACAAGCTATTCTAAATTTATATCTTGTCTCCTAGTGGCTGAGCAAAATAATGAGTTTTTGTTAAGAAATCATCAGTCACGTCCTATTAGTTTCACATCATTCACTGAAATGAATTGTATTGAATTTATATTATTCTCATAAGCGAATGCTACATTTTTTTCAAAGAAATCAAGAGTTTGGACGTGATAATGAATATCTTTATAGTACTTATATGATTTCGGGCCAGAAGCTCGTATTGGAAAAATTACCAGCTTTCTCTTTGAGATAATATTATACAACTATTGAATAAAATATTATGATGCATCAAAAGTTATATGATTCAAAATATTTGTATATTTTTCATGATTAACTTGATCATCATAAATCAATTATGATAAGTTGAATAATTTTCATATGGACGTCTATAAAATAACCAGACAATTCTTTTACTATAAAGTCTTCTCACCATGAGCGGAAAGAAAAATTTGCTTAAAGCAAAAAAAAAAAGAAATAATTCGACGTTATCTTGATTATTATAGGTGAACTAGAAGTTCAGCTAATAATTAATTTATGAATGCAATAAGATAAAAATGTCTCATATTCTAATTACTAAAATCCCAGCGAAGATTAAAGTTCTCGTAGGACAATTAAGAAATTTAACAATCTAATGAACATAAGACATGTCTAAAAGCGTGGAAGACCTATTGATACAAAAGATAAAACATCCTGAAAGAGAAAAGCACAAACAAAAGAAATTGGTGCTCTTGAAGAGACCGCACCTACAAAATAAGCAATAAAATCCATCCACACTTTCTGTATAAAATTCTCTCATAATAAAAACTCTTTAAGAGTATAATCCTTCTGAAGAGTATCTCCTGAAGAATAATCCTCTTGAAGAGGAAATTACTGAAGAGTACTTCCTGAATAGGTTTTTCATGAAATGTCTTCCCTTGAAGAGGGACAGGTACCTGAAAATAACGAGATCTCGATACATTTCATGAGTATTGGAAAAATTTTGGATAGAAATAAAACCGTTGTCGATAACATATTTTTATATAAGATGTCACTTGACATTTCCAGAAGTAATGAAGAAAGTGAACTAAGAACCGTCGAAGAATACTGACGTAAAAGTATTAGCCAAAATAGAAAAAAACAATTCCTGCAGAATTGATATCACTAGGAAAATGTGATACATATGAACTTGTAGTCCAAACACGTAAGAGGTGATGCTTGTTGAATATCAGTGGATATTTATATAAAGAAAATGAAAATGTGATATAAAAATCACGAGTCGGTTTCTCGTCGAAATAATATTGATATGCTTTTGAAGTGGATGAAATTATATTGAGGTTTTTATTAGCTTGATAGTTACTGAGAGTTTGGGTATGCATGATTAACTGCATATTTATATGGATCACTAGATATCAAATGCATGAAGCATATAGTTCTGAAATACTTATTCTATCAAGTTTAAAAAAATCCTTATATAATGTAAAACAATCCAAATACATGTGGAACAAGCTATTTTCCATATATTTTCAGTATCTAGATTAGCTTTTATTGAGTTTATATAGATGATTTAAATGTCATTGAAGCTCCAGAAGAGCTCATGAAAACTGCACATATTTGAAATATAAATTAGAAACCCTTTCGGCTTCGAGGGGGAGATGAATGAAATTGTTAGTTATGAAATACCATTTCTTAAATGCAATTAATATTTCAAATTCATATTACGGTTTTGTAAGAAATGTGCATGATTAAATGAGAAATAAAATGGAAAACACAGAACATCTACAAGAAGATATAAACACAATGTGAATATTTGTGAAATATGATTTTATTATCTTGAAACAAAATTAAAGAAATTTGAGGCTCTTTGTCTCATTTTTTAAATGATCTTGCTCTTCATAAATTTGCATGGCATCCCTGTCTAAAGGAGTAGGTAATAAAAAAAAAGAGTCAAGTAAGGATTTTAAATTCCTATTATCTTTCTTTATTACTCCTACATTCATGTTGGACTCCAGAAGAAGTCGCTAAATGATAGAAATTTTCTCGTTGAGTTTGTCAACCTCACAAGTTTTGGATTGTAGTCACTGAGAAAATGCGACAATGGTTGATGAATATCTGGTAACAAGACTTACAAGCTCGTAGATAGTATCATCATCTGACTTATTAGTCAGATCATTTTTGTATTGCATTATAGCACCTATTGTAGAAACATAAACAACTGGTAAACGAGGTGTAAAATACCTCATATATTGGTCACAAGAAGATTACTGGGTCATTGCAAAGTAAGAATGCAGAGAGAGGTTGCAGAATAAGAATGCAGACTAATTATTGAAAAGTGAAGAAGTTGGAATGCGAATGAAGATGAGTTGAATATTTATTTTATAGAGAAAATTATGAAAGTAAGACAACATTACATATATTGATAGAAGATAAGCTAAACACATATATCCTACAGTTATTTACTAGGCCGTAAAATTAAAAGCAGCTTGCCCCTACTCTCTTAGAAGTTGGACATTTTCAAATATCCACGGCGAGATTAAATGCAACTTGTCCTTATTCTCTAAGTTTTTAGACTTCTTCAAATATCCGTTGCTGCTGATCCTGTATTTGAGCTCATTCTCTTTCCAGATCCTCTATACGTGGCTGAAGATTACAGACATACTGTTTTAGTACATTATTCTCCTCCCTCAGTTTCTTGTTCTTACGACTCTTCGCAGAGAGCTTCTAACGCAATTAAGATATTTGATTATTAAGTTGGTTGACCTCATTCACTTTAGTTAATAACCTCCGAGACATGGTCGTAACAAAGGCAGAATATTGAGCACTAAAAAATCTTGATTCTAAAACGACATCATAATAACTCCTTCAAGAAAAATGAATCTATGCTCCTATCATAAGAGCAATATTCTCAGGTGGGTAAAAGGAAGGACAAAGCATCTCTATTGTTTCATAGCGTCTCTCGTGAAATATCTCTCTACAAGAGACAAGAGATGTAGCATCATAATCTTGCGGCACCTGACAGCTCTAGAAGAGTTGTAAAATCCTGTGGTGCTTGTCTGGTCTAAAAAGGTGGCCACCATTTTTGTTGAATATGGAGGTTGGCGGCTTAACTTTGATGACTTCTCCACTAACTATGTTATTCACAAGAACTCCAGAAGAGCACAACTCTAGAAGAGTAGTGAATTTAAGATTAAAACGATCTTGAATCAATATGGTGAATTTGTTTACCAAAACATTACCAACTGCATCATTTAAAGAGTTAGTACACAATATTGAGATGCATCAATGCAAAGACCTTTCACTATAAAGTCTTGAAACACTTTTATATGGACAAAGCTCATCCCCTGAGTACTCCAATGGTTATTCAATCACTTGATGTGCAGAAAGATCCATTTCGTCCTTGTGAAGACGATGAAGAAATTCTTGGTCCTGAATACCTTATCTCAGTGCAATTGAAGCCCTAATGTATCTTGCAAATTGCACTCGGTCTGATATTGCATTTTCAGTTAATTTACTTGCAAGATATAGTTCCACACCAACTCGAAGATATTGGAATAGTATTAAACATGTTATTCGTTACCTCCGAGGTACGATTGATATGAGATTATTTTATCAGCATGGATGAAGTCCACAATTAGTTGGATATGCGGATGCAGGTTATCTTTCAGACCCACACAAAGAGATCATTGCAATTCATGAGGAGAAATGTGAAATTAATGTCAAGCAGATACGGTCAAGTGATAATTTGACAGATTTATTCATTATGGCATTACCAACTACAACATTTAAGAAGATTGTGCAGAACATTGGAATGCGAAAACTTCAAAACCTATCATAATGCACTTTTCAGAGGGAGTAAATGTTTTGAAAACTAGTGCTGATTGTACTCTTTTCATTCGCTAAGGTTTTTTTCCTATTGGGTTTTCTTTTGCAAGGTTTTAATGAGACAATCCTAAAGCCTTTGGCGGTACACATGAATACTGTAGTCTTTTTCCTTCGCCATTGGTTTTTTTCCCACAAGGTTTTTCCTTGATAAGGTTTTAACGAGGCTTATTCTTTATATATGGTCATCCAAAGGGTAGGTGGGCTCCGACTCCGTTGGAGTCGGAATTGACAATTCCGACCTGGAATAAAATTTTCCGACTCCGACTCCGAACGGATTTCGAAATTCCGATCGGAGTCAATTTGGGCTTTGGGCTGCCTCCGACTCCGGGGCCCACCTCCGAAGGTCCATGCTCAATCTAAGGCCCAACCATCTAATTGACTTCCAATTTCAAAAAAATTATGTAAAAAATAATAAAAAAACATTTCTTACAAATGAGATTGATTAAACAGTCATACATTACACAATCAAAGAGTAGTAAATTAGTAATCAAAGTCTTGATTCTTGAACATTGAGAAAGGAAAAAAGTCTTGATTCTTGAAGTTGAAGCCAGTAACCAGTCTCATAATGTTTTATCTGCAAAATAATACATATGAAAATATTTTAAAAAAATATAGTATGAATTATGAAATGGTCAATAATTTCTTAAATGATTTAAAAATATTAATATAGTACCTGAATAGCATCACTACAACACATAAACACAACTCCTCATCCATGTAACTTGTAAGTCATCCTCAATTATCACTCATCTGCAACTATGCTAGGGTTCACAAGTAGGTCTACAAAATCATAAAAATTAGAAGTTAAATAATTAAAACATTACAAATATTTAAATTATCATTTAAAAGCATATAAAATATAAGTTACCGGATTCAAGCATATAGCTCTCGGGATCAATGATATCTACTCCAATGGGCATTTCACATAGCCAGTTCTGTGTGCAAATGAGGGCCTCCATAGTTGAAGCTGACAATGAACTTCGATAAGCATCCAACACACAACCTCCAGTGCTAAACGCCGACTCAGAGGCAACCGTAGTGATAGGAATAGCCAATAGATTTCGG
The DNA here is from genome assembly GCA_011037825.1 of Carya cathayensis. Classification (NCBI taxonomy): domain Eukaryota; kingdom Viridiplantae; phylum Streptophyta; class Magnoliopsida; order Fagales; family Juglandaceae; genus Carya; species Carya cathayensis. Next base: position 131,054 of record QGSO01000138.1, on the reverse strand, counting down.
GCTATTCGGGAAAGAATAGGAAACTTGGTGGAATGAACCTTCCACCAAGTTAATAACTGAAATGCATCACTAGGTGCCTCGACATCTTCCATCAAATAGCGTTCAACCTCAGACCTACACTGCATAATATTCCTCAATGCATGCCTTTGATGATATCGCTGCACCAGTGATGATGAAAGAGCTGCAGCAGAAGCAGTGTAATCACCGGAAGATGTCGAACTGGTCGGGTGTGAGGAGCTACGGCTACCACTTGCTGGAGTAGGATGACTATTATTGTTGTAGTGGCCATATAAGTCATCAATATCCTTTCTCAGCTCTCTAATAAACTCTTCAGCCTTCTCTTCCCCAAGGATGTCAATGAAGAAAAATTGTATAATTTCTAATATCGGGGGTCAAGGATTGCAGCCACAAGTAATAATCTATTTATCTTCACAATATCCCCCCAATATTTATCATATTTTGATTTCATCCTCATAGTTGTAGCAAATAACAGTCCCTCACTGTTAGCATAACTTTGTTGCAGGTGTTCATGAATCCTCGAAAGCTCGTCGAAGTACAAGTTCGCAGTACAATATTTGGATCCAAATATCCGCATAGTTGTATCATAAAACAACTTCAAAAACTCAACAAAAGACTTCACACAATCCCAATCAACTGCATCCGGCGCACCGAGCCCCCTTCTCCCCCCAGTAGACTCCATCAAAGCATATCTCAAACCCCCGTCCTCGACCTCCATTCTCTGGAATGCTCTTTCATACTTCTGCGCCACCTCCAACATCATATATGTCGAGTTCCATCGAGTCGAAACGTCCAAACACAACATCGCAGAAGATGGAATCTGAAGCTGTTCTGCTATAGCCTTAAACTTGCCAAGCCTTTGGGGGGAAGCCCTCACATATCTCACAATATTGCAGACTTTGGTAATTGAATCATCAACCTCCTTCAACCCCTCAGAAACAATGAGGTTGATGATATGAGCACAGCATCGAACATTTAGGAACTCATGTCTACGAATGATATCATCTTTTACCGTTGTATTCCTCTTGAATCACTCAAGAGCAGTGTCATTGGCATTGGCATTGTCAACTGTGATACAAAGGACTTTTTTAATACCCCAGTCCTGAATACAATCATCCATCATTGCACCAATGGATGCACCCTTGTGATCAACAATTTCTTTAAATCCAATTATCCGTTTATGCAGCGTCCACTCACTGTCAATAAAGTGGGCTGTGATACACATGTAGCCCACATTTTGTATGGACGTCCATGTATCAGTGGTGAATGACACTCTCTGGCCAGTCCGACTAAACATCTCCTTCATTTCTTTCTTTTCCCTCACATGCCACTTCATACAATCTCGCATAACCGTATACCGTGAAGGCATGGGAAAACGTGGCTCAAGATAGCACACAAATTTGTTGAAACCTTTTTTGTCAACTGTGGTAAAAGGCATCTCATCAGTAATGATCATCTCTGCAAGTAATTTCCGCAATATCTTCTCACTATATTGAGGGATTATAAGCTTCTTAACATGTGAAGGGCCACCATCAGTTGCCATTTGAGTTTCGTAACTGAGCTTGGTTTGATCAATGCTAGTGGCCGCCAATCCCTTTGCGATCTTATACCGTTGGCAACAAAAAATGTGTGCTATTAATACACTGGTGCCTTGCTTCTTCGAATGGCAACCACAAAGTTGCCCACAATGGTTGCATCTTGCCTTGGGATTCACACGATCACCAGGAATTTTAGTAAAATGTTCCCACGTCCATGACCATTTTTTAGAAGGCTGTGGCGGTTGATCATGCTCAATGAGCACATCTGCCATCTCTCCTGTTCATTGAACATATCTTCATCTTCTCCTTCTATATCTACTGGGAGTCGACTACTTGTACAGGAAGTAGCTGCTCTAGATGCTGCTCTAGGTGCTGCCTGGGTTGGGGCTGTAGGGGTGGAAGTACACGCCGTCGGAGGGGTGGAAGCCCCCGCCAGTGTAGGATCACTGGCATTGTCTCCAAAATCTCTACTACCACTAGGTCCAGCATCCATAGATTCCATACTATTTGAAATCAAAGAAACTGAAAAATTAAATTTAAAACAGGGAGTTAGTTGCTAAATAAAAAAAAATGTAAATACTGTAAATAAAATAAAATTAGAGCAAGTAAGTATATGCTATTAATTAAATGTAAGTTGTTGGTTTCTTTAAGCAAATAACTAATATTGAATAATTATATATGGTCCAAAAGTAGGGCCGTGAGGTCGCTTCCACTTTCCAGTCATCTAATATAATGCAAACAAAGTGCTAGGTAGCCAAAACTTCAAAAAGAAATGAGTTAGTTTGTGAGGTAGTTCATTGGGAAGATTGAGGTAATATATATATATATATATATATATATATATATATATATGTATGCAAATTGCAAGTAATAGTCTGAAGTTGCCAATGGGCACGTATTATTTATGCAATGACCTCTTTATATTCTTGTGAACTAAATTTATTTATTTTTTGATGTATTAGATATGGTTTTTCTCTCCTATGCAAAGCATTTTTGGGATCTTCTTCTTCTTCATCCTTATATATTTTTAATTTTTTGATACATTGGTTTTTTAGTACTTTGATCTGATCGATGAATTACTGTATGTATGTTGCAGATGCTGTTCTTTCTGTGGAAAGGTTTTAGAGTCAGTGATCCCCAGGAAAAATTCTTTCTAATTAATGTTGTCCTGCATGGCTAAGAGTTCTAGCTAATTAATGACTCTTTTGAGAAATAGTATTAGTTTGGACTTTGGAATGCTGGAAAGTCGACTATGTATCTCGGTTTCTCGTGTGTTTTAATCTATGTTTATTTGGGAAGTTTGCTCATTATCTTTATTTTTATTTGTTACCAGATGAATTTCTGTTTTTGGTTTGTTAATCCTAAATGTTTTAGACCGGGTAAAATATTTGCATAAAAGTCCTAAATTCCCGAGAAGATTATTGTTAATGGTTTTTTTTTTTAATTAATCTGTGCTGCCTTAGGGATCTATATCAGTTCGTTCTACTCATAGAGACTATACAAATTCTTTAAAAAAATTTGTAGCTGAGAGTCTTTTATTAGTTTTGCGTCTGAAACCTAAATTAGTACGATTTTTTTTTCTTTCTGTTCTAATTCACATTCTTTGTTATTCGTTGTTGATCAGGGATTTGTTTTTCGTGAACGTCGAACTTTGGAAATGCTGGTTTGTTTGTTCTTTGTTTCTGATCTATTTCGATCACAATGTTTGTCATGAAATGGAATGAATCAATGTTAAATATACTTTCCTCTGTTGCTACGATGAGCAAGGCATGCTGCAGTATATATTTTTTGGATGAGACATTTTCACAAACACATTCCGTTCACTGTCCAACCACAAACACCATGATAAAATTTATCACATATTCATAACCATTTGCTAAATACAAACGTATTCCTAATTTCCTACAATCTACACAATCCAAAATCAATACCCATATAGTTATACAGATTATAATTCCTTAATCTCTACTAAAACACATAAATTTAAAACCCAAAATTATCGGTTGCTGGCGGCGTGAAGTTGTGAACTGGGAAAAAGGCAGCGTGCCGACGGCAACTTGGTGGCTGGTTGGGCCGTGAGGCGTGAGAGTCTACGACAGGGAGCCGTGAGCCCTGTGAGTCTGCTGTGGTGCATGCGACTGGTGTGAGAGACTAAGAGAGAACACGAACTGAGTGAGGTGAGACTGTGAGAGTGTGAGTGACTGAGTGCCAGTGGTCCGAGACCAAGAACAAAGGGCTCAGAGCAAAACGACGTCGTTCCTATTTAAATGGAACGGCGTCGTTTGGGACAGGATAGAGTAATTTTAAAAAATAAACAAAGATGCAAAACGACGTTCGGAGTTCGGAGGCCTGAGTCAAACATGACGTCGTTTTGCATCTGTGTTTATTTTTTTAAATTAATCGGAGTTCGGAGGCCGGAGTCAAACATGACTCTGACTCCGACTCCGACCTCCGATTGACTAGTCGAGGCCACTCCAATTTCCAAACTCCGACTCCGATTATAGTCGGAGTCGGAGTGGAGGTCGGCCGTAATCGGAACTTTAGGAAATTTGCACACCCCTACCAAAGGGGGAGTGTTATAAATCGACTTGTATGACCACCTTTAGCCATCAATTATGACCGCCCTTAGCTGTCAATTATGACCATCCTTAGCCGTTAATTATGACTTAAGCTATACATAAACCGCCTTTGTACTCCTTTATATACGAGTATCATGCACTTGTATAAGTTCAACATTTTTTTCATTATTGAATAATAACTCTTTCTCTTACAAAATATTTCTCTTTTAGTTTCATAACGTGTTTTTTTTTTTTTTTTTGTGTCTCATTACACTCCCAAGTACGTCTAATAATTCCAATAAGTTAGCCCAACTAAAAGGTCATAATGAATTCAAGGCCTAAAATTTAGCCCCACCCATGACCTCCGTGGTTTAATATTCACATTTAATTTTTCTAGATTCCTACTTTTCCTTCTGGTGTCTCGTATATTTAATCTATTATATAATAAAAAAATATATTACAATTTAACATACCACTTCAAATCATTTAAGGCTGTAAATTAATTTTTCTTTTCTAATTCTTTTGTAAACTAAGAATTTCCATTAATAAACTATGTATAGAAAACGCCATGCCCTTAGAATATCAGAACATGTAGATGTGGTGGGCTATTCCTTGTTAATGGAGGATCCATGGGTGGGGTAAGACTCAATAGAAGCGAATATTTACCTTCTTGATATTGTAATATGACAAACACATTTTTCCTTGATCACATCTGTGACTGCTTTACTAGATTTGTATCCACACCAGAGAGAAAAAGAAAAAGAAAATGAAAGAGAGACATCAGGGATATTTTACAAAGTCCTTTTATGCTCTAGCTTTAAGACACCACATGATAAGCTTAGCCCTGTGATGTTAAGAACTTATCCACCTTAGCATTACTGCCTCGTGACAAGAACTTCATACAAATCGGTGGCTTGACCCCAGCCAGAGCAAGGATAGAAGCAGGCAAAGTCCATATCCCATCCCCACAGATCAAACCAGATGCTACTGCAGGGCCAAAAGCATCAGCCTTGCTCTTGTTTATCGTCTCCCAGATGAACAGTATTAAGCTCCCAACACACATGTCAATGGCAAAATATGGTCCTAAGTAGAAAGGTATTGCCATTGCCATTGGAAGTGGAATGTAGCTTCCCCACTTCTTATCCAATCTATCTCTTACCAAATTTATCAGAATGGCTGCACCAAAGAACACGTAACAAAGGAGAAGGCAATACTTTGGTAGACTTGAAAAGCCCTCGACGCCCACAATAGCCATGTTACGGAACACAATAGCATTTGGTGCAGCATATTCACTTCCAGAAACTCCAATGTCATGAAAAGCATTGTAAAAGAGCCAAAACACAGAAGGCGCAATTACACAACCCATTGATGTGCCTATCAGTTGACTCACAAACATGGCCCGCGGTGAAGCCAGTGTTAAGTAACCAGTCTTAAAATCCTGCATTAGGTCAGAGGCCGTAGAGACAATGTTCATCATAACTCCACAAGCTGCTAGGCCGGCAAGTACTCCACCATGTGAAGCACCAGCCCATGCTCCGATGGTAAAGATGGCCAGCTTTCCATAGGCGGATGCTAGGGACCAATCAGTAAGCCCACAACCATAGGCATTACAGAAAGCCAATGCGGGTGCAAATATATAGATGACCAATATGTAATACCATTTGAGTTGATGAAAGATATGTGGAAGAGTGACTATAGAGATTGCAGCAATAGCAACATAACCTCCAATGGCAAACCATGTGGGAATTTGATCTTTGAGAAAGAGTTGGCTGCGACGCTTGTCATCATATGAGAGCTGAGAGCTTTTAGGTGAAGAATGGTCTGCAACAGGGAGTTGAGAGCTCAATTTTTTGGTCAGGAGCTGATGAGACAAGCCTAAGATGGTTTGACTTAGAACCTTGAGAAAGTTATATAAACCGTCACCCAGGATCAAGGCTATGGCAATAAAGACCTGAAAAAAGGATATAAATTAAGATCTCAATATTTTGAAAAGTGTTGACAAGGAAAGAAAATCTACAGTGGTAATGGTACAGCTGTCTAATTTAGTGGGAACTTACCTTGTAAGCTTGAAGACCAAACATGCTATCTGATTTGAGGTTTGCAGGATACCAGTCACCCTTCCTATTTTCTATGAGAGGCCACATCAGACCCCAAGAAAGAATCCCTCCCACCAGCATTGATACATTTATGATATAGGGGCAAATCATTCCGACTCCAACATATGCTGCGGAGAAATCAAAATAAAATCTGGGGGATAATCATATTTCCACATTAGGCAAAATGAAAATGAAAATTGTTCTCAGGAAAGAAAAAAAAATGATTCTAGATGTACCTATATTTATATGCCTTGAGCCCTAGTGAAGGGAAGTTTAAAAATCCACAGTTGTCTCCAGCAGTGTAGAACCATTGAAAGAAACCCCATAAAAAGCTGAAGGTGAAAAATTTTCCCAATGCTTTCACTTGTTTCCTGTAAAGTAGAATAAAAGAAGACAGCTTTTATAATTTCCATAGGGTCAAGTTTAACCAGAAGCCGTAAGTGTCAGGGTGCCTTACTTTGCTAATTTTGCTCCATGAGGAGTGTGGAAGCTGTTGATGAGATGAGCAGTGGCAGTACCGCTGGGATACGTCAGTTTGAAGTCTATGATCATAATCTGAAACCAAAATAAACAATATCATTATAGAAAAATGGGAATATGATAAGGTTTTGTTCTGTCCAATGAAATATTTATGTTCACTTTTTACCCCCACCCCCACAAGCATAACATATATTCACATTTCACAGGATAAGCATAAATATGCGGCCACATACCCTTCGGAGAGGCACCACAGAGAAGAGTCCTAGAAAGCTGACAACAAACAGAAAGCCGATGATCCATCCTAATGACGGGTTTTTGAAATCATGAGTATTTGATGATTGTTCGGAAATGCTTTCACTCATTCCTAAGAGGTAACTTCCAAAGCCTCCTGTTATTCCAAATCAATTAAAAGAAGTAGTTTTCAGTCTGCAAGTTAAAGTTATTTGTTAGCGGAAAACAATATTACTTCTAGAGAACAGAAAATGAATTTTACCAATGAGATATGGTTGTAAACTTCTAGATTACTCATCAAAACTCAGAATCTTTGTGCAACACACTCAAACTAGGTCATCCATACTCGAGTTTTCAGATATTTTGGAAAACTCGACATAGTGTTGAGGAAAGATTTTACTATGTCCATAATCCCAATGCATTCATGTTAACACAAATATGTGTATATATATGTATAATAATTCATCACAAATCAGACTGGTTATTGACACTTAACAATAAATTGTACCAATAAGGATCATGGACTTGAGTGGAAATAGCACTCTGATCGAACCTAAGAAAAAGTGACCACCAATTGACTCAGAAAATCAACTGAGCTAGTTTTATTGCAATTATTGGATGAACAGATTTTTTATTTTTTAAAAAAATTTCAGTCGCTCAATGTGGTCAAGTCTTAGCATATGAAACTTGCATAGGAAGAAATTAAAGCTCTAATCTCAATTTTCCCAAAATGAACAGAGCTGAAACATCCCACTGATATAGTTTATTAGCTTCATTTAGACCTTTACTTTTATTGAAGTTTTAAACTTTGGTTGCTTACTTAGGATACACAAATTATGAATCAGGAAACTTCTTCCATGTTAACACTTAAAAAGAAACGGATATAAGGGGGGAAATGTAAAATGCATTACGGAAAGAAATTGTGTTGTAATGAATTAAAATTTGGATACAAGAGAAATGAAGCAATCAGTACTTATCAAAAATTTTAATGAAAGAATGATGTAAACAGAAACTGGTATTTGCTTAGCAGAGTAGCAGCAATCTTATATTTGTCGACTCAAAAAAGTCCTATTAATAGTAAACCAGATACAGAGAAAGCAAACACAATCTTTTGTAGTGAATTGTTGTCTCCACTCGAACACTCTAATTGACCATGCCATCTTATTTTTTATTTGTTTGACTTATCAAAAATAAAAATTTATTTGTTTGTCTATTTATGGGAAAGGTGGGTTCTTTCTACTCTGTTAAAAACTAAAGTAAACACTTTGGAAGAGGTGAATATCTTTTAGTAAAACGGAACAATACACTAATGTTTTTTTAATTCTCCTTTATCACAAGGGACAGTTTGGAAACCTTTCTTTATGACATGAAACTCATTGAGACAGGGTTCTTCAAATCCATCTCAGAAGAATAAACTCTGAATATACTATCCTACCATCAAAATTTGGATTTTCCCTATGATATTTTGAACTCTTGTATCCCATATTCTCCAAACCATCATTGATTGGTCCTAACTATGCTTTTTTAATTATATATATAAAACTATGCTTTTAACACAATCCAACAAAACTGGTATCTAGGCTCCATACCGCCCAGAGATTCTTGGTTGAGTTTATGAGTGACAAAAAAGATTAAAAAAAAGGTTCATTTCTACTTGTACTTTGGTCCCGTCGGACAACTTGCAGCTTGTTGTCTACTCGAGTTGCTTGGTTAGGGAAAAAAAAAACACAAAAAGTCTAATCTTTGGGTGAATTAATAATGTAATAGAGCCAAGCCGCTTGAAATCTCCACTGATGGGCACGATTTTAGTTTTTTATTTTTATTTTTATTATTTTTTTAATTCAATTAATTGCTAAGAATTGCGACTAAAATTTTTTGAATTTAGAACAATCTAAATATATATAATTCTTAAATGTTTTATTTTTTTTAGATAGAATAATTCTTAAAATTTTTAAAGATATGATTTATACAGATTTCTTTTAATACTCGCTATTTCAGAATTAATGTTCAGACCGTTCTAATGTTCAAACGCTTCTAACAATTCCATTATGTTTATCAATAAAAAATTCCAAAATTACATTCAAATAAGGGAGGTGAAGCGAAGAAGTAATGAACCAGAGAGATGAGTAAAATGAGTGAAGGGGGGACTCATACCACTAAAGGCAATGCCAGAAGAAGCCACAACACAGGTCTGGATGACAGTATTTTCCTGCCGGGTGAAAGGCTGCTTCAATAAGCCAGATTTCTGAAGCAACCTGGTCCATGTCCTGACGAAGAAGAACCCCAAGAGACCAGCAGAGACATTGAGGGAAGGTATAATACCTGTGGTGAGGTTGAACTTCATCACTATAAAGGTGAACAGTATGCTCAGGAAGAAGCTCAACACGAAGGCTCTCATGGTCAGCTGCTTCCTCCATGACGGCACCTCTTGATCTTCAAACAATCGCTCCACCGATATCTCCCCTACTTCTTTTTTGAGCTTTTTGCCCCCCGGATCACCATTATGTTCATCTTCCGTATCAACGACATTCTCCACCTTGTCCTCAACCTCATTCCGACCCATTATCTTCTCTCCTCTTGCTAAAGATAGATGGTTCAAAATCTCTAGGAAGTGCTTTATAATGGGGATTTTTCCACTTCGAAGCTGGATTTAGGCTGTGTGGCTAGTATTTATTATTATTTAATATTTTTCGTGCCGAAGGGTGTCAATAATTGAGGTCGTAATCACGTCTACCTCGTGACGGAAAAGTCTCGGAAAACTTAGCAGTGTGGGGGACGGAAAAGGAATCCAAAATTCCAAATTCCTATCACATCGAGAGCAAGCGCGAAGAAGTTTCTGAAAGTATAATCGATGACACTGCGACTACGTTGAGGTCTTTGACTCTGAGTCGAGTAATAAACTAACGGCTATGTCAAAAGCTATTAATTGTCGGTTTTCTTTCAAAACACATGAACTATTATAATTTATTTATATTTTCAGATAAAATATAATAAAAAATTTAATTTTTAAAATTTTTAAAATAAAAATAATATAAAAATTAATATTTTAACAATAATTTATTTAACTTTCAACTTTTATATCTTTTCAATTCACTTTCCAATCCTCTCCTTAATTTTCATATTAGTTCTTTATATTTTCAATATTTTACAAAGTGAAAGGATATTTGCAGTAAAAGAGTGTGCAAATACCACACATTCATTTTTTAAAAAAGTGAATAAATATGAAATTCACTTGAAAATATTTTTTTAATGGTGGACCCTCTTTTTTTTAAAATGAGTGTGCGGCGCTTGCACAACTTATGACTATATATAATATTAAGATATAAAAATAAATAATAAAATTTACCTCTTCCTATTGCTTAAACTTTTGAGATAAATGATGATTTCACATGTTATTAGAGCAGAAGTTCTGAGTTCAAATTTCGACTCTACACTCTATCCCATTTAATTAAATGTTTCACATGTTGGACCACTTATCAAGAGAGAGTTTGGTTCACACGTGACGGGAATTGTTAAAAATATAATACAAATAATTAAATCTATCTCTTCTCATCAAGTTAAATTTTTGGAACAAAAGGCACGTTGGGACAGCTATCTTTGTTTCTCTCTCTAGCGAAAACGCTCTCTAGAGAAGGCCTAAAAATCTTACTTTCTCCGTCCAAACTCTCCTCCTGTTTGTAAAGTCCTAACACTATCCTATCATGTTTTTTTTTTTTTTTTCATTTTTCAATCGTAACACATATAAATGCCAATCTACTGCTTTTCAGCCACCCACGACCACCACACACCACACTGCAAACTCCCTAGCCGCTGATCATTTGAATGGCAGAAACATATCGTCGAAAAGAGTGGCATGCACGTCTCATGTACGGCTTAAACCGCACATTGATCACGCCGCCACACCAAGGTGAGTATGCTACCCACGCACTACATTTTTGGGGTCAGCAGCCTTGAATCTCTTAGATTTGACCAACCTCCACTCTCTTAGTGTAGCGCGTGGTCCTTACACACCACCACAATTCCTGAGGTCGCCTGCCGGCAATTCGACTCTTATTCCGGTTACTATCTTCCTATGTTATCACTCCTCCTAACTAAGTATTGTGGAAAAGGGTAATGAAAGTCTCCTTCAGTTAGTCCAGATCGGCGACTGTAGCACAAATCCATTCACTGAGTCCAGTCATAGTATTATTGTCCATTTATCAGACAGTATCAAAACCACTTCAAGCGTATTCCCCTTATGAAAAATAGGTGGAGGCCGTCAAGTCATTAGCCTCAGATCCATCTTTTTTTACTTTTTCATGTGTTGTACTAGCTGGTTTGTAATGAATGTCGGGGCCTCCCGCTCTATTATTTCTTGTATCTTCTAACTTTTTATATATTAATAATATACTTGCTTCGAAGAAAAAAAGATTTGGAGACAAGTTGTGATTTTACATAGTATCAGAGTTCTGTCTCTACACGTGTTAGGTCCCCTCATTAAGGGAGAGTCTAGCCCACACGTAAGGGGGGTGTGTTAAAATATAAAATAAATAATAAAAACTTAATTTTTCTCATCAACTTAAATTTTTGAGACAAGTGATAATTTCATATGGTATCAGAGCAAAAATTCTGAGTTCGAATCCTGACTCTACACACTCATTGAGAGGAAGTCTATCCCACATATGAGGGTGAGTCTTAAGAATATAATACAAATAATTAAATCTACATCTTCCCATTGACTTATTTTTGGGACAAGTGGTGATTTTACATCTAGCATTAATCTTTTTATAAAAATTAGAGATTGTTAGAAACCAAGTTCAAATTGTATTGTATGACCAATCTTGAGCCATTAATTTATACATATCTTTAGCCATCAATGGTGATTTTAGGTACACCTACCCCCAATGGTGATTTTAGGTACACCTAACCTCCTTTGTACTCTTTACCATTGGCTTGATGACAAGTGTCACAATCCTAACCATTCTTTGTACCAAGAGATCCCTATAAATAGAGGGAGTCCTCATTTGTGTAAGACATCAAAAAATAAGAGAAAACAAAGTTCTCTAAACATTTCTCTCATATTCAAGATCTCTCTCTCTTTTGCTCTCTCTCTTTTCATTAGTTTTATAACACGTTATCAGCACGAAGATTCTGATGATCTTGAAGCTAGTAGGCTTATACTTCAAGTAAGTGTTTCAATAAATTATTTGTAGTTCCCAAATGAATATGAAATGTTATATTAATTATTATTACTTGATGAAGCTCTATATTTATTCTCATGATTTTGTGAACATATTTCTTATTTACAAATATAAGCATACTTATGTTCCTGATTTATATATGTAGAAAATGTCAAATCTTACCAAATTGGAATTCGTTGCTCTTGACATTTCTGGAAAAAATTATCTATCTTGGATACTTGATGCTGAGATCCATCTGGAAGCGATGAACCTGGGAGATACAATTAAAGAAGGAAATCAAGGGTCCCGGCAGGACCGTGCTAAGGCAATGATTTTCCTTCGGCACCATCTTCATGAAGAATTAAAAACTGA